>JAVRQT010000004.1:1200000-1647827 GCA_035926095.1 Elasticomyces elasticus
TAAAGTATGATCCGCGGAGTAGGAAACCGTGCGATGAAGGAGTCAATGCTTGGAAGGGTTCAAGCGAGATTGGTAGGAATCTCAGGGGTGCACCTGTTGACAGGTGAAGACGAAGGGAAACAAGTGTGAGACCACAGGTAATTTGATGATCGAGAAAGGGAAGCGAAGCTCGAGGTCAACAAAACCAAGCCAAAGCTGGCAGGATCACATGCAATCTGGGAAAACTTGGCCGCGCGATCCAAGGACGCGGCCGGCACGGCACAACGTCAGAGCTGCATGATATCCAGCTTGGCAAAGACGACTCGCTTAGGTTGTATGTAGAATTGTGGGAGCAGTGAATAGAAAATCATTCAATGCACAGCGCTAAGTACTCCGACATGCAACATAAGGGCTCCCATCTATCCCAACATCGTTCCATTCGTATCCCTCCGCATTCACCGAATGAGAAGGCACACTTGAAGCAACGAGCTCATGTCATTTCCCTGGACGCGGCGAAGGCATCTTCCACGCCCTCCCACGCGTTGTGCAAGTTGTCATGGCTCATCGGGACCGTATGTAAAGGTACCATGCAGAGGAGTCGCTGATGCATCGCAAATGGGTATCGTTTGCATGGTCATTGCTCGTGCTGCCTACTTGGAAGACTCCGACGCGGACTTCTCCTCCTCAACCTTCTTGTTGTCGACACCCTCGATGGGCACCTTCATCTCCGGAGGTTGCGTGGAAGCCGGGTCGAGCTTCGTTGGCACAGTGGGCGACATGGGTGATTTGACCTCTTTCTCCTCCACCTGTGGTTCGCTTACGGTCTCCTTAGGCGCATTCGGTCCAGGCGTTTGTTCCCGGTCACCCCTGTCCTTCTGCGTTCCGTTTGTGTCAGCCTTTGCGTCGGCCTGACCCTTCTGCACCTGCTCCGCCAGATCCTTGTCTTCGAGTTCCTCGGCCTCGCCACGGTCCTCCATCTCCACATCATCGTCGTGATCTGCACTGACCTCAGTGCCGTCTCCAAGCAGAATAACGCGGCCTGCATTACCTCTGCCGATCATGCGTGTGCGCTGGTCCATGTCCATCTCGTACTCGTCCGCGGAGTCGTCGAAGCTGTGGTGTCTGCCGGGTCCTCTAAACTCGGCTGCAAGCCGGTCAGCAAAAGTCACTATTAACGTCGTTGCCACTTCACTTCAGTCGATGCAAGCCGTGCAGTTGTGAGGCTGCTTCAGCTCTGCATGCAGTGAAGGCACGCTGGGAATCTAGACTTGCCGTACTCGGGAGGTGCGCAAGGCCCGTCGCCGTTCGCGACTCGATCACCAACCATCTTATACCACTCGTCCTTGGTCTTGCCTTGAAGCAGGGCGACGATGGTCATTGTCATGTTGTCACAGCCGACTCCACCGGTCTCGCTGTTGCTCGCCAAGCAGTTGTCCATCATGTTCTCGCAGATCGACTTGAGTTCTTGCTTTGCAGCAATTCCTCTCCGTACGAACTCGACGACAGCTTGAGAAGATTGGCAATCCCAAATACCTGCAAAGCATCAGTATTGCTCAGCACAGACACGTCCAAATTACATACCGTCGCAGGCGAATACGATAAACTCATCATCTTCTGTGATCTCATGCACAGTCACATCCGGATAGACCGTGACAATCTGCTGCTCTGGTGGCAGATCGGCGCTCTTCTTGAACTCAAAGTCGCCAATGGCTCTGCTAAGTGCTAGGTTGCCATTGACTCTGCCGAAGTCCACGAAACCGCCGGCAGCGCAAATACGTGCCTTCTCACCTTCGTTCTGCGGCTTGTGATCGAACGACAGCGGCTTTGCCCGGCCTTTGATGCCGAGTACAGTTCTTGAGTCGCCAGCGTTGCCCTTTGTGATATTAGTAGGCGCTCATTATGTGGTCTTTGACATGTTACGTACCACGTAGATCTTGTCTTTTGTCACAATGCCGACAGTCGATGTGCAGCCAGAGACTTCCTCTTCGTACTTTGGGTCTGTGAGTTGTATTTGTCAGAATGTGCTGCTCACGACAATGTTATTATTCTTCCAAGCTTACCACTCAGGATCGCGCGGTCAATTGCAAGGAAACCGTCCTTCAGCGCTTGCTCAAAGTCCTTCTTCTTGAACGCCTCCTGCTTCGCGATGATTTTGTGTAGGTGCTCGCCCGTGTACAACGCGACTTTGTCTCCTCCATGCCCATCGTACACGCCGAAGTATGATATCCGCACGTCTGAGTCTGCCGGCTTCAGCTCCTTGTCGCCTTCTTCAAGCGGTTGTAGGTCGAGAATGTTGGCATGCGCATCCTCCATGTTGATGCGCCAGCCCTGCATGGCGCTTATGCCAAAGACGACTCGGTCATCCTGGCCTTCGTCCGAGTGCTATATCAGTCACAGTTAGTTGGCTGTCACGACATGCTTATCGTAAATCAATGTGTAATGGCCATCCTTTTCTTTCAGGCCCCCGCCCGAGCCCTACGCAGTCAGTGACAGGGATACGTTTTGCTCAGCTTACCTTCTCGACCACCGGCTCTGACAGTGTCTGACCCATAATGAACGATCACCGTCAATCACCCGCGTTTACAGACGAGCGTGCCTTGGTGAAGATATTGCAGGCGTGGAAAAGGTGGGGTTGGTCAGAGTCTAGATTCGAGCTCGGGAATGTTATGGTCGAGTGGTCGGTTTGTGTTGTTGCAGTAGGGTCGGGGTGGGTGAGTCGTAGGTCGGGTCGTGAGTGGGAGTCACCAAGATTGTGTTGGTGCGTGGAAGGGTGTTGTTGGTCGCGTGTGGGAGAAGAGAAAGCGAAGTGACGTCGGAGCGCGCACGGATCAGGTGCAAAACCGCCTCCAGCTCAGAGAAGCGGATCCTGTGTCCGTTCGCCGACCTCACTACCAGAGGCACACATTAGACTTGCACGGCGAAGCCATAGCGTGGTCTAGGACAGTTCAAAAGTGCCTCGAGAACTATCTCGGCAAGTTGTCGTTGCAACACCAACGGAAGGTGCATCCGTACGGCAGGTATTGTGTGGCAGGAGCGAGTCTCCCACAGCTTCTTTCACAGTGCTGGTGTGGAGGAAAGCAGACCTACGTGCTGAGCACAAGTAACATTATTGGCGAGCACTCCGACCTCATATCTCATCAAGGTGTGCAGGACACATTCAACACTGCATTGACACCGACCGCGCATAGACAGTGACGACAATGGCAGCATCTCCCAGCAACGGATCACGACTCCTCGACCTAGCTCCAGAGCTGCGGAATCACGTCTATCGAATGGCCGTTATACACGATCAGCCTATCGTCGTATCGACTCAAGGCTACAACATCCCACCGCTCCTCTCAGTATGTAGACAGATCCGACACGAAGCTGAGAGTGTCTTCTACTACGTAAGCATCCACTTCAGACTGGCCATGACTATCATAACCGTACCAGCAACGAGAGATCAGCGGCTGACACTTCATGCACAGGAGAATGCATTCGAGACCGAGCTTTTCGACTACAACATCGAGCTCCACCACAAGTTCATGCGACATGTCAAGGACCTGGGCCTTCAGAAGAAAAAGATTAATGCTTCTCCGAAAACGATCTCCTGGTTGCCACACTGGCCTAACATGATTCACTGGCTTGAGCTTTATCACCGCTACGACGTTGACGACAAGCTCAATGCAATTCCGAACGCACAAGCGGCAGGTAGACATCCGTACCCTGTGACAATCGGCGCTTCATTTGAAATCGTCGACACCACATCCAGCCTGCTCCCTTGGGTATTGGTGAAGCTGCTCGTGCTGCCCTTGAGAGCAGTGCTTATCAGTATAGACCCGAAGTGGGCAGACGACCACTAGGGGTGAAAGGAAAGAATATGTCTGGCGACGAGACAGTCATGCTTTGTGGGACCTGGGCCTATTACACGATCTTGAATCAAAGATGCGGCGGTCTACGAGATCACACCAAGTGAAGACGATTCTCTCTACGCTCAGCAACAAGGAACGGGCTCAAATATTGCGGCAAGATGGGACGAGGTTGCTGAAGCGCTTCGGGGATACGCACCATTGCGGACAGGATAGCGAGAAAGCTGGAACAACCTTCTTCATCTGCGCGCTAGCATATCATGCGACAACAGAAGGCTTTACATCATCCTGTCACACACATATACCATGACTCCGCCGTCTGACATGTCTCAATCTCCTGCCCTTCACACAAATGCCTCGTTCGACCCATCGACCCTGGTGCATTGAGCTGAGCTGCTCTCCACTGACAGCACAAGACGTCAGCATCCCACACACCTCTCACCTTACACGACAAAAGCCAGATTGATTTTCTCCACTAAATTCCTGCCAGCAAATGCAGGTCACCTGTCGACATCTGCACATCCAACGTAGTGGCGACTTGCTTGGCGAAATCGGCAGACTGCCCCTCGGCGAGGCCAGCTTCTCCAGTGTTGTCGCTGATGAGGAGTGTCTAGCCATGTACTTAGCGACTCAACATAGATGAGTGACTTTCGAAGCATGCTCAGTATCGTGCGCACAAATGCGTAAGTCCGATCTCTCGCGGTTTCGTCCACCAAGGAGTCCATGGCCCACATCGAGTTCGAAAGCCTCAATCAATTCACGCACCGCGATCCACGGCTCGATCATCATTCCATCATTACGGCACTGCCGCAGATACTCTCAAGATCAAGCATGAATAGCAGCCCCTCCTCTCGCCTCCTGCCCCCTCTTACTACCCGGAACGCTCCCACCCACCTCCTGCAACGCCTCCCTCGCCTCACCAGTACTCTCTAACGTCTCCGCCTCATTGCCAGTATATGCAGATCCTTGAAGTTGCCTCAAAGCCTCAACCTGCTCTCCGGCCCACTTCCGCCAGTTCTCGTACTGCACATCCTCCAACTTCATACCCACCTCATTTGGACCTGCACCGAAGAAAGCACCAGTAGACTGCGCTTCTTCGCGAGCTACACGGAGGGTAGTCTCCTGATAGTGTCGCAGTCGCGCGAATTCTGATAAGGCTTGCGCGGACGCTGTGGTGTGGGTGTGGCCGGAGGAGTGTTTGAGGAGGTAATTGGTACGTTGGACGACGCTGTACACATACTGCTGTTAGCTGTCTGTGGGCTTGTGTGTAAAGTGTCAGAGGTACATACGCTTCACCATTGATTGGCCGTCCAGCTTGCGACTCTGCTGTGCGATCCCAATCCTGATCTAGTTCGATGCCTTCTTCGCTCAGACTACCCATCTTCGGTCTCCGCAGGCTGTGATCGAGAGGCACGCTCCAATCGTACTTCTCGCCGTCCCTGCCCTCGTCTTCCAGTACCACGCGCGGCTTAGCCAGTTCCCAGGGATGGTCATTGAAATACTCCCATCGCAATCGATCTTCCTCGTAGTTCAATCTCAACGGTTTGAAAAGCCGTGACTTCTTGCTAGACTTGGAACCTGGTCGTTGTGATCGTTGCAGCGCTGGGCGCGAAAGTATTGCCGAAGGTGGTATTTGGGAGAGAATGGGGTACCAGGGCGGGGGCGTGGCAAGCCGGCCAGCGGAGAGGAGGGCAGTGGCATGGCTTTGCACCCGTTGAGGTGCTAGGTTGTATCGTCCCATTGTTGCGAGTTATGTAACTTAGATGTCGTGGTTGTGGTGATGTCCCATGCGTTTTGGCTCACCTCCGCGGACAAAGTTGCTCGAGCTTCAACACTCGCATTGGAGCACACGACATTGTACATTGTACACACACAATTGAGAGTCGGGCAGATGCGATACTGTGCCTGATGGCTTCTCATGACCCTCCCGCCTACTCTCCTTCGCCTCTGGGCCGCCAGACTCGCGAGCAAAGTTGCCATATACTCGGCCATTTCTTACGACCTCTACCAGCTTTCCAAGGCGCGAGGAGGGAAGGAGGCTGGCAGTATGAAGCTGGCTGTGACCAGCGATGATACGAGGAGATTGAGATCGAAGAGTAAGGAGAGGAGTGTGGAGGATGTGTTCGTGGAGTCTTTGGTGCAGGCTGGTAGGGGCAGGGAATGCGCTGGCTTGCCTTGGAGGGTGCCCAGAAGAGCTCATGTCAGGCGCGAGGGTGCTGTAAGGAGAGAGAATAGGGCGTTCTCGAATTCAGCTGTACGGCGCCAGTCTGCTGCCGCTCCAATGGCTGTGCCTGAGCAGGATGAAGTGACGAGGGACGAGATTCAGCATCTTGTCTCGACTTATGATTCACCTTCTGATCTATGGGACAAGCCAGAGCATGATGCTCGACAACGGATTACACCAACGCCGCCGCCTACGCTACCATCGGAGAAAGAGACACATCCGTTCCCGCTTGCTCCTCGACTGGTCATAACGCCAAAGCAAGAAGACGCACCACCATATACACCGCGCAAGATCTTGAAGCCCGAAGATGCATCGCATAGCGCGAGCATCAGGCTCTTTCGCTCGATCCTCAAGCGTGACCTAGGACGAATCAACCACGCCAACTTCTGGGATGTCTACCAATCCCTACCCACACCTCGCCTACGGTACATAGCAGACGATGACGTCCGCCGTGCCTTCCAACATCTAACATGGGTGGAGTACCGCCATACACCCGGAGCTATGCCTCGATACTTCCAACTACTCGAGGATTGCGTAGCAGAAGGCATACCCGTTCGAGTCGAAGAATGGAATACCGCCATCGCCTTTGCCGGGCGGTGGGTGCGGTACACCACGAGTGCGGAAGTCAAGTACGCCGTGGAGACCTGGATGAGGATGGAAAATACCACTACGCCTGCACCAGGTGGCACGACTGGAGGCGTGAAAGCCAACCACACGACTTTCAACATCCTCTTCGACATCGCGGTCAAAGCTGGGCGGTTTGCGTTAGCTGACACCATCTTCATGGAACTCAAGGCACGAGACCTGCCTCTGACACGGTTCTTCCGCACGTCCATGATCTACTATTCTGGCATGCGAGGCGATGGCGAAGGCGTTCGAAAGGCTTTCCGCGAACTGGTTGATGCCGGCGAGGTGGTGGATACAGTTGTAATGAACTGTGTTATCATCTCCCTGATCCGCGCAGGAGAGCCTGGGGCAGCGGAAAATGTCTTCTCACGCATGAAGACGCTCGTGGAGAGCAAACGGGGTGCTGAGGGTCAGGGAGGTGGGTGGCAGAACGTCAAGGACCTTGGCCAAGTTCTCGACAAGACTGCCAAACGCCTCAGGCGTGAGAGAAAGCAGCATGAGAAGTCATTCTTCGGATCTGCTTCGCCTTCTTCCTTTGCCGGAGATGAGAGGAGGGAGGAGGTGCAGAAGTTGACGCCTATTGCTCCTGACGCTAGGACGTATAGGATGTTGATTCAGCATCATGCTTATACTTCTGGTGATCTAGGAAGGATTAGGGACCTGATGACGGAGATGAGGGACAAGGGGTTCAAGATTCATGGTTCGCTGTATACGCATCTTCTAAGAGGGTTCGGGACTCATGGTGGGTACTCTTATACGCTCTGGAACAGGAAGGGTTTGCAGAGTTTGTGGGATGAATTTTTGGCTGCTGAAGCCACGCAAGCTTCGAATGAGGATGGCGAAGATGGCTTTGCGGCCGTGCAGTCTGAAGAAGACCGAGCGCCTTACTTTACCCGTGCGTTGGCTTACGCGGCGATCAAGGCATGGTGGAAGACCGCCGGAAAACAGGGCATGTTGGATGCATGGGAGGTGATCAAGGAGAGGTGGAAAGGCATGGAGCAGGAGGACCGGGAAGTCCTGAGCCGACTCGTTGAGATGCTGGGGAGGGAAGGGTAGTATATATGTACATGTATGTAGACTATGTGTACATTGTCAAAATATTCTTGCCAGCACGTGAGAGCGCGTTTTCGGCCTGTGCGTTGGCGCCTGAACGCGACTTCCTCAAGCTTCGCGTTTGACACTGGCACTGACATTCCAATGCTCACTACCACATTGAAAAACGCTGCGACACAACAACATGCCCGGCATGCCTCCGCCAGCGCGTAAGCTAGACCAGAAAATCGACATCAACTACACTCTTCGCAAGATCTTTGAAAAGGAAGCTTTCCGGTAATACCCACATCCACCATCACTCATTTCGACCAAATCATACTGACTGCATCCCAGCCCAGTTCAGAGAGAAGTCATCACCGCCGCCCTCGCCGGCCAAGATGTCTTCCTCCAAGCCGCGACCTCGTTCGGCAAATCACTATGTTTCCAACTCCCAGCCGTGGTTGACTACGGCATTACCATCGTCATCTCGCCATTACTGGCACTGATGAACAACCAACTCGCTGCTTTGGAGAAGGCAAATATTCCTGTTGCGACGATCAACTCTACGACGACTCAGAAAGTGAAGAATGCTATTCTGGAAGATTTGAAGAGTGGGCATCCTCGCACGAGATTGCTATATGTGACGCCAGTGAGTGAGCTGACATGATTCGATCTTCATGTGAGCTTCGCTGACTGCTGATGTAGGAGTACTGCACGCTTGATCACTTCCGGAAGTGCTTGCGTATTGTGCATGAGCAACGAGAGTTGGCGAGGATTGCGGTGGATGAGGCGCATTGTATCAGCGAGTGGGTACGACATCAACGATTGGATTATATGCTGCGATACTGTGCTGACTCCTCGCAGGGCCATGATTTCCGCCCATCTTTCAAGCAGCTGGACTTCTTCAAGCGAGAGTTCCCAGATGTGCCGATGCTATGCTGTACCGCGACAGCGACGAAGCAGGTCCGCTCCGACATCATCAAGACCTTAGCACTGGACGAGACCAATCTGAAGATGTTCACAATGACGACTCACCGCCCGAATCTGCACTTCGAGATCAAATTCACAAATGACGAAGAGGACCGCTACGACGACTTTCTGGCATGGCTCAAGAAGACCTACGCCCGTCGCAGAGACCCGAAACGTAATCTGGAGCTCAGTCAACGTAAAGAGCGTGTCTCTAATGTCCCTGGCATTATCTACACTCTATTCCGCAAAGACACAGAAGCACTCGCCGCCCGCCTGCGGTCTGACGGCATTGGAGCGAAAGCTTACCACGCCGGCCTCACTACCGATCAAAAGGACGACCATCTCGCCGGCTGGGTGGCGAATCGTGAGGGCTACGACATTATCGTTGCTACCACAGCCTTCGGTATGGGCATCGACAAGGAGAATGTACGATTTGTTGTTCACTGGCAGATGCCAAAATCTTTTGAGGGCTTCTACCAAGAAGCTGGCCGCGCTGGCAGAGATGGCAGAGCAGGCATGTGCATGTTGTACTACTCTCGCGAAGACCGTGACCGCGCAGCGCAGATGATGGGCCGAGAGCAGGAGAAGAATGCCGGGTACAGCAATGGAGCGACGAAGGCGAGGGAGACGACGATCCAGAGAGCGAGGTCTTTGCAGGCACTAATTGCATATTGCGAGAGCACGAGCAAATGCAGGCACGAAGCAATTGCTGAGTACTTCGGGGATCCGACGTTGCCGAAGTGCAATCAGGCTTGTGATTGGCACAAGGATGCTGAGGGGTTGGCGAAGAGGAAGCGAAAAGGGTTGGCAAGTGAGGAGTGGTGTGCTACGCAGAGGCAGACTGGCGGGTATGGATATGAGGAGTATGAGTGAATATTCCCGAGATGGAGGCCGAGACCGTGTCTGTTGCGGTATACTTAGCGCGGTGTTCTGGCGTTGCGTGGGAATGAACTGATCGTCCCATTTGGTATGCTCGTTACTGAAGAAGCATTGAATGCAATGCTGACCCGCTTGACGATAGTGAAGATCTCTCAGCGTTGCGAAATAACTTCCTGAACATCGACCTACCGTCCTCTCCAAAAGTACGTTTCTGTCCAGCTGTCGGCAAAGTTTCCGAGTACCATTTGCCAACTCCTATCCAGTGGGATGCATGCATGCAAGCCGCCAGAAGCTCGCTTCTCAAGTCGGCGCAGTGCGCGGAATTTGGTTGTAGGAAGCAGCCACCACCTCATGAATTGTGCCCTTCGTCAGCTCAACCTCGTCCTCCGGCACGAACAACCCGTTGTCTAAGAAAATGTCAATATCGTTCTCCAGCTGAATAAGGTCGTACTTTGAGCATACCGTCGTGAAGCTTGCTGAATGCCTTAGCAATCTGGAAGGTGATTGAGATGTTTGCGCCGTTGCACGTCAACTTCAACCTGTACCAGATCTCATACACCTTCCCGGTATCCGATGGCTTCAGCTCAAACCCCAGCGACTGCAGGTTCGAGACGTCGAAGACGAGCGGTTCGCCCCAGGGCTCGATGTCCGGGCGCAATCGTGCGTTCACGTCAAGTTCGCCCTTACCTTGCTCGAGAATGCGCTCGTGTGGCTGGATGTCGGACTCAGTCCAGTAAACCTGCTGCGTGATCTCTTTTTGGTTCGCGTCGACGTAGTATTGCTGCCATGCTTCACTCGTGATGGGGTGGCCTGGCATTTTGTATTCTCCCTACCGCAGATTATTAGCTTGGGTATTGTTTGCTCTGCGATGTACCTACCTTTCGTAGGATCGGTACCCAACGGTCGTAGACGTTGAGGACGCCGCGCATGAAAGGGTCGCGCTCGACGATGCTCATGTTGGGCGTGGCCTTGGGGTTGGGGTTCGCGGCGTCTGGGGTAGGTGGATTGACTGCGTCCAGGTGAACGTTCTCGTCGTACTCCTCTATCTGACCGATGCCGAAAGACTCCGTTGAGGGAAGGCCGCGCGTTTTGATCTCGCTATACCTGGTCAGGGCTCCGCGTGCGACTGGCTGGTATCTAGGTATTCGTCAGTAAATGTGCCGTTCGGACACACTATGCTCGGGGTCACTCACGCTCCCATAGTGTCGGTAGCTTGTCCAACGATCCGAAGCAATGGGTACCTCTCGGTGATTCTCGCGAGAAGGTAAACGGATCTTCCGAAGCCACCAGGAATGATCATTGCCTGCGAAACACATATGTCAGCTTGCGTGTACGATTTGAGGATGGAAGTGGTCTACCTTGGTGTTCTTGCTCAGCTGTCGATCGATGCAGCCGAATATTTTCTGGATCACAGGCTCGTAGAGCAGAGCGATGGCCCTTCTATGTACGAGTAAGTGGGAGTTCTCCAAAGTGTAAAATACAAACTGACCCGTTGAGTGGCCGCTCCCAGAAGGCAAGAGTGGCGCCCTGCGCACCACGCAGAGTGACATGCTCCTCCCCTGCGTTGACCGATGTGAACCTGTCCTTGATGTCCTCCATTCGAATGCTGATCTGGCGGATTGCTGCTGGCTCAGTGATGCCCAGTCGTCTGCATAGTTTGGCGAAGCCACCTTTGCCTCCTGCGCCGAACTCAGTGTCGGCTTCGTTTCGAACATACAGTAAACAATTCTCGTTCACAAACTCCGAGCCGCACATATCGCCTGCAGTAGAATGTCAGCTGAGGGCTGACAAGGCTGTGGTAAGGAAACACTTACCCTCTGGTGTGCCTACGGTTGTGAAGCGGACTTTCGCGCCGTCAGCGCTCGAGCTCTCGAACCCCAGCGACACGAAATCGCCGGTGCCACCACCAATATCAGCTACCAGCAGTCCATCGCCCGGGCCCAGATACTTCGGGACCCGGTGTTTGACGTTGCCTGCGAAGTAGCCTGCCGCACTCTGAGGCTCATAAACGAGCTCGACATACATGACGCCCGCGCGCTTCGCAGCCTCAGTCATGATGATGTTCGCTGGTGCTTTCCACATCTGCGGCACGCTTAGGAACAGCTCAATTGGCATGGCGTCGATCTCCTATTGTCATGTTGTCAGTGAGGTTCAGCTGGATATAGATCTCGAGAGCGCTGTACCTCATCTGTGTAATCCGCAGTCAAATTTGAAGTGGACTTCGTCCACTCCTTCACCGTCACCAGGATCCTCTCCAAGTGGGTGGCAAGTAGTTCTTTCAGTGAGCGCGTACCGAGCTGCTTACGCACCCTAGCGGCGATTTCTGATGTAGAGTAGTCCTTGTAGAGCAGCGATTTGCAGAGACCAATCGCAGCAGCAGGGTCGAGCGTTTTAGCATCCAATGCCATGTTAACCTCATGACCCCAATAGAACTTGCCGTCCGCGTCCCTGGCCACGAGCTGAGGCGCCCAGAAGTTACCAGCACCATTGACGCCGAAGTGCACAGTTTGTACATCGTCAGACACGGGCTCACCTGGCTTCACCAGAAGAATGGCTGAAGCGAGGTTCTTGGTCCCGTAGTCGAGGCTGACGCGTAACTTGGGTCCGTCAACATCGACCATCTGTGTGTCAGCGTCGGCTACTTGGAGCAGTGCAGCGGCCGCTCGTGATTGTTTGGATGTCTTAGATGTGTCCTGCGTATTGCGGACTGTCTTGCTGCTTCGCCCAGGACGCGAGCCAGGCGCTGTCACCTTCGAACGTCTCGCAGTGCCGGCCATGATGCCGATTGTTGTGTTTGAGTGTGATTGAGTTGCTGCTTGCACGATCAAGATTGCAAAGGTGCAAGTGCTGAAGGTGGATCTAAAGAGAGCTTCCTATTGTTTAGTGAAGTTCTTGTCTGTGAAAGGGCAACGATCGTCAACGCGCATGTGAAGTTACCTAGGAAGTCAATAATAAGCTTTCTAGTGTTTGTTCGTCTCTGTTGTGAAGCGCGGCTAGCGCAAGATCCGACAATAGCGTCACTTAACACAATGAGTTTTGACCCAGCCACCTTCTGACCGAGCGTAAGAGACTTCTTCCCATCTTCATCTCCATCTCCGTTTCTATTAACTCAATTATTTCAGCCCCTTCTTTCGACGCAATCACAATGGCAATGGATATGGGCCGCGCGCAAGCGGTCAAACTCGTCCTCGAAGAGATCGACCGTCACCTTGGGCACTACGATACGCAAGAGAAACGGCGCGCCATGCTTGCAGATCTGATCGCGAAGCAGGACCTGAAGACCTTGCCCAGAAAGCCGAAGAAGCCCGTGCCTTACACAGAAGACATCCTGGAAGCTGATTTCCTGAAAGCTGTGGCGAACGCTCCGAGTTCGCAGCCAACCAAGAACCGGAAGGTAGATGTCTGGAGGCTGGGTAGCTCACTGGTGGGCAATCATTACCTCGGGAAGATCGGGTTTGAGCCGCAGATCGCTGTCCCAGAGACTGAAGACGACGATGCAGATGCGCCCGCCGCAGAAGAAGAGCTCCACACAGTCAACGAGCAGCGAACGCCACCCCATATCTTACCAAAAGCTCCGGCTGTATCACCGCTCACACCTCAGGAAGTCCTGGAGCTTCCGAACCCAGCTGAGCATCACAATGTCGATGCTTTGCCGACTGGCCAGAAGAGACGCAGGATGAGCCTAGGCGATGACAGTTCTGCATTATTCGTACCAAGTGGTGAAGTGCCCGCAGACACTGCTCGTCCAAAGTCCAGCGTTACCGGCAGGGCAAAGTCGGAGGCGACTGCGGCTCTTTCAGCACGTAGCGCAACGGGTTTCAACACAAACCACCAAGCTCCAAAGAGACTGAAGAATAGCGAGGGGACAGCAAGTGTAGCCCAATCCGCACCATTAACCCTACCGGGCCCACCGACGTTGCAAGCAGAGACAGCGACCACCACCAGCCAACCGCTCACGGTGGCGAAGCCCCCATCACCCCCGCGAGCATCTCTCTTCGCCAGAAGCCTGGTCAGACTTAATGCCTCCGACGTGCAAAGACCTCTGGAGGGTCTCTGGGGTTTCATCCAAAGCATAACCCGCAACGCACTGAAAGGCGTTGGTGAAAAGAGGGCGAGCTGGGTGAGCGACCCGAACGACGAGTTTCTGAAGGTGTACCAACACTTGTTCGGTTGGGACTGGAAAATCCGTGTCATGGAGATCATGCAGTACACGAGCATGGATCGAAAGCCCGCTCTGGAGGCCTGTTTGGCTGGCACGATCTACGAAATGGTCTTCAATAAAGACCTGCCGTGGGATGGACCAATCGAGATACTCGCCATGCTCGAGAAGGATGTGCCGATGATGGACCGGATCCTAGACCGTGCAGGTCAGTCCTCTGACAAAGTCATCCATAGTGCGCTCACTGACCAATGCTAGGTTGCCGAAAAACCATGGAGTATGTGGTTTGGCAGACCACCAGAGCGAAGCTCGAAGAAGACGAGTTCCGTGATCAAGAATTGCGGCCGATCGCCGACAAGCTCGCACAGAACGCAATGCTCATGCTCGGTTATCAGCTCCACAGGCTCGATGCTCGAAGTCGATTCCGGCCGGATCAGCTTGCCCTTCTGATCGCCGATGCCTTGCTCTTGAAAGGCAAGATACGCGTTGCGCCCGACTACTACGAGGTGACGTGGGTGGCGAGCGGCAAAGAACTCGTGCGCACGGAGGCAGAAGAGATCAACGAGCGTCAGGGCAGGCAGGAAGTCCTGTATTGCGTGAGCCCCTTGGTGAAGGTGAGGACGACCACAGAGGACGCGTGGTTGATCTGTGCGCGTGCGAAGGTCTTCACAAGACCATGGGTGGAGCAGGAGGAGGAGGAGGAGTAAGGAGCTGTTCGACACATATTTGACGAGTAGAGTTCATGACGAAAGAGGTATGCAAGAGAGCGAAGCACAGCCAAGCGTGCAACCATGTAGCCGCATATCGCATTGATACGAACAATCTCTCCTGTATCTTGCCCATGAAGTCTGCTTGAGATGATACACAGTAGTAGTGGTAGAGGCAGTCGAGGCCAAAGCCTGAAGTCTGATCGCCAAGCCATCGTCTTCCCCGATTCACCGCACCCAACATCACCTCTTCGCAGCATGGCGTGAATGCAAGCAGCAATTCGTCCGCTTCGCTGCTGGACGTCTTCACGAA
Organism: Elasticomyces elasticus; assembly: GCA_035926095.1. Taxonomy (NCBI): domain Eukaryota; kingdom Fungi; phylum Ascomycota; class Dothideomycetes; order Mycosphaerellales; family Teratosphaeriaceae; genus Elasticomyces; species Elasticomyces elasticus. Next base: position 1,214,738 of record JAVRQT010000004.1, read on the forward strand.
CCCTCCAGGTTTTCATCCGCCGGCCATACTCCGCCATGCCTCCCACCGGTACCTCAAACTCACCACATCCCAGTCTGTCACGCGACAACTAACAATTCACAGACAAGTCCTCCAAGCCGCGCCCGATCGTCGTCTCAGGCCCCTCAGGCGGCGGCAAGTCCACCATGATCACGCGCCTCCACAAAGACTACCCCGACCGCTTCAGTCTCTCTGTCTCGCACACCACGCGAGCGCCAAGAGGCTCCGAGAAAGATGGCGTGGAGTACAACTTTGTAACGAAAGACGCGTTCAAGAAGCTCATTGAGGAGAACGGCTTCATTGAGCACGCGCAGTTCGGGAGCAACCTCTATGGCACAAGCGTGCAGGCTGTGAAGGATGTCGCGAATCAGGGTAGGACGTGTATATTGGATATCGAGATGGAGGTATGTTTGTACAGCGTGATGAAATTGTGCGTGAGTATTCTCTGACCGTGTGTAATCGCAGGGTGTCAAACAGGTGAAGAAGACGGACCTAAACGCCCGATACTTGTTCCTGCAACCACCATCCGTCGAAGTCCTGGAGAAACGGTTACGCGGACGAGGCACAGATAAGGAAGAAGCCATCCAGGAGCGCCTGAAGCAAGCCGAAAAGGAGATCGAATACGCCAAAACGCCAGGCGTGCACGACAAGATCATAGTCAATGATGATCTTGAAAAGGCCTGGAAGGAGTTCGAAGGATTCTGCATCCCCGACGAGAAGGAGCGCAAGTCATGACCAGTTCAATCGACGTCAAGTACTGAGCAGCGCCAGCCTCACTTTTCGTGATGGTAGATAGAATATGAAGCCATGACATGACGAAACGCTGACGGCGCAACAATAAAGTTCAATCGATATCCAATCTACGCGAAAAGAAAGCTCGTAAGCTACAAAACCTCATCCTGGCCACCACAATCAACCCAAACTTAAGTTCTGCCGACGTTCAGGACCCATGTCTGGCAGTTGTTGTTGCCATAGAAACGAGCACCATAACTACCGGCACCATCACCTTGTGCGCACATATTAAATAACTGAGATAGACTGCGAGACCGTTAGCACATCATAATTTCATCGAAGAGTGGAATTGATCACTTACCAGTACTGCTGCGGGACCCATTGCCAAGGGCTGCAAGATCCATCAATGTGGACCCTCGTGTCGTGCGGCCCTCCAGTGCCAACGTGAGCACCATTGCGGGCGTAGTCAGAGGGAACGACCATATCGGTCTTCTGGCAGAAACGCTGAATAGCCTGCACAGCGTGGCCGTTCTTGTGCTGGCACTTCTGCTGGTCAGTCTTGGCCATCGCAGTGGCGGCGAGAGCCATAGTGGCGGTAGCCATGGTGAACTTCATCTTCACTTGGGTGATGAGCAATGGGACGGTGTGTTGTCTCCGTGTAAGTGTGTATGTTTTGTGATTTCGGAAAGTATGAAAGGTACTTGGCAGCTTGGGAGACATGACTTTGATGATAATGGATTCTATTCATGACTGGAAGCCTACGAGGCACAAAGGAAAGTTTGGCGTGCACAATCCTGGGATTTTGCTATTGACACCCAGATCCTGCGACATTGTCTTTTGGGGTCCCCGCAAACATCGCGCGCCAAGGCTCTAGCACTACAAGTGAATGGTAGACATAGCATCGCATCCGGCAGCTCCTGCCTTGCTGGGACGATGGCACATGCTTGCAAGCGTCTGGCATTGCGCACGTGCAGGATCCGGCGTTCAGCTGCGATGTCTGGTGGCCGGCAGCGAATTTGCAGAGGAAGGGCAAGAGTGCACAAGGCAAGACGATAGAGGCATCGTGTAAACACGAGGAAGGACGAGAGCGCACAAGGTAGAGGCGTCGTTTAGTCAAATATTACCTACTCAGGACTACCTCCCCTCCCCCCTCCTAACCTCCGGACTCGCGTCCCTGCCACCCCGTCCTGAGATCGGACTCGTAACACCGCTATGACCCTGACTCGCCACACTCACACTCCTCACGCTCTGAGCCACGCTCTCCCTCCTACTTCCACCACCAGTCTCAGCTTCTCGCTCCAAGAACTCAGACCACAACTCCGCCAAGCTTTCCCTACTTGCTCCCCCAGGTGACTCGGGAACAAAGTCGCCACTGAGAGAAGGCGTCGAGGGCGTACGCCGGAATGGCGACATGGGTAGTCGTAATGATCCTGCGCCAACACTACCCGTGCGTAGTAATCCAGCCTGTTCTTTCTGCTGTTCATCCCAACCCAGTAGCGCGGCAATGAGTTGCAGAATCTGAAACTTCTTCGGATCTGATCGGTCAAGCGCAAGAAAGTGCAGGAAATGGTTAGTCACAAGTTGGCGATCAACATTATCCTCCGGTTTGCCACGCTTGAGGAATCGCAACGCCTTTGTGAGATGGTCGTTCAGTATCACCGCCTCATGCCGTAGCTTCCCAATCAGCAAGTTCTTCTCCTTGACCTCCTTCTCGAACGGCATAGCACGATCGAGCTCCTTTTTCGTCGTCTCGAGCTGCTGCTTCAACTCTTCAGCACCATCCTCAGCATGCTTAGCCTGCTTCTTCAACTCCTCAAGCTGGGCCTGACTCTGTTCGACCATCTCCCGCAGCTCTCGTTTCCGCTCATCCTGCAAGTCTCGCAACGCTCTTTGTAACCCATCCACCGTACTTCCCTGTGTCTCCGCTTCGTTCCTGACCCGCTCGTAAGCCTCCCGCGAACCACTCAGCTGCTCTTCGGCATCTGCCAATCGTTCCTCCAATGCTTCGCGCCGTGCTCGCTCCTCCGTAGCCAGGATCTCCCAGTCCTGCATAGCTTGTCGCGCGACCTCGTATTCTTCCCGCACGTACGCCTCTCGGGACACCAGGTCGTCCCGCTCCTTCACCCAATTGCTCGTAGACAGATTCGTCCGACTCCGCAACTCCTCAATCTCCGACTCTTGCGCCTCGAACTTGCTGTTCAGACCCGCCATTGCGTTCTGCAATCTTTCATTTTCCTCTGCCGCAGTCTGTTTGCTCGTCTCCAGCTCTTCTATCCTGCCTCTGGCCTGTTCTAGCTCTTCAGCATCCTGCTTCAATCGCTCGCCAAGCTGAGAGCGAATGGTGTTGACTTTTCCGAGGAGGCTGCGGTATTGCGATTCGGCATGCTCTTTCGCTTGGTGTGATTGCTCGAGCTCGTCTTTGACGGTTGATAGTTCATTGCCGTGTGAAGCTGTGAGAGACTCGAGGCTCTGTCTGAGTTTGGTGACTTCGTTGCGGAGGTTGTCCCGTTCCTCTTGCATTGCATCCAGACGTGCTGTTGTTTCTGATGATGTGCTTTGTGGCTCAGGCTCTGTCGGTGGTTCCGAAATTGGTACTGCCTCTTCTGCAACAGGCTCGCTCTCATCCTCTCGTCCAACAGCTTGCGGAGGTTGCTGTGCTCCATTTTGTGCTGGTGGTTCGTTCCGTTCTATCGGCGACGAGGGTTCGGGTGGAGAGGATGGCATGTGCAAGGTGTCCTCGGTGCGGATATGGTTGGGTATTGAGCCTTTCTGCAAAGTATAAGCATCATAGCATGCTTGTCGGCCATCCTGCATACTCTTGGTGAATCTGTCCCCTCATCTTCATCGTCCTCCTCGTCTGCGTCTCCGGTTGTTTCGATCCGGTTTCCATTGGTCTCCGCCGTCTCTGTAGGACCTCCAGCTTTGCCATTAGCCTTCTTCTTGCTCTTCCGCTTCTTCTTCGTTGCTGTGTACAGGCCACGTCAGCCTGAACCGTTCTTCACGTTTGTGTTGCATGTATCGACATTGGAAAAGTGGGTAAGGCTTACCTGACTTGCTCGCCGGATCTACGTTCTGCGCAGTCGACATGGCGGTATAACGAAGTCTAGAGCTTGATCATTGGCCATGAACAACAGACATGGAACATTGCATGATCGACAGAGCTGACTAAGCGGATAGTGCACGGTCCACCACCACCCACGACTACATCAGAATTCTCCGCCTCATCCTCCTCTTCCTTCTTTACCACTGTTCCCATACCCTTATACGATCGCTACTCCGTCGATCAGTGTATATTCTCCGGTGAACTAAACTGATGCTACCGCACTTTATAATCCCGCCTGCCTCGTTTAGCACGACGGCTTGTGGGTTCGCTTGTTGCGCACAAATGTTCAAATCATCCAGTTCTCATCATGTCCTTCTACACGGGGTGACGGCTGGCAGTAGACCCTCACGAGACCTCAACACGTAGCTATATGGACATGTGGCGGCCTCTGCGCTGTCAGCTCGTGATATCTCATAGACGGAGTCTTGCTCCGAACGCGCTCAAGGCCGGGTTGCAGGCGAGACACGTACAGCACGGATCATCCCGCAGCTCAGCAATGGGCTGGTACCACAAGGGAACATGCCAGAAGACATGTTGCTTGTGCTTATAGATTGGGCGGTAGTGTGTTGCCTGTCTGCGTAAAAGCCAAAGCTGACGGACCTTCGGCAGCCGGGGCCTTACTCGGGACAGCTGGCGGTGGAAGTCTGCAACAACCCGATGACTGGGCGCCGTGAGCAAAGAGCAAAAGACGAACGAGATCGCATTTGATGTCGACGTCGGAAGCTGCTGGGACGCACAACAAATGCAATCCGCGGGCGATGAAGAGGTATGGCTCGGTAGTGCCTGTTGCGAGTGAGATAGCCTGGATATCAACGGCGACTCCTCGAATGTCTGCCAGTATCTTAAGCAAATGCTGCTTGCAGATGGGTGCAGGAACGGGCGCGACCAGAGCAATCGTCCAGGTAGATCCGGTAGGTCGCAATACCACTGCTGCTGCCGTCGGGGGATGGTCGATTTGATACGAACAGACGTACCCGTGGTTCCATCGCCAAGATGCAGGGTCGCGAATAGTCTCTTGGAGGTCAGACAAAAGGAAGCCGTGTTCACGGTACCAAGCAAGTATGCTGGCGAACGTGTCGTGACTGATGTCGCCTGGAATACCAAGGCTCGACATCACCTGCAAGAGTTCGTGGGGGAGCGTTCCGAAAGCCGCGAATCGGTGGAGATGCGCCAGGCTGAAAGAGCTTGGAGTCCGAGCTAGCAGGTTGTGCTGTGTTTGTTGAGGGAGCTGAAAGAATTCGGTCACCTCATGTACGAGTAGAACGATCTTGTCAAGTAGCTGAAAGATGGCCAGGCGCGTGTGACCCTTTGGGGACTGCGAGATCGCGGGACATTGCTTTCGAATGGTCTCGGCCAGTCTCCGGCATTGATTGCGGTGGACGGTGACGCCGGACACACAAGTCTGCAGGTCAATAAAGAGATGGTGTTGTCGATCCACAGAAAACTGAAGCAGGTGGTGATGGAGCAACCCGCGATCGAGCTGTGTCATCTTGAGGGATGTATTGATGATAGAAGAGTGGTGGACGAGTGGTAGGATCGACTAACTATGCGATACGTGATGTGCCGGAGAAGTTGAATCAGCGTACACAGCGACGTGACAGTGGTAAGGAGAATATGTACAGATCTATTTTCCCCTCGAACCAGTAGCCGATGCTCCGAGATTGCGAGAGATGGATCGTTCCATGAGAAGGCAGACCCAAATTGCTCGCCATAGATTTCGCTCGCGGCTCCCGCTAAGAACTAAGTACCGTTTCGTAGGCGGTAGTAACACAAACATAAAATTCACCTCATGCTTTCATTCTGCACGAGGCAACGGCTGGCAGTAGTCCTTGCAAGGTCTGAACACGTGTCTGTATGGAGATGCAGCAGCCAGCGTGCACAGCCTGACTACCTATGTTCGGAGGATGCTTGGGGCCCGGTCAAAGTGGCGAGGCACATGTACATACAGAATAGAGATCTCCGCATCACACTCTCACGTCCTCATCTGCCTGCTCAAGCGATTGCGGGTTCACTTTTCGATGGCATGCTTCCACTTGAGTTTTTATCGGCCTGAGTAATACGTAAAACCACAGCAACCGGGAAGTCTGAAACATTATTCGCACTTCACCTGCAATATAAGAGCTGTTGTTGCACGCAGTGATCAAGTACCGTTCGATAGCTACTGTATACTACTTCTTCTGATACTGCCGACTTCTTAAGCGATATTATCATTCATACTGTTCGTTTCAACGAACATACCACGTCGCCCAAGCGACTTGCTATTAATATAGCAGGTAACGCCGCAGATAACGCTATGCTCAATGACTAACAGCTCGATCGATTCATTGCCGCACTGTTGTGAGGCCTCGAATAGCATACTCGTAAAGCTCGAGTCAGACTCAGACTCGAAGCGCTGCGAATCGATATGCCATAACTAGCATCAGGACCCACATCTTCCCGCCCACTCCCGACCTCACTTCTTCTTCAACCGCCAAGCGCAAGTCCAAAAACTACCTCGTCTCCGAGTAGTCGTTGAGCGCCACACAGACCGCCCCCCTGTGATGCCCATTATACTGCCGAATAACGTTCTTACTCTGCAGCTCCCACAACCGCGCATAATGGTCGCTGCAAGCCGTCACGAGATAAGCCGAATCGGCCGAGAAAGCACAATCCCACACCCACCGCTGATGCCCATCGAGTTCCTGCTCGAGCTCGAACCCGACCTCCTCCGGCTCAGCCTCCTCATCATCACCCACCTCCTCCTCTGGCGGCGGTCCCACGTTCTCAAGATCGACTTTCCAGATTCGAGCCGTGTGGTCCGCGGAGCAGGTAGCGAGATGTCGGACATCTGGGGATAGCAGCACGCGGGTGATATATGTGCCATGGGCTTTGAAGCTGGTGACGGGGACCAGGCTCGTCACGTCTCTAACGGTGATCAAGCGCCAGACATAGACAGCGCCGTGGACGCTATTACTGACTGCCGCGCACAAAAGCGAGCCATCTGTAGCGACAGTCACGGAAGCCACGCTTTTGTCCTCCTCCGGGACGAGTTGGTGCGAGCATTTGTTCTCCGCGAGATCCCAGATCCGTACATTTCCCCCACGATCGCAGGAGATGAGTTCGCCTTGGTTAGGGTGGATGACGACGTCGTTGACGGGGACGCCGTGGGAGTAGTTGCGTTGGATGTGGCCGGTGCGTGTGTCCCAGATCTTGACGGTTCCTGGGATGTAGTCAGCAAGCTGGAGAAGTCTGTTGGGAGGGATTGAGTGGGTCGATCTCACCATCTTCTGAACTAGTCACCATCCATTTTCCCTCGCAGTGAAACGCCAGGCCTGTGATGTTGCTAGTATGACCTTCGAAGGTGATCACGGCGGCGGGATTTGTTGAGCGGACATCGTAGAGTTTGATGGTGTGGTGGCCGGCGGCGGCTAGGTAGCGTTTGTCGGGGGAGATGCAGAGTCGGTTGACTTGGGAGTCTGGATGCGGGATGGTGCGGGAACAGATGCCAGAGAGGGCCTCCCAGAATCTGGTTTTCAGCCGTTAGTATTGGTCGTAACTTGCGTCTGCAGAAACCCAAGTGCTCGATCAAATCAGACAATTATCCAATTTTTGGCGCCAAAATCAATGTGTGCGCCGAGGTGCGTGGTGCAGTTGAGTCCGTCGCGGGGTCCCGAGTGTCTTCATAGTTGTCCAAGATCATGACCTTGGGTAGCTGCGCACACTGTAGAATAGCCAGGGTCGTGAAGACGTAGCCCAAGAATTACGCTTAATACGAACGCATCAAGCCCATAACACAGGGCAGCACCTACCTGATCGTATGATCGTACCCTGCGGTACACAAAATGACCGACATATCCGAAGTCGCCAAGTTTGGCTGCTCTCAGCCGGACGCTGCCTTTGGATACATCCACCACTGACACCAAGACTGATTCTGCGTGGGCTGAAGGGCACCTCGATATTCGAAAAACAAGGCGGCGTCGTCGTCGATGGTCGATGGACTGTTGATGCAGAGGCGTTGCATGGCGATTTGCAGGGTGCAGCTCAAGCTCCGGCAAGCGCCGCCAACGGTGCGCGGGGGGCCGTAATCCTGCTGCTTTAAGCCGACTTCAGGCTTGGCAGCCCGAAATAAGAAGGAACGTCTTGATCGCGAGCAAGAACATTGCAATAGGTATCGGGATGTTGGGGGCAGCTGCGAGGATGGTGAAGAGCTATGTTGATGTGACGGGTGTACCGAGAAGCTCGTCGGAAGCTAACAGGGCTGTCTTGAGCATGTCATCGACGTGAGGACTGTGCTTTCGGGGTATACTTCTATCAAGACCTGCCTGCTCCTCGTACTCAAAGTAATTCGATGGATAAGAATAGTACTGCGTTGTTAGTACGGTGTTGTACTGCTGGAGTCTCATGAGCAGGCTACGGCTTTCATCTGATGCATGGACTGCACGCCCACGCCACCTGCGACCCTGCTCGGTCAGGTCGCCGTACGCTGGCTGCGCTGGCATGCCTTGAGCAGGGTGCGCAAGTTTCTGGAGTTGAAAACCCATGGGAAGCTACCATCTCTCAGTAGCCGTGTTGCTCTACAACCTCATCATTAGGCATGCTATCATCTTCTGATGCATGTACTGTAGACCAGCGCATTCGGGTCGGAGTACACTGGGTTCGCCGGCATGTTGTGAGAAGGCTGCGCAGGTTGCTGAGTAGGGAAGACTGCACAGGTCGCTGATCTGGGTAGCCCCCACATCCGCCAGTCCCAGATGGAGGTGCACTGGGGTATTGGTCACCAGGTGGCTGCCTCATCTACTACCTTTGAGGCCCGTGTCCAGATGGTTTCCAGGCATGCCATTCTGTTGCGCCTCGGAGCCCTTTCACATGGGTATTTACCAGCTACCAGCCATATGCCATACGGATATTCGGTCGCTGGCGGGTATGGCATCCTCATGCTGCACTCTAGTCCTAGTTCACAAGCAGCTGGGTTCCGAATCCGTACGAAGGTCTTTGCCATACTTGCCTCAACGTCTCTTGCAGACTCTGGCACCTCTTGTACTACGAGCTTGTATGTGGCAAGCGGACATGCTCTTGGTTCCAACTTCTGGCTACGCTGCTCTGGCTCTTGAGGACGACGGCTGGAGATACACTGCGTATCACTGTGTGTATGCATTAGCGATAAATGTCGCCGGTGGCATATGGTAGTGGTGAAACTTGCCATATATGTCAAGACCAAGCCTGGGTGGGTGGCACGCTATTCTGTCGCCGACGTGCGCGGCCTAGCCGCACGTCGATGGATGTAGGGTGGAAGTGAGGTGCTGCTATGCGGTGTCTCACTTGCGACATGAAGGTTAGGGAACGAGGTCGTTGCCTCTTGCCATGAGGTGAAGTCTGTCTAAGGGAGAGTTACTGCTTCCGTATGGAAGTATGTTGATGCGGAAACTCCCACTGGTATGTTCCTGCAGAGCCGCACCTTGATATTGGTCATGGCATATGTGACCCTCGCTGTCGCCTGCCTGCCGCCAAGCACACATTGCCGGCGCTCCGTCCTTTGCCGCCGCCGTTCATACTATACACGCGAGAGCATCACCGCTTACCACGTCCCTGGAAAAGCTTGACGGGGTAGCTCGCCGTCGCAAGAAAATCCGTCCTACTCGCAAATGCTGGCCAAAACGCACATAACATGTACGAGCATGGAGCCATGGACGAGGGCTACCTCCTCATACCTATATCATCGTGTTTTTAACCTCACCGTCGGTGGGAACCCTGTATGAGGTGTGTGTTTGCAAGCTCATCGAAAATCTCTGTGGATGCTTGGACCCACTTACTTTTCCTGGTGGTTCCATCACATGCCTCCTGCGGATCGCGATATCGCGACGTAGGATGGTCGTACGGCAACGTAGTCTTGACGAGGAAGATAGGCAAAGCCAGCGCTACATCCGCATACCCATATCGACGCATCTCACAGTTCATCGTCGTTGTTGTCGATGGCGGAGGGAGTATCAGACGCCAACTCAGTTGTCATATTGCTTACCACAGTCCACTCTGAGTCCCAGGGAGTATTTTCAGCTGCACTATATCTAATTTCCTCCCTTCTCTCGTCTGTAAAATCTATAGACATACCATCAGATCAAAAAGAAGAACAGACAAGACAAGATGAACAACTCCAACTTCAACTTCAACAACAACAACAACAACAACAACGACTTCACAAGGTCCAACGGCACGCCCGTCCAGCCCTGGACCGACGACGACAACGATCAGGCGTTTCGTCAATTCGTCCTGGCTATGTTCCCGCCAGACCTGGCTCCCTCCCAGCCGGCCTATTCTCAGCCGGCCAACCAGAATTCGGCCAGGCAGTATCCGGTCGCCCAGCCGCAGATGCAGGAGACTGCTCCCATCTGGCAGCAGCAGCAGCAGCAGGTGGCGACCCCGCCCGTCACGCCGCCCCAGATGGGTCTTCCGCCAGCTGCCATGTTCGTCCAGCCGCAGCAGCAACTGGTGTACCCGCCCGCCGCGACCCAAACGGCTCACCAGCCATCTGCCACACCTGCTGCTGCCTTTCCACAGCAACAGCAGATACTGGCCTGGTCGGCTAGAGTCCAGTCGGCCAAGAGGTTGAAGTGGACGGGGCCTCAACGGCCCACACGTGAAGAGATCCTGGCTGCATCCGACGCCGTCCCGGCCAAGGACCGAATGTCTGGGGGCCTTGGGACGAGGACTAAACTTGGCAGGGATGAGCAGATCATCCGGCGCAGGCGGCAGAAGGCAATGAGCCAGATCAATCGTCGAGCAGCCAAGAAGGCGGCACGGTCTGCTTAGACTGCCGCTGGCGCACACCGTCAGAACCTCAAGCATCCGTCACTCACCCAGAACGTGAGTCGTCCTAACAATCACCCATCTGAGCTATATTCTGACAACCGAGCAGTGAGGGTATCTCCACGACGCCATATATGGCACAAGCCGGGGCAGCGAGCTCAAGCGGTCGCTGCCACTGATGCGGATCGGAGATGTTGACGGGCGGGTTTGGGGGAGAAGTGTGTGATTGTTGCATTTGTGCAGCATTCTGTATCATTACTTCTGTATTATACTAGCAGCGACAGCCTCTCGACCGTCTTCATCACTGGTGCATCACGTCTCGCCTCTGCTGTCACCAGGCTCTCCCATAACACCCCCTGCCCGCCCCATGGTCTCCTGCCTTGATCATCGCCGTTTGTCTGAGGAACGCCAGCTGCTACGAACACTTCCTCGAGACTCCCTCGACATAACTCGGTCACCTCCTGCATCGCTGAGTCGACAGCTAGCGCCCTCTCCCTCATCGCACGCCTCATCAAGCCCTCTGTAAGCCTCGACACGTCCTCACTGACCGCATTCAGCCGCTCCACCAGCCGCGCAATGGAGTTGACGAGGTACTCTTCCTCGTACACCGTGCCTTTCTTGCCTCGCGCACGCTTCCGCTCCTCTCGCCGACGGTTCTTGTGGGTCTTGCGTGTCGCATCTGTTGCAAGCGTACCGTCGCTACGATTCGTGTAGCGTGTCATGAACGTACCAGTAGTCGAAGCGTCTGTTGGCGCAATAGACAGATTATCGGGGATGTCGATATCACCACCGTCAGCACCATCAACGAAAGCGAGTGGATCTTGCTCTTTCTTGAGTCTGAGCTCCTGCAGTCGTGGTATCTGAGCTTTTAGTTGAGACCTCATCTCGGACAGCATCTCGGTCATAGCAGCCGACGCCTCGATCAGGCCGGGATCGATCACTGAAGGCAGCAGCTCGGGTTTGCGACGCAGAGCTACCAGCCTAGTGGCTTCTGCGAATTGATAGCCTATACAGAGCAACTTCACTGCACCCTGTAGGTCATCCAAGTAGTCGACGTAGATCGTTGCCGCAGCCGGATAATCCTTTACTTCTTCCAGACTGTCTGCAATTTCTGTGGCCAAACTGAGAAGCTCGTCGTCAGTGACAGGCACCAAAGCAGCGGTCGCTAAGCTTTCTTGCCACGACCCAGCCGCACGGTACGCTTCGGAGGCAGACTTGTAGTCATTCACATACTCATACGCAATGCCAGATTCCTTGTATCTGTTGCGGCTGCTCAGAGAGTCTGCGAATAGTCGCATGAGCTCAGAGAGCCTAGCATTGTCGTACCGGTACATGTCGATGGCTGGGCTGTAGAGCTCATGCTTCTTCATGTATGTTTTCAGTTCTTCAAACTCATCCATGACATGCAGATGTGACAGAGCTTTGCGATAGCGTTTCAAATCATTGTCGATTGTATGCTTCTGACGGAGGGGCTGCATGTCGTGAAGACCTTGGAGGTATGGCAGGTACTCGCGTGGATCTTTCTGTGACTGCTGGGCCACCAGCAAAGTTACGTCAAGATCGTAGAGGCCTAGAGCGGTCTCGTAGAGCTGGTTCACATCCGCCAAAAAGCAGATGTGATCGACAGCAGCCTCCAACTTATCCTGTTTCTGCTGCTTGCGCAGATCGGAAACGAGTTGCAAGCCTGCTTCCAGATCTGCTGGACTCTTGCAGACATGAGCGGTGATTACATTCTGCAAGGATCCTGACCTCAGCCTGAGCTCGCGAAGGAAAGCATCGCAGATACGATTGATCTTGCTGCCAACCACTGGGAGGCTTTCTGGTGGTCCGCCATGGCCATTGAGCAGGACCTGCTCCGGCCCTAGGTTCAAAGTCTCCTTGTACATCGTCTGTGCAACATCCTCGTCCGATAATGAGCTAAGGAAGAGGTCGACGTACTCTACCTTCTTCACCTGCTTCAGGAAAAGAGCCACATCGCGCATGAATTGCTCGGGGGCATGGTCATGAAGTATGTTCATGTCCACTCTATGTGCTCGACAAATCAGGAAAGCTTTCTTATAGTCTCGATCGTTGATGCTCTGTCGCACGCCAGCTAGCACTAGCGCCCGAGGATAGATGGTCTCCAGATTGCCTCGAGGCATCTGAAGAACGAGCGAATATGCGCTAGGCATGACGGTCACGATCTTCGCTCCATGCTCTACATTGCGGCATCGCTCGTCCTTCTCCGGCTCATCTAGGGGTATGTCGAGGGTGCTAGCGTTCCCCAGATGAACGAACTTCAGCAAATGATTGCTCGTCGTGTAGATCAAATGCAAAGACGTTACGATGTAAGAGGTGACTCCAGGTATACGCAGATCTTGGGCACCAGTAATCATCAAGATACCATTACTCGACAATGATATGTTGTCGAGAGCTGGTGACTCCTGGATATATTGATCCTTACATGCTGTGTCCCCGCTCTCGGCTCGCTCAAGAAGTGATGCTCGCTTGACAGGTTTCGTGCTGTAATCAAAGCTCCATCTTGTGATTCCGCCTGTACAGTGCGTGACCGTGATCTCCGTCCCGTTTCGATCAAGGCTGACACCATTGGCAGACTCCGGGAGCTCGACAACATCAACGGCCATTGGAGGTGGCACGTTGGCGATGCGTAGCGGCGTCATCAGAAGCCGCCTGCCATCGATCACCGCTACGAGACCTTGGTCGTATGGTGGGATGACAGAACCGCGAGCTACGGCAAATTCATACTCTAGGACTTGCAGCTGACCGCGGTTCGACATGATCGTATTCAGGGGTCTCTCGGGATGCCATGCCAAGTGCGGACGGCCGTTATCGCCGAGTCGTAACTCTTGCTTGAGATACCAGTGATAGTTGCCTGTCATCCATAGCTGAACCCTATCTGCGAGAGTCACAGCAAGCACACTAGAATCGGTGTTCCAGCTCAGTCGTATGGTGCCGCCGATTGTTTCGGCCTCGTCTTTGCTGAGTCGTAAATCAAACTCTCCATGCCTCAAGCCATTCCGCTCGAAGAACACCATTTGCAGGCCCTCGCCCGTCCGTTGGACACCAGCAATGATCTGACCGCTCGGCTTCCAGCTCATTCCAGTTTCCAGACCGTTGACAGGCTCCGAGACGCTCTCCAGTACTCCTTCTCGGCTGTACACCCTAATGACTCTACGTTTTGGAACGGCATCGAGGATCGAATTCATGGCAAAGTACTGCCCATCACCACGCCATGTTAAACTCGCGTTTCCATCGTCCAGTGCACTCAGGGTTCCTTCATCTACATGCTCCGGCATGGTCGGATCTCGCAACGCTTTTGCCGCACCACGACCTTTGAACTGCGTTTCCTTCTTTCCCCAACCGACTGACACATGACTCGACACTTTCACATCATCTGGAGAAAGTGCGATGCTTGCTGTCGGCTCGAAGTCTCTCGTCATGAGCAGGACGGTATCCGCTTTGGTGACAATCGCCACCAGTTCCTCGTCTGGACTCCATGCTACGGCAGAAATCCCAGCATCAACCGATCCTACGATTTCGATCTGATCCTCGCCGGGCAAAGGCTCTTGGCGTACAGTGACTATATCTCCAGCCGCAAGTACCAGAGAGATAGTCCGAATGTCAGGAAAGCAGTGCAGGTCTAACACTTCATCTGAAGGGTCCACGTCCCACGAAGCTATGGTCTCAGCATCTGTCAATTCCGGTGAAGCTCCATGCAGGCGCTTCAATGTGATGGTAGGGTTGTCACTGGTTGGCCCTAAGCTGAAGACGATATCGTCAAGGTCGTAGGCTATCGCAGAAATGTTATCGATAGGCAAGGCATCATTTCTGATGCTCCTGAGGTTCCGCATGGCGACATGGAATTCCACTTAGTAGAGGGGGGATGTTGATGTTCATACAACACATTGTTCATTTCGACACATGCGAGGAAATTGTGCTAGCGTACGGACGGCCCCGAGCCAATGACAAGGTGTTTGACGAGGAGGGTATATGTACAGCGTTGATAGAGTGCTATGTTGACAGTATGCGTGTGTCGAGAGCTTCACTGATCCTATTCCATGGTCCTCCATGATTCCGACCTTCCACAATCTCTCTGCCTCAATACCACATCCCAGCTCGCAGCACCACCAGCCCTCACTCAATATCTCATCTATTTGTTCTTGTACGTTTGCCAGACTGTCCGAACATTAGCAGTTTCTTCCACAATGCCTTACGCTAAGTCTTACCTGCGATTCCGAATGGTGCACCAAAGCCGAGCGCTATGTCTCCGTTAGCTGTCCGTCATTGCCGATTCCCTTCTCATTTTGTGCTTCACCCACCCATGAACCCCCAGTATCGCAGGAAGAAGAAACGTGTGAGCGGGTTGAACGGGATATTGCTCCGAGGTCCTTCGGGGTAGTGATGTGGTGAGGAGAGCTGTGCGCGTGTGCTGTGGAAGCCGCGGCGGGCGACAATGTTCGGAAGGCGCATGGCGGGTCTTGCGAGCATCTACAAAAGCGTGAGCGGAGCCATTGGCTATACAGAACTGGCCTCTCCTACCCTGGCGGTATTGTTGTGTTTGGTGAGACTTTGAAGCTGCAATGGCAGTGTTGGTCGTCGGAGATGCAGCGGAAGCTCTTGTTGGAGAAGCATTGGTCCGTGCTCAAGCCAAGAACTGAGAGTCTAAGGTACTCCTGAACAACGACCGCGACAACAACCACCTACAACAGACCCTGCATCCGAATACTGCGGCATATTCACAACAACGAACAGTACACGATCCAACAGAAGCTTTGCTACAGTCCAAAGGGTTCACATTATCATGTTTACCATGTCGTTTCTATGTACAGTTCCATTCCAATATGTTCTTCACCACCAATCACCCTGGTCCTTCATCGCAGCCGCGACCTTGCTGAAGCCAGCGATGTTTCCACCAGCCACCAGCGACGGAAATTCGCCCTCAGCAGTTGGCACATACTCCTTCGCAGTCGCCAAACAGTTCTCAAAGCAGTTAGCCATGATACCCTTCAGCTTCTCGTCCACCTCCTCCGAAGTCCACTTTAGCCGCGCGCTGTTCTGTGCCATCTCCAGACCCGAGACCGCAACACCACCAGCGTTCGCTGCCTTGCCTGGAGCATACCAGATCGCGTCACCCTTCTTCTCTTTCCGCGCCTTCTCGAACACATCAATGGCGTCTTGCGTGCAGCCCATGTTCGAACCCTCTGCGACGAACTTGGCGCCGGCCTCGATAAGCTTCTCTGCCTCCTCACCGCTGACCTCGTTTTGTGTCGCAGATGGCAATACGACATCGACCTTGCCGCAGTGCACCCACGGGCGTGCGCCATCGATGTAGTTGAACTTGTCCTTGTATTCTGCGCTCTCCGACAGCTCGGTAAGCTGCTTTCGCTTCACCTTGAGGTCTGCGATGTAGTTGACAAGCTCTGGTGTGATCCCCTTCTCGTCGGTGGCAATCAAGGCTCCCTTGCTGTCCGAGAGGGATATGACTGTGGCACCGAGCTCGATGGCCTTCAAAGCAGCGTACTGGGCAACGTTTCCGGAACCGGAGATAGCGACCCGCTTGCCCTTGAAGGACTCCTTGCCTCCGGAGGCATACTGGATCATGTGCTGGACGTCTGCAAAAACCACTGTCAGTGACCAGTTTGGCCAATAGAAAAGGTGCAGCACTCACAGTATACCAATCCGTAGCCAGTAGCCTCTGGTCTGATCAAGCTACCTCCCCAGTTGCCGCCCTTGCCAGTCAGGATTCCCTCCCACTTGTTCCTCTCTTGTCGGTAGGCACCGAACATCCAGCCGATCTCACGAGGCGAGACTCCAATATCACCTGCTGGCACATCGGTGTCTGCTCCAATGTGCTTTGCGAGGCCGCGCATGAACGCCACGGAGAACTTCCGGATCTCGTTGTCGGATTTGCCTTTCGGGTCGAAGTCTGCACCGCCCTTACCACCACCCATTGACACTGTTGGAGTCGTTAGCCACTCGAGTTCGAATTGGTCCCTCCGACTCATACTCACGGCCGGTAAGTGCATTCTTGAAGCATTGCTCGAAGCCCAGGAACTTGAGGATACTGAGGTTGACACTAGGGTGGAATCGAAGTCCACCCTTGTATGGCCCGAGAGCAGAGTTGTACTGGACACGGAAACCACGGTTCACCTGGACCTGGCCCTTGTCGTCCTCCCATGTGACTCTGAACTGGATGACTCGCTCGGGGATGGCAGCGACCTGGAGAGCCTTCTTGTATTCGGGGTGCTTCTCAAACAGCGAGCTGTTCTCGAGTGTCGACGCAAGCTCTGTGAATGTCTCAGCACACTGCGACTGCGGCTCGCGTGCCGTGTTGCTTTCTTACCCTTGTAAGCCTGCTCGAACTCAGGCTCCGATGGTAGGTTAGACATCTTGTGATTTGGCTACTGTTAAGCTTTGGTATAGTTTTGCTGGTAAGAGGAAGACAGAGGAGAGATGAGAGTAGGAGAAGGAGCGCAACTCGAGTAAACAAAGAAAAGCCGACTGACGCGCCACCTCAACGATCATCAGACGTCACAAGCGCTTCCCTGTCCCCGAAGTCATTAGCCGCCTTGTCGCGAGAGATCAGTGGTATGATCGTGGGCGCGGCGGCATCTAGAAGGCGGCGAATGGCTGGTTGTACGAAACTGGAACACACACGACAACGTGGGCTTCCGCTTTTCGAATGGCCGAGCTCACGAGATAGTTCCTATCGCTGGACTCCGACTGGCTGGCTGCGAGGTGCGTTTTGGTCGCATCGCCCGTGGAGACAGAGCTTGTTGAGTTCTGGTTGAAGCTGTGCGATATCGGCGATGCTCTCAAACAGGTCTTGGCAAGTTGGCACGTGATGAGAACTGCTTCTGAAGGGCGACTGCAGGTGAACATGAGATCAACGGGCAATAAAGCCATGTCCAAAACTAGCCATCAGACTGTAGCTAATCTCTTGAATATCGCATTATCCCTGCCGCTCCGTTCGCCAGTCGCAGTGGTTCCCACCGAAAGTGTTTCGTATGACTGTCTTAACAGTGTTCATCCTAGCGCCGTGCTCTGCTTTGTGTTCCAGGCTATACGATGTGCTTCACTGATCGTGTCCGAAGCTTTTGATTGTGCTTGCTTCGACCGCCCCTCATATCGTCGAACCCGCTCAGGCTGAGCCGAAGCAAGCAATCCTCCACTTCATGTGGCGTGTCTCATCGTCCTTGATCGCCAGCAGATTCGGTCGAGCTCTGATCACCCGTACCAGCTCATCACTGGTTTCGTGATGTTGGCCTTCCCGACCCTCCAGCTCTTCCACCGCAGCCAGGAAGCCGTGACGACGCAGAAAGTCGAACTTCTTGGCTGGGTCCACGAAGTCGCTTGCATGTTCCACTGCCTCCTCCAGCAAAGCATGTTGCCTGCTTGCCATTCCTCTCAGAGCATTGACCCATTGTTGAGAGTTTTGGAGCGCGCTGGCTTCGAGGTTAAGCACCCTGATCCGAGAGCCCAGTCCGTCAACGTAGCACAGAACGCCAGCGATACGGAGTTGTCGCTGCAATACTGTGCTCTCTACAATGTATCGCAAGCGCCAGTTCTGGATGTCCACAGTCTTGCACTCGTACTCTGCCCGAAATGCGTTCACATAGTAGCTGCGTATCGTACCGAAAGTAATGGTGACCTGCGCAGTCGTGGGAGCACTCAGCAGATACATTTTCTGCCAGCTTCCGGTCTTGCTCTTGAGTCGATAAGCCTTCTCGTGATGATCTGGGAATTCGAGAAAGTTGCTCTTGAGGGTCAGAAAGACCTGATGCTGAGGGTTTGACCGCATTCGGTCGGCTGGCACACGCTCGGCAAGTAAGGGATTCACTATACACCGTCAGTCCGCGCTCGATTGGGCCATTCGAGTGCGATGTGACACAATCGCTCCATGTATAGATGCGATAGTTTGAGGGGTGCGTTACCTTTTATATCGTCGATGCCAATTTGCGCCGTCGGTTCATCAAGTGTGAAGAAGAGCTTCCGCTGGTACTTGGCTGAGTCCGTGATCGCGGAGGCGAACGTCTTGTTGATGCCTTGGGAAAGCAGCAAGGTACGCTCATCCAGAAGATCGAGAATGCTCTCACGAAGCTCCATAATTCCGAAAACACGTTCGGACGCCATTGGTGCTGCGATAATGTTCGCAGTAGATGTTC
The DNA here is from genome assembly GCA_035926095.1 of Elasticomyces elasticus. NCBI lineage: Eukaryota > Fungi > Ascomycota > Dothideomycetes > Mycosphaerellales > Teratosphaeriaceae > Elasticomyces > Elasticomyces elasticus. Next base: position 1,233,536 of record JAVRQT010000004.1, read on the forward strand.
GTTCGCACAGCAGCTGACCGATGGCCAAGGTTAAGGTATGCGCAAACGCCGACGGTGGATTGATGCAGATGCAGACATGAAAGCAAGCAAACGAAACATGCAGCGGGCCGCAGCCTTGCATGTGATGCGGCAACCCGTTTGAGGGCTGCGCCGGAACATTCACTCGTCCTCTTCAAACATCTCGGTACTGTCAAGGTCGCGAAGGATACCCTCGACTTCTCTCGGATCGCTGATCCCCCATACACCACCGCCTTTCACTGCGCCTTTCATCCCAACCTCCTTCCCGACAAGATTGCGTCCAACCTTCCCAGGACCAATGCCAATCCATCGCTTCACTTTCTCTTCAGTATGCAGGTAGACAATGCTGTCATGCCACAGCACCGTTTCAACGCACTGCCGCGCAAGGTAGTCCTTTAGCTGCTGCTTGCTCTCGAAAGGTCGCGCTGACAGGTTCGACACACAAGGCATGATCCCAGGCCAGATGACTGTGTCCTCACCCTTCGCTACCTGGGAAGGTTGATCGAGTAGCTTTTGTAACACCACAGCGGCCGGCTTCATCAATGGGCTGTGGAAGGGCGAATCGCTCTTCAGTCGCACAGCCCGAGGATCGTGGCCTGCAAATTGCCTCAGATGCGTGAGAAGCTCGTTGATGCGCTTGATGCTACCAGATAAGACGATCTGGTTCTTCGAGTTGACGTTGGCGATCAGCACCTGCTGGACAGCTGGCAAGTCGTAGTCCATACTACTGTCTGCCTTTGATCCTTCGCCGTGATGGCCAAGAAAGTCGTGTATTGCCTCCACCATGGGACCAAGATGTTGAGCTTCGCACACCAATGCAACCATTCCGACCTCCTCTCCTACTTCTTTCGAGCATCGCGCCATGACCTCAGCTCGCCTTCGCACCAGTCGCAATGCATCGGGCTCTCGAAGGTTACCAGCAGCTACCAGCGCCGCGAACTCACTGCGGAGTGGGTGTGCGAGTTAGCGAGTGTCTTGCGATCCATCAATTACCCGTCATTTCTTACCCGAGACTATGACCCAATGTGATGTCGACGCGATCTTCTAACTTGAACCCAAACTCCTTTTCCAACACCCGCAGAATGATGATCGAGGTCATCATGATTGCCGGCTGCGCGTTTTCGGTAGCGGTGAGCTTGCTGTTTGGGCCCTCTGCTATGATCTTGCTCAATGGCACCTGCAGGATCTCATCCACCTCCTCCAACATTGGCTTCACGGTACCAGGGAATGCATCAAGCCAATCCTAGCAAGACCCGATTTGTTAGTATTTGCCTCTTCTCCACGACCAGCCTACCATATACCTACAGTAGTCATTCCTACTCGCTGAACGCCCTGGCCTGGAAAGAAGATGGCAGTCTTCGGGTGCTTCCGAGGCGTTGTCGATTGCCATCTGACGTTCGCGGCTTTGTATGCCGCTGCTCGCAGAGACGATGGCAGGGCCAGTACGGACGCCATATCTGTTGGCCTTGCAGGGAGCTGTCTCCTGAGTAGCGTTGCCATGTCGTCCGCTGGGTGGTCGAGCCGTTGTCTACCAAAAGCCAATCTTTATCCGCGTGCCATTCCCAGCCGGTCGACAATCCAAGGTTCGCTGTAGAAGGTTATCAACAACGTGGAAGAGCGCAATGCTTCAACACACAACTCCATGCTGCCCCACTGAGGTCTGCTTGGAGCTCGGCCGGGATCGTCCGATCATCCGAGGCACGATTCTTGACTTTACTTCCACCTCACTCCTCCTGGTGACCCCAAACCTCGACGTAGACCAATCTGCGGTTGGCGCGTCATCACGAAGATGCTCTTCGTGTATAGCAGTTGATATCTGGACCTGTAGATGCTGCAGAGCCGCCGCTCGTCCAACAGTCTTCAAGATGGCAGGGCCCTGCCCTACGCAGCACCCAAGCCATGATCCTTCCTGGAACTTGCAAGTTGGCGTCTTGGTGTCAATTGATATCGTGACCAGAGGATGACTCTAAGCGGGTACTGACTGTAGTCTGGACACGATCGATTCCAAGCTGGCGACTCAGCCCCAGGGACCTCAGCCTGGCATAAGCATCACCAATGCATCTCGGCTTCGTCTGTCTGAAGCGGGCTGATGGCTAGGTAATCCTCAGCTGTCCATACTTCTGCAACCCCTTCAAAAGAAAGACCTTCATATCGACAAAACGAGCTGCGATGTCCGGTGTTTTCTAGTACATGCTGAAGAGGCCCTAGATCCGCGGCGTTGGACCATCAATGCTCTTGGTAGCCAATGTGCCATCCTACCTGCAGTTGGGCCTCTCGTCTAACAAAGGCCTACATTCACTTCCAAACGCTACGTGAACATGCCCCACTATTCACGACTGCGAGGCCCTTCACCGGTCTGCATATACACATTCGAAACGCTTCCAATCCCTTCTCGCTCGTATACTAGTCACAACACTGACTCACCAACTAAAGTCACAGCTTTCGGTCGCATACTTAAGCTAAACGAGTTCACAGTCTACAACACTTTCTCTCCAACAAATCACCGACATGACTACCTCCCAAGAGCAGACCACTGCCTCACAACGATCAAAACCAACCTCCAACATGGACACCGCCGACTACTGGACCAAAATCATCTCCACGAGCCTCTCGAAAGTGGTCCGCGACACCGACAGCGACTGCGAGGAGACTGGCAACCAACTCATCGATGAGGAGATCCTCAACGCGCCACGGCGAAAATCTGCTCGTGAGGAGCTTGCTCGGAAAGTGGCTGGTCGTCTCTACCCGTCTGCTGACCCTGAGTCGCTGGCACCCATCATCAAGTACGAGAAGGAGATCGTGATGTTGCGGAACATGGTGCTCGAGCAGCGTCGGCGGCAAGTTGCTGACGCCACAGCTCGAAATGCCAAATTCGACTGGGTCAAGCGCATCAGCAAGCAGGGTGCCTGGAGCGCAGAGGAGGATCCGTTGTCGTTGAAAGGTGCACCGTCCTTACCCATGCCGGTCGATGTGTCTGATAAGGTATGCCAGTCATCCTGATCTTGGTGTTCTCGAGATGTACTGACGATGATCTGCAGGAGTCACTGGCGCCCTTCTTCGCCCATCTACGCAACAACGGTACCAATGAGCCCACTTCCACTTCTTCAACCATCAACGAGAGCACTACCGGCGTCGAGCCATTCTACGGCGTCGAGCTCATCGAGTTCGAGAAAGGCGTACTCTACTCTGACGGCCGCATCGACTTGTGCAAAATGGTCACCGGGCCACGCAACATCGGCGACCTGATGGACTCTCTCGAGCCGAACACCTTCTCCAAACACTTTCTCCTCGGCAACAACATCATCGGGCCTGTCGGCGCCAAAGCCATCGCCGACTTCATCGAGCGCTTCCCAGAGCGTTTCGAGACATGGTACCTTGCCGGAAACTGCATCGACATAGCGAGCTTTTCAATTCTGGTCGACAGCATGATCAAGTCAAATGCGATCACCAATGTGTGGCTCAAGCGCAATCCGCTCGGCGAGAAGGCGGCAGAGGATGTCTTCCGCCTAATCTCGAACACGAAGAACCTCCGCACTCTCGATCTCGACCAGACCGAGCTGGGCGACGCAGGTATCGCGAATCTGTTCTCACTGCTCGCCAGCCACGATAAGTCACTCCCGCTCCGTCACATCTACCTCAACGCTACCGGCATTGGGAAGATCGCATGCACACAGATTGCCAAGTACCTGCAATCACCATACTGCTCCCTACACTCCCTCTACATTTCGAACAACCCAATCGGTGATGCAGGCGCTGCCGCCCTATCTGAGGGCCTCAAAACTAACACCAGCCTCAAACGCCTCTCCATGCAATCCTGCGGCCTAACCGCCATCTCCGCCCTCCTCTCCGGTTCCACCAACCTCGAGACCCTCAACCTCGGCCAGAGCTACGCCACTGAGGATCTTGGCATGCGCTACAACTGGCTCACCGATGGCAACGTCGCATCCATCGTCGACCTCATCAACACCGCATCCCAACTCAAATACCTCGACCTCGCCTACACACCCGTCACCCAACCCCAGCTCAACCAAATCCTCACCGCAGTCCAGGACTCCAACCTCGTCTGGTTCCACGCCAAATCCCTAGTAACAGGGGGCAAAGATGTCGCCTCTGTCAAAGCCGGGCAGGAGCACTCGCGCCTTGACGGGTTGGTGCGCAAGTATCTTCATGCTAATGTTGAGAAGGAGTATGGTGTCGATTACGTCAAGTTCGAGAATACGCATAAGCGATTCCTTGTGTCGCCGACGGATGTGAGGTTGATCGATTCGGTGTACCGGAATCGTGACGCTGGGGCTGCGAGGCGGGGGTTGAAGACGCTGCAGAAATGGTGGAAGGAGGGGGATGAGACACTGCAGCAGGTTCAGGAGGGTACGTTTGCTTGAGGTCAGCAAGGGCTCTTCCAGCAAACGACCTCATGGTGCGAATTGCTCGGGGGCTGCAAAAGGCTTAATACGGCTGCTTAGCCGTGGGCTCTGAGAGTAGCGTTGTAGCAGCGAGGCTTACAAAACAAAGATGCGAATCCGCACAGCAGACCATCTTACCTGCGTGCCCCTCCTGAAAGCGATTGGTGCCTGACCATGTCTTGACTTTCTACACATCATGACTAGCATCACACTGCAGTAATTCTGCTGTCTATATAAGACTTCTTGCATCGTTCTCGACTTGAAACGCTCCTGTGGTGTAGTGGTAACATACTCACTTAGGGTGCTACCTGATATGTGAGTGATCCTGCGTTCAAACCGCAGCTGGAGCCTCTTTTGCGCGGAAGTCATTAGAGATCGGGATCCCCACCAGGCGCCTGTCAGATTGAGTGAGTGAGGTGAAGATGTAGAGAGTGAGGTGTCAAGAGTGCTTCAGATGGGTATTGGGTCTGTAGTACACTCTGTTGTCGCAAGTCAAGGCCAAGTGGAAGTTGAACCTCTACACTAAAGCCATCGGTCTGCTCCTCCTCCTCCTTGCACAAACGTTGCATCATCGCCCATCAGACCAATTCGTCTATGAGTCCTCGACAACGGCAGTCTGGAGACCCTTGGGGTTCTTGACGTTCACCGCCTGCACGTAGCTGTACAGCTTCTCCTTTGCACCCTCCTCGTCGTTGCGCTTTCGTGATACACGGACGCGAAGGCGGAACGGTACACCCTTGATGCCAGACTCCCAGACCTTCTTGTTCAGCTGCGGGTCGAGGCGGACGTCGGTGGTGCCCTGTAAAAGCATAAATTTAGCACGCAACCCCAGCCAAGATCCAGATACTCGAGGGAGTGGATATTGTTGAACATACCATGGCCTTAGCAGCAAACTCGCGAATGGCCTTGATGGCCTTCGGTGCGCGCTTCTTGAACGACACGCCGTGAACCTTCCCGGTATGTTAGATCTCTCATGCTCTTTTACTCAGTCTTCCGCCCGATGCCAGCCTGCGCAAGGCAAGGTCTGACCATCCGTGGACTTCATCAAACTGAACGTACATGCTTGTGCAGGTGGATGGTGTATTCACGTGCGACCACGTCCTCGATGGCGCTGCGGCCCTGCTTGCCGGCAGCGGGCTTGCTGGGCTTTGCTTGCTTTGTCGACATTGTGAGGGAGTGAGGGTGATGGGTAGGAGGTGCGGTGGTGTTGTCGTCGTCGAATGCTGTTCTTCAATCGCAAATGTTCGGATCGAGGTCGCGAATTCGATGTGTGAGCGGGTAAGAGTGGGCCTCGGCAGCTAGCCGCTTTGAGACCTCATGTCGATGATCAGCAGCAAGATCATCATCAAACAACACAACACCACAATCCATGGCCATTGCTCGATGACACTGCTGCTCAAATGCGTCGCGCAATAATACAGAATCTGCGCACCTTCCGCCGACCAAATCCGCGCAAGGCACTCAAACAACTTCGTATCACCAGCCCCTACAATGCCTCCTTCCAGCGCTCGATAGCGAACCGGACTCCACCTTCACAGCTGCAGCAGTCGATGCGGTTCACGCGACGAGTCTCCACGCCAATTGCATTAGTCGGGGTCGGCGCGGCGGCATATTATGTGTATCAGCAACAAGGCTCTTCCGCCAGCACTCCGGAAGCCATACCAACAGTCACCGGCACGGCGGCAGGATCGAGTAGAGGCTATAGCACTAGCGCGAGCCCACAAGCGCATGCGACGCCATCAGCGCAATCAGTAGACGCGCTGGGATCGAGTGACTTGCCAGAAGCAGTGCGGAAAGCGCTTATCGTGGACCAGGGCCAGCTGTACACCGCACAAATACCAGCAGACCAGCCTATCAGCAAGGAGACCGACTCATCCGGACGAAAAGTTCTGGAGATGCTCACACCCGAGCAAGCGAACGCCAAGCTACGGCGGAACGAGGAGAGCTACCTGGTCGGCAGAGGCGAGGGCGTGGTACGATATGATGTTGTGCAAATACCGAGCAATGATCCGATAGAGGACGATCACGTAGAAAAGATCGTGGAGGTCCCGGACACCATCGCGGCTGCCGATGCTGGAAAGGCGCGGTCAGACTGGATGTTCTGGGGTGTGTTTGATGGACATGCGGGCTGGACGACTTCTGCCAAGCTACGGCAGACGCTCGTGTCGTATGTTGCGAGGGAGCTGAACAAGACCTACAAGTCTGCTCTTCTGGACCCGACATTGACTTTTCCGACACCAGCATCAGTTGACGCGGCGATCAAGAAAGGTTTCATGACACTTGACAACGAGATCACGCACGACTCCGTCCAGAAGGTCCTGAAGCTGCAGTCTAAGGTGGCCGCTGCCGAGATTCTAGCTCCTGCGCTGTCCGGATCGTGTGCACTGCTAAGCTTCTACGACAGCCGATCGAAAGAGCTGCGCGTGGCATGTACCGGCGATTCGCGAGCAGTGCTTGGTCGACGGACTGGCAACGGCAAGTGGATCGCAACCGCACTGTCTCTTGACCAGACTGGAGGCACTGAGTCAGAAGATAAGCGACTACGAGCAGAGCACCCCAATGAGCCTTACGTGACAGCGAACGGGCGTATTTTGGGTGGTCTCGAGCCTAGTCGAGCTTTTGGTGATGCGGTGTACAAGTGGACGAAGGAGACGCAGGATAAGCTGAAGTCTTCGTACTTTGGCCGCACCCCTTCGAAGTACCTGAAGACGCCGCCTTACGTGACCGCCGAGCCTGTTGTTACGACTACGAAGGTAGACCCGACGAAAGGAGACTTTGTCGTCATGGCTTCCGACGGACTATGGGAGATGCTCACGAACGAGGAAGTTGTCGGCTTAGTTGGTCAATGGCTGGAGAAGCAGGCGTCCACCTCGGGCGTCAGTGGTGGCCGATCATCAAGCAGCGCAGGTGGTTGGCTGCAGTCTTGGTTCAGCACGCAGAAAGCATCTTCACTACCCATCGAGCATCACGATCAGAAAGACACGAGCGGGCAACGAGCACCAATCCGTCAACAGCAATGGGGTGTCCCAACCGGACAGGACCAGCGCTTCGTCGTCGAGGACAAGAACGCTGCTACGCATCTCGTTCGTAACGCCCTGGGAGGTAAGGACTCGGATATGTTGTCCGCGCTCCTGACACTGCCTGCGCCGTACAGTCGGCGGTATAGAGACGATTTGACTGTGCAGGTCATCTTCTTTGGAGAGGGTGAAGCGAATGGAAAGGTGGAGCTGAACAGTGAGGCTTCTGCTACCGCGAATGGCACGAAAGGGCCTACGAGTGCGGTGACTGGGGAGGTGAAGTCGAAGTTGTAATGTTCTTTTGACTTGGGGATTTGTGATATGATACCCATCTCTGTGTTTTCTGTAGGTGCATAGCTACGGCGCGTGACAAGATAGGTGGGCGAGGTTTCAGGAGCTCATCATTCACTGGCAGCAGCCTCATCAAGGCGTCAGTTGTCTCATCGGTCTTCTTCGAGTGGAAGACACTGCATTGTGGCTGACGGCTGCATGCCCACGTCTTGAAGGCGGGAAGTCGTGGTCATCCTTCTGCAACGAGAACAACCGGGCCAGATGAACTCTCTCACCCGCATCTTCGCAGCTCCGTGGAACTATGGGATGTACTAGGTAGCGGTGTGCGAACAAGAGCTTGTTCCCCACGAACGAGCGCCACCAACAACTCGCTTCTCATGCGAGTCGAGAAGTCTGCTTACTGTTACACGTGTCTGGCCAGCTCTGTCGCGCAGGCTGTTTCAGAAATCTCACTCCGATCCTGCGCGTCGCCCGCGCGGCTGCGGAAGGACTGCTACCCTAGAGTAGTGGTGTGAGTGGAATACGAGCTGGACGACCTCGACGTCTCTGCCCTTCCCCTTCCCTTTCATTTACACTGCTGCCTCTCAATCCAAGCAGCTGCGCTGTCCTTTCTCTTTCATCTCGCTCTTTGCGAAGTATCGTTGCGTCGTTAACAGAACGTAGTAGGAGCTCTGGTAGCGACATACGAACAGCAACGAGCACAATGGTCAACCTTTCGCTGAAACATCGAGTCAAGTTCGAGAAAGAAGCTACGCCTTTGGATGAGTCGGGCTACGAGGGATCTCAGAGAGTGCTCTTCGTGCTTTCGGCTGCTGTCACGGTCTTCAATGTGCTGTTCCTCATTGCTGGCGCAGTAACATCAGGTATCCTCGACTACAGCTGGTTTGAAGGCAATCGAGGCGGGCATCCTGCGTGGTACAAGGATGAGACTGTCGATGCGAAGAGGGTGTAAGCCATGTTGAAGCATCTCGCTCTCTGTTCTCGTTCTAATGGCAATGCGCAGACCTCTCGTCTTCCTTTACTGCACGACCCCTTTCGTGCTCTCGGCACTGAGCTTATTCGCAACACTCAAGAACCGGCGAAGCACTCCTTTCGGCATCGCTCTAGCTATCGGAGTGAGCACACTTGGATTCGTTTTCTGGATAGTACAACTTGAGCTTCAGAAGAAATGTGTTTTTGGCGTATCTCCTCACGAGACTCCCGCATACTGCGGTTTCTCTCTGCAGGAGACTTGGGACTCGAAGAGCTTCTGGAAGTCAGGTTTGGCCGTGGCCTATTATATTACGTGGTGCAGCATCTGCATGGTTCTCTTGTGAGTCTGAAGCGTTACTATATGACCTGCCATTTCGATTGCTGACATCCACCCGAGGTCCACGACATACCTTACTTTCGCGCTCGTCGTTCTGAAGCAGCGTCGCACAGCCGGCAAACCCAGGAGCTTGCCGCAGGCGTATGCTTACCACTCGGCGGTGGAGGAGACTGAGATGCACACCGATCGCGATATGCCTGACCGCAGCGCAGCGCCAACACCAGTTCCAGATGATGCAGGTGGTCGGCCACCAAGCTATCGGTCGGCGAGCCTCTTTCACGAGGATCTCACGCCCGAGAAGGAGAAAGAAATGGTGTAAAGCTGGCCAGTCCCGACGACCTAGCTGTAGATCAGTATCAAGGTGTCTATGCAAATACTTTGTCAGTCCTCGCTTCACCAAATTTGTTTCGGCTGCGGGCTGTCGCCAGATTATCCACTTTGGGAATGTCGTGGGTCCAACATATATCTGTAGACGGACAGCTCAAGAAGACAATGTCATCGGAGTCTAACGGAGTAACTGTTGAATGCCTTCACAGCAAATTGTAGTGAGCTACCCATATTTACAGCAGATCCAAGACAAGCGCGCGTCGACTATCGTACAGTCGGCGAGGCTCCAGTGCCATCGCTGCTGGTTCGCTGATGGGTATCTAGTGTAAGTTCCCTCCCATGGTATTACAGACAGGAGTGCGGCTGTCGAACCCTCGTAGACAGCTCGCGAGAGCGTAAAAGCAAGACCCTCTATACATGCGCCGTCGCCCACCTCCGACCTTTCTTTTCTATGAGCGCCGACGCTGGCCTTGTATATTTTTGGTACATCTTCGTGATGCATGCAGCTGCAGAGATGCTCATGTATACTGAACTCTCGATGCTATGCCGCCATATGCTCGTGTAATCGTTATCGTGAGTGTGCTCTTCGGTCGTAGAGCGAACATATTAAATGATGAGCAGTCATGATCGTTTGATTGCGAATGGGGAGCGCATGTCAAGCAGACTTGCTGGGTCGGTAAAGAGTTTGAGAAACGCTGGCTTTCGAGATGGCTGACGTTGAATCTTCGTGTACTTCACCATTGGTCCCACGATGTCGGCATCGTCGAATTGGAATTTTGAAGGTTGCTGCGGGTCGTTGAGCGAAGGCATCAAGGACAAAGCAGTCGTCTCGGCCAAAGGCTGGTAGAAAGTCGTCTCGGTACTGACACCAGCTTCGTTATTTGCACTCTCGTGATTAGCTCGCCAGACTGCATCGATCTCAGCCCACTTGAGCTCGGTGAACTTGTATATCTGAGAAGTGGGCCCGTAGTGCTCACTGATGCGCGAGGCTTGACGCATGAACTCTGCTCGCGCCGACTCCCAGTCATCCAGTAGGCGTTTGCAGGCAGACAGGTCGCACACACCAGGATAGTAGGGCTCGGGTGTGATGTGGAAGTTCGCATGCCCCAGCTTCATAGCCCAAGGATCGGTCTCCGTTGAGATCGACATTGCCGGAATGTCTGCCGAAGGCTGCAGCGGACGGCCTACACCAAAGCTGGCCATTGATGGTTTCGAAGAAAGTGGTGGCGTTGGTATGGCTGCACTGAGTGGCGTCATCGCAGGAGTCCCAAGAAGCGATATATTACCCGGCTCGGCAACACTAGGCGACTGCAGTGGTGATTGTAGCGTCTCCTGGGAATGACCGACGTGCTCGGCCATCATTGGCGGCAGAAGGGGAGTCGAGATGAGCTCTTGTTGCTCAGCCGAGTCAAATGTGTGTTCCGGAATCATGATATCAATGGGCTTGGAGGCTCGAGACAGTCCCCTCGGGCGGCGAAGCTCATTCAATTCAGGTTGGCCATCCGTTGGAGTCTCGGGTGGTGTTAACATCTGGTTAATGTCGAGGTGAGCAATCAGAGAATGCCTGAGAGCAGGTAGCCGGACGGATGATGACCTCGATGGTGGCGCACTCTGAATCTTCGGGTCCGATACAGATGTGGTGGGCCTGCGGTCCCGCCACCGAGCTGAAATGGATGGCCAGCGGCGGCTCAGTCGTGAGGTCAGAGTGTCGTTGGACTGTTCGATGGATCTGCGACGCTTGGAAGTGCGAGTGCCTGGCAAGTTGCCATCGTCGCCGAAGTACTCATCACCAGCTGTCCACTCAGGGGTGCAAGAGGTAGGGGTTGCAACCTCGGAGACCCTTGGTGTCTGCATATGCTCGCAAAACGGGGTGTCGCCTATGATGATCAGCACACACCGCGAAAGGTTATATTCTGAATTTAAACTTACAAATGCATAGGGGTTCGTCGGATCTGTTCGCTGGTAGATCAAGGAAGCCATCCTCGCGCTCAGCAGGATCCTCTACCAGATCGTGAAGTGCAGACTTGGTAAGATTTACTGGCGAGTCAGGAGTGGTCGCAAGCGAAGAGCTAGAGCTTGGGAAGCGGTTGTGGTTTCGTGAAAACGTCGAAGCAATTGGTGATGAAGTGGTGGAAGCCCCAGACGAACTGCGCGAATGTGCAGGTGACGAGTAGTACGGCGAGTCTCCGGCCATGGTATCCTCCTGTAATTTCGCAGAGGGTAGCCTGGGGAAGGAAAAGGAGCGCATCCTGCTCATGTTGTATATCTTGTCCTCCGGCTGTGGCTAGAGACCTCCAGACATCATCGTTCTTGTTGTATGTGCATGCACGTTCGAATCAAGGCTTGCGGCTGCGCCACGCAGTCGCAGAGTGCAGCGAACTTGCTTGTGTGGACAATCGCTGCGCTGGCACGAGTCGTACTGTCTTGACACCTCAATGGTTCAGTGTGCGCCTGTTTCAACCAATGCTCGCTCGTGCAGAGTTGCGATGCTTCGGGGCACTTTGCTGTCGATTTCGAAGATACGTCCGGTTTCAGGGAACGACAATGGCCTCGCAATGGTGTGTATCGCGTCAAAAGCTATGCGCGCAAAGCTCTAAAGAGAAGCGCAAAGCTGTCACCGGGAATTGGGGGTCGGGTGCTCTGCGGAGTGGAGGGCGGGCGTGAGAATTTGTGGTGAGTTGGAGGCGCTAGCTGCGGTTTTATCCGGCCGGCAGAGCTAGAATGAATTCTGCAGAACGAATTCTGCAGGACCGGTATTTGTGGCGTTCGCTGAAGTTTGGTGCGTGAACGCTTGCACAGGTTGCAAAACCCTGGAAAGTCGACGAGCACGGCGCACTGTGGTAACGCATCACATTCGTACTCTGCTATGAGGGACATGGGTAGAAAAGGACTTCCTCGGAGGAGCCTGCGGCGAACAGAAAGGGCGGCACTGGGCCCAGCAAGCTTTCGGTCCACCTGCAGAATCGAACAGCAAAGTCCGGTACCGCCTACGCCTTTTCAGGGCCCGTGGGCACATGGACCGAGGTCCCGGCACTGCGTTGGTGGACGAAGGCATGTGTTGCCGCAGTCTTGCAGCTCACGGGCATGCTATGCTGTTGGGCTGTGACGTTGCGTTCGCACATCAGTTTCTGCCACCTTCCTCATCAAGCAGCAACATGACAGGATCCGCACAGCTGATTTTGTGGCGGACCGCACCGAAGTTCCTTCGCACGTTTCGACGTTCACTCAACGGTCCTGCATCGAGCTTACAGCCAGGCGTCCTTCATCGACATCACGATCTGTCATTAAAATGACAGGTCTCCAGGACCGCAGACGCTGTGCGAACCGCGAAGAGCACAAAAGTCTGGAGAAGATGCAAGGTCGCTGAGATTGTGCGACGCCGGGGTACTGCATCTGTTACTGTCAAACGCTCGCTGTGCTACCCCATCAGTGCACCACGTCAGGACTATTTGAGAGGGCGGGAGCCGCTCGGTGGTGGCTGCAGTACATGCTGCACGATGTGCATATGCCAGTATGCAACGTCGACGATTGACGATATTGGTCAACCTATTGCAATTTCGAGCCCTATCATATGTCCACGATGCTGCAAGCGAGCCCGGCCTTCTCGTAGCCTGCATGGGAAAGGTGATGCCCAGCATCAATATAGTGATCGGAACTGTTCGCAGCATTGGTTGAGGAGGTCTGGTTGCATGAATATCAATAACGTGATGCCGAGATGTACCTGAACAGTATGATGCTGCAAGGTCAGCACTTTCATTCAGCACTGATTCCCGTCGTCGAATGCCACGTTTTCCATGATCTGGTTGAGACTGAAGCATCTTCATCCCATATCCGAGCGGTCTTACCATTGCTGCTGACTCAACGAATCAGCTGCGATCGACTTCTGGTAGCCGGGAAAGTTCATGATGGAGGAGGCTGGAGCCGCCGCATGGATTACAAAATTTGGTCAAACACGCCGAGCTGTCCTCCACACGGAACGTGTCAACAACCAGAAGCCGGCGCCCGCGCTGCAGCTAGGTAGCTCTAATGCGCCGTCTGCCGCGAATCGTCCGCATTTCGGTCCAGGTACTGGCAAATCGCGTGGCAGAAGGTGGAGGATGCGCGGTACAGTCCCGGTGATCATGGTTCGCAGATCCCGTCAAGCCGACCAACAACACCACAAGATAGGTGATGTCTTCTCACAGTCAATCACTTCGATCCGTGTTGATAACGCGGGGTCACGTCACACTGCCGTCTTTGGGTCGCCTGTTTGCAAACATAACCAGGTTTGCTCTCAGCAGCCTATGCACGAAGCCGGTGTTGTGCCAGTACGGCCAACACTTCCGGAGACCACCGCATACGCACGACTTGCTATACTGGGCAACAACGTCCAGCGCATCAGCAGCACGACATGTTTCGAAATTGGAGGTGAGCTGGCATCAAGCATTGAGCAACAATCGCTGTAGCCACGAGGTCAGATCCAGAATCTGCTCCATACTGCACGCTGCTCTGCCGATCCTTCGAACTGCAGATCGACTATTAGCTGTCTGAAAGAAAGATACTGCGCAGGAGTCACAGCTCACCAAAAAGGCTGACTTTGTGATGTCCTCGAAGCCCTCAGCAATGTCTGGTTCGCGGAATCGTGAAACGAATCCAGTGAAGGCCATTCTCGGTAGCATAGTCCTCTTCTCTGGATTCATCTGAATTAAGGAGCGGTCAGCGATCGACAGCACACGCAATGCTGCGGTTGAGCGATAGCCTACCAGTTCCCCCGCAAGCGCTCGAACGGTGTCGTTATGCTCGCACAGCTTTGCTGTAGCAGTGAAGTGAACCAATCGGATTGGAACTTTGAGCTTGCGCGCCAAACTGACCCAGGCAGCTCTTGTCTCAATATCTGCGTTGGTGTTGTCGACCACGACAGGAGTACGATCCTCAACATGCTGAGTCGCCACCTTCATGCACTTGTCGCGTGACTTCAGAATGTCTTGGTTGACTCTCTCGTAGCCCAGCGGCTGTAGATGTTTCCAGTAGAAGGTGGATTTGCCAGCGCCCGGGCATCCACAAAAGAGCACAATGTCAACGTCGTGCTTCTTGGTGAACACAACAGGCGTCGCATCTGTCTGCGTTGTCAATGCAGCGTCCAGGTACGTGGCAGGATTGAACGTTCGTACGAAAGGCTTCGCTGAATCTCCCAAAAAGTATTCTTCGGGGGTGTGAAAGGAAATTGCTACGTTCGCAGCAAAGTCACGGTCGCAGCAGGAGTGGTCTTTTCGCAGACCAGCAATCTGGTCAGCTTCTCGGCCAGCGGCATCGCCGACGAAGATGCATTTGCCATGATCGATGTCGCCATGATCTGTGAGCCCATAGTCCTTCAACATCTGCTCCCACATGCCAGTCCTGGGTTTCCGGAAGAGGTCGTGCTCCGTGGCGGCATACATGCTGACCGGTAGGTCCAATGCGTTCATGACAGCTGCGACTTTGCCCTTCAGATTGTTCACGCTTCTCATACCATCTTTCGGGGTCTTGGGATCAGTGCGTAGGCTAACAGCAGCCTGGTTGCTTACAATGATGATCGCATAGCCATCATCGTTCAACTGCTTCAGTCGCGTTGGTACGACCACATTCCACCATCTCCAGTCGTCCGCGCCTTTGGAGAACTTGTTACCTGACTTTGTGGTCACAAGTGTATCGTCGAAGTCGAAGGCTGCTACCTTCAATGGCTTCGGTCGGTCGACAGTCAGTGCGCTTTGGTGACGAGCAGTAAACAAAGTACCATGAAGTGTCTGGAATGTGATCTTCTCTGGCTCCTTTTGCGAAGCAGGCTTGAAGAAATTCGAAACTATACTGCTGGATGTCGTGGCTGCAATCCGCCGCTTGGCTGGAGGTGGAGAGATGTCTCTATCTGTAGAGGTGACACGTTTGAGTGATGTCGGAGGCATCGTGTTGCATGTTCTGCTTAGAGTGAAGCTGCGAGGCAAAAGGCGCGGTGTGCGAGGATTTGCATACATTCATGTTTTGTGGAAGGTGCGAGTTTGGTGTAACGCGACGAACGGATCTTCAGACAACCGCCTGAGGCACCAACTTCACGAGATATGCACGCTGGTGAACAGGATTGAAAGGATGAAGTACGCCAGACGCCTACGCTAGATCACATCGGAACCACCTCTATCTACCATGCCACCATCCCGGCGAACACCATCGCGACGGCCAGAGCGGCGTAGCTACTTCTTAAAGCTGGTGCCGCAGACTGAGGGCCGAGACCGCAGCAGCGCTTGTTGTATGTCACTCCATTCGCTCTCGCTGCTACCTCAAACACCGAACCGGCCGATGGTATGCCTTCATCGTAGTAGTCCACGAGTAAGAAGGTAGGAGGTCGCGGCCAATCATCTAGAATATTGTCAGTGGCGAGGTGGCAAAGTGCTGGAATGATATTATCTTACTCGTGCAATTGAGTCGCATCGCTTCAAGTTGACCATAAGTGTTCAAGCCACCGTTACTGACGTTCAGCTCGGCGTAATTTGGAATGAGGAGTGGTTCGTCCGAGCTCCCACCAGTCAGCGACCCAATGTCGATGGCGGTGTTCAAGTTATGGTTGGCGAGGTACATGTAATCGTTGCTAGCCACCTTGGGGTCGAGATTTGGAGGACGCTCCTGTGTGCACGGGAAGCTCTGGTTTGTTGGCGAGAAGGGTGTCTCCCAGATATGAGTGAACTCGTCGAGGATGTAAGGAACTGCGGCCTGATCGGCCTGATAGTCCATAAACACAACCACGCGCTTCCCGGAGAGTATCATTTCCCCAAGCGTTGGCCATTGATCTCGGCGTTGAGGGACAAAGGCTGGCTCGTATACGTATTCCATGAGGCCGGAGTTCACAATAGGTGCGGTATAGTTGCCCACGTCCACGTAGTCAGAGTTCACGATCAGGATCGTCACCACATCGTACGGGTTCCGCTGCAGCCAGCTGACAAGTGTTTCGAGCATGGACTGCCAAGTCCCAGCATTCAGCAAGCTGCAAGACGAGTGGCAGTTGTATACTGTGTTGTTGACCAGATGAGTCTCGCCTTGCAGCATCCGAATACCATCATCCAGCTGGTCCATGATAGGCAACGCCTGGTTACTGGCCGCATTGTTCTTGACGACGAACGCTGAGTTGTGGGCGCACACCTCCGTGATGTTACTGTATCTCCGGTTGCAGAATTCGGGGTAGCCGTTACATGGTAGGGTGTTGACCGGCAGGGCAGCGCTTAGCGTGGAGCTCGCTGTGGCTGTGCCATTACTCGAGGTCGAAGAGGCGGTACCTGCGATATTGAGAACGGACTGGGTGGTTTGTGATCGTGTGATCTGCGAGTAGGATGTGCTTGTAGACGATGCAGTCGCATTATTGGCTTCACTATTACTTGCGCTACCCGTTGCGCTGCTGGTCCCGCTGACCTCAATCAAGGAGGAGGCCGTCGACACTGTACTTTGACCAGTCGGGGTGATGTAGATGTATTGAGAACCAGTAAAGTCCGAGGTCGGTACCGCCGAGAGTGTCGAGAAGGTGCCGGTATAGGTTACGCCAGTACTTTGTGCTCTAGCACCCAGTACCGAGAGGCACAAGAGCCATAGTGAGGTGGGTAGCATCTTGACGGTATACGCGGCGTGCAATGAAGTGGCGTGAGAGAGAGGGAGTGTAGTGTGGAGAGAAGGGAAACAATAACACAACCTCTACGCGTAGTCGTCCGGTCTTCGCGGCATCCACAGCCGTGCCTCCAAGCATGTGCGTGGATCGTCAACGGATGACGTCTGCGCTGAGAAACAATTGAAAAGTCAAAAGGTGAAGCTACGTAGCTAGGGTGGCTTGGCGGGCATGTTCGTCGCGTGGCTACGGATGGTCGGCGTGTGTCTGCACTGTTTCTGGACGCTGGGCGCGAGATTGTGCAGAGCTTGCGATGTAATGCATGAAGTAGACGTGGTGTGTGTGGTTGGAAGGTGTTCGCCGCGGGCATGCACAAATAGAAGCTTTGCAAGCGCAGCGCTAGCGAAGAAATCCTTGGAGGCGATCAAAGCTCTTCCCCAACGTCAGTGACGTCTTGTTGCTGGACGACGCGGCCATGCGGCGATTGGACGCGCTTCCGTTCGCGAGTCGAATGTGTATGATGCCGTAGATCGCAAAGGTAAGTTCTTTCAGTCTTCCATCAAACCCCTAGCACCCTCCCAGCACTCCCTTGCCGCCACTACGCTGTCCTTCATCCTTCACAGGCAAGAGTCGAGCCTAAAGAGCTATCTGTGATTTGGACAACATGTTTGGCCGCAAGAAGCGCACCGCGGACGAGGGCCTCGCGGACGGTGCCACGGACGACCACATCAGAGACGCAGGCAGCAACTCCGATCGCACCTTGACCAATGAATACGAGCCCACCAAAGCGCAGATCAAACGAGCGACTCGCACGCGAATGATATGGGCTCTTCTGTCCAGCTTCTTCCTGCTCCTGACAGTGGTCTTCTTGATCTTGGTCGAAGTTGGCAACACCAGCACCGATGGCGTTCGATCAAAGATCTACTTCATTAGGTTGGACCTCTCGAACATCATCCCAGTCAGCGTACCGAACTCGGTATTGATCAACAGTATCGCCCAGACACTGGGACTACATGATTTTTACGACGTTGGATTATGGAGCTACTGCTCGGGTTACAATGGACAGGGTGTCACGAATTGTTCTACGCCGAGGACATTGTGGTGGTTCAACCCAGTGCAGATCATCCAAAGCGAGCTTCTGGCTGGCGCTAGTAGTAAGTTTTACTGGCGAGGTTCCGTTCAACAAAAAAACGCTAACAATATCTCCAGTCGCTCTCCCAGCCCAGATCAACGACATTCTCGGCCTGATCAGAGTTGTCTCACATTGGATGTTTGGCCTCTTCCTCTCGGGAGCCTGCATTTCATTCGTCATGATCTTCCTGGTCCCTCTATCCGTCTACAGCCGATGGGCCACTCTCCCGATCATGATCTTCACCTTCCTCGCCGCCCTTACGACAACTGTCGCTAGCGTCGTCGCAACAGTGCTGTTTGTGATCATGCAAAACGCCATTACATCGGTGACACAGATCAACATTGGCGCCGCAATTGGTGTGAGGATGTTTGCATTCATGTGGATCGCGGCTGGATCATCTATAATAGCATGGCTCATTCAGCTGAGTCTATGCTGTTGCTGTGCGTCAAGACGAGACGTCAAGAAGGGAAAGAAGAGGGGAAGTAAGAAGGCGTGGAACGGCACAGAGGCGGGTATGAGCGAGAAGACACAAAAGGATAAGAGGGGTTGGTTTAAGGCGAGGAATTGAGTGTGGTAGGATATGTCCGACACCATAACCATGGCGAGTTTGTGTGTTAGCGCTGGAGTTATGGTGTACACGGGTGAACTATGTCGTATCTACCTGTTCAACGAAAGTAGTCCTGACACATAAGCTCGAGCATCAATGCCCATGCCCCCCGTCAGTGCTGCAGGACCCCAGCTGCTGGCAGCACTGCTGGACTTCTCTTCCTCAGCTGCCGTCGGATCCCACGCAGGCCGCAATGTCAAAGTGCTCCACATCCCACTCGCCATACGACTGCTAGCAGAGGCTTTCGCTGCCGTTGGGCCAGCAACAGCATCAGAGGACTTGCGGACCAAGAAAGCCATCCGGTCCATGTCGACGGGCTCAGCTTCTTGGGCAATAGATGGGATACGGGTCGAAGGTCCTGTCAGGGTGGAATGGCCTAGGGTGCTTTTCTTCTGTTGTCCTGGTGGCACGCCATCGTTCTGCGACGCACCCGCAGCAGTTCCGGGGCGCTCTGGTTGAGATCTTGCATCAGAGCGATTCGGGTCAGCAGATGGCGGGACACGCATCCACACTACCCACCACCCTCGACTTGTCTTGCTGGTCCGCTCAAGCTCGTGTTTCTTGTCTTGGACACCTTGTAGTGTGCTGAGCACTTGCGAGTGCACATTAAGAGCATCGAGTCGTGTCCAGCCAGCGGGTAGAGCACCGTACTCTTTCCGAGATCCCACACTCAACCCTTCTGCGGCTGGTGTGCCAGGTTCCGGGATGTTTGGTATCGATGTGTGTACAGTTAATAGTCTCGGATCCCAAAGCAGGTCGAAGATCGGCCTCGTCTCACTCGCTCCACCACTACCTTTGCTCGGGAGTGTGTTCGTGGTTCCAGCGCTGCGCACACTAGCTGTCTCTGCACTATCAACATGCGAGGCCTCGATTCTCTGTGCCACCTTCTCGACATTGGTCGAGGATAGTAGCGGCTTATGGATGGGTAGCAGGTTGCGGTGAAGTTGCTTATAGAACTTAGAGTATGCCAGAGTGCTCGTGCGGTTCTCGAATAAGAAGCAGTACATGAATGGTCGATGCACGTATATCAGGACCCGCATACGACGCACGTTTCTCACTGCAGGGTTCTGCGATGATCCCACGGAGCTCGCTGTGCGCCGTAAAGCCTCGTTAAGGGTCTCTCCGTCATCCACGATCTTCTCAGCATCCGGTGCTACCTCAATGTGGAGTGTGCGTAAGACTGTGCGTGGGCCATTAGTGTCATCGTGGATACTGCCGTCGGTCATATCCACATCCACATCTTCTGGCAATTCTTCGAGGTCGCCTTTGAGGCCAACAAGGAAATGACCTCTGTTCTCTTGCCGTCTCTGCTTAGCGATGCGAGCTTTGAGAGACTCGCCGTCTGGTATTGGGTCGAGGTGTGTCATCATTGGGGCTTCCGCACTCCTAGCCTTAGCTGCGCTTAAGCTAGTTTTGCTTTTGACTGGAGAGCTTCTGAGAGCCTTTATTGTCGTCGAGCTGGATGTCGTGGTTCGCTTGGTCATTGGTGGTCGCTTAGTAGGTTTACTCGGCTTAGCCAGCTCGCTTAGCCCAAATGTCAGATACTTCATATACGTGTCTGGAACTCCCCAAGTACTGCTGGCCTCGTCGGCATCGATGTTACCATCATGACCTAAGTCCTCGTCTGCCTTCTGCGTAGCAGCTTCAAGTGCTCGATCGGTGGCCGCGATGATGGAAGGTGGGATGCCCGGCTTGTCCGAGACTGGTATGGGCGGCGTATGCGCAGGATCTTCCAGGGCATGGTCGTGACTAGCGACTCTGTCGTGAATTTGAGGACGCGGGTCTTGGGGCAGCTTTATAGGTGAGCCGGTTTCCGGGGTTCCATCAAGCGAACCATCTTGCCCATCTTGCTCTGAGGCAGCATTCTTGTGTGCTTGGTGGCGTAACTTACGTGGTGTAGGGTCCACGTCCAAGACAACAGCATCGTCTTCGGCGGGCTCACTCTCTTCAGCGACTGGAGGCGGGTTGCGCCGTCTTCTTTTCCGTCGCTCTCGCACAGGGTTGTCGTGTATACCATAAGCATACTCGCCATAAGTGTAAATTTGCCGCATCCACAACGAAACGTTACGTAGCGATGGCCGCGTGATGACACCGACACCGCCAAACACTACGCCGTCCGATGCACCCGGCTGACTGCCACTGCCCATCCAAGGCAGTGTTTCACCTTCAGGCATATAGGTCTCGTCCGAAGCAACAGCCTGTGCGGGCTCGCCAAAACGTGACACCACTACATCAACCATGCCCTCTGTGCGACGCGTGAGGTCTTCCAGCACATCCCTCTCGCCACTACCCCATTCTTCCTCGCCCACGCCAAAGCCCAGCTCACCTCCGCTGGCGAGCTTCAGACCTCCAAATACGTCGGCAGCTGGATTGCCATGCAGGAGAACATCCCAGTGCTTCGTGAAGCGGCCCCAGAACCGATCAAGCGCGTTGCAGAACTTTTCACGTCGAACACGCACCCAGAGCTCGTCCAGTGACTGTCCATGATGTAGCAGGAAGATCTGATGCGCCTGCCGGAGCTGTTGGGTGAGTAGTACTGCTGGGCTCACTTCACGCGATGAGTACTCGTATTTCGGCTTTGTGTCTGCGTTTTCCGCACCCTTCTTGGGCGCCTCGGATGGCTCGTGTGAGATCGCTGGTAGCCTCGTGAGATCAACAGACTGCCCGACATCAGTGCCACTCGTACAGTGCATGTGCCTCACCTACCGCGAGGACCCACCAACCTTGCTCCAGCTCATGCAGCACCACACGCGACTTCTCTGTCTCGATCGAGTCGACAGACTTGCCACTCGAGAAGCTCCTAGCTGCTTGCTCAGTCACTATACCGTCTACGCGATGCCTCAAAAGGTATCCGCAACTTACTTCGCAAAGTCCACCATGCCTTGTGCCAGCCCGATCTGCCTCAGCTTCTCGTTCTCATCTTCTCGTGCCGCATCGCCACCTGCTGCTTCCATGCGCGCATTTTGCTTAGCGGTGATGCGCGCTTCGGACGCTTTGCGCGAATACCAGTATACGCATTGGTCGGCGAAGGTTTCATCTGTCACTCCGAGGGTGGGATTGTAAATGGCGAGGAAAGCCAATTGCGCTGGCTGCACTCGAGGAGGCCATTGCGCGCTCATGGTGTTTATCGCATGGCACGAGGATATCACTGCGTTTAGAGAGACCTAGAAAATGTTCAAGGCTGGGGGTGATGTCGTGGTGACGCGGGAAGAGGAAGTTGGAAGCGCGTCTCACAAATCAAGTCCAAGACAACTCCTCCTCAACATCACCACATCGCAATGGCAGAAGAAGCTCGCGTAGCTGAACGTATGGTCTTGAACATGGTAGCGAAGCACACAAACGGCTCGAAGCACGCGATAGACTTGATATGCTCAATGTCAACACAACACCATCGTCTCGCGTCCCAACTCGAAGACCAAACTGGCTGATGCTATGAGATAGGCAGCTGCTCGGTCATTGCAATCACGCCCATCAATCTCATCATAGAGCTTCCGTTGCCCGGACATTCGGATCATATCATGACTACTTTCGGCACACGACCTCCAAATTGAACCCAAACACCGGCTCTGTCACGAACGCAGCATAGTACTTATCGCCATATTGCGGCCTTGGACCAGGACCACCATTGTCCGTCGCTCCCACCTTTAACGCGGCCTCGTAGAACCCCTGAACCTGGTCTTGGCCTGGGACGATATGGTCAGCATGTACAGCGACCAGTCAACCATCAAGGACCCACTATCCGCCGTGAATGCGAGATGCGTCTTCTGCAGCATCTTCAGCGCAACCGCTTCCCCGCCGTCGTCCAATTCCAGGTCTTGGATCCAGAAGTAGGGCAGGCTTTCGCCCAGCCCAACGCTGTTGTACTGGGAGAAGTCCATCAGAACTTTGGTACCTAGTGGTTGCAGCGCGGCTAGCATGAATTTTGTAAAGGCATTGAACTTGCTGAGCGGGACTGTGATTGAGTTGTGGTCGATGGGCATCTCGTCGATGGTCTACGCGATTGGTGGTGTTCGAGAGCCTGGTGTATCGTGTTCGAAGTTCTATATAAGGGCAGTATCATCTGATTTACGAACTCCCGTGGGCAACTTGAGAGTATATCTCTTCTCGTGCCCAGGCTACCAAACACCGCAGAACCCGACCTGCATCAGACCGCATGGCACGAAGGATCTAGCTTGCATTCAAGCGTAAATTGGCAATCGTTGCGGACAGATCTGTATCCGCTGCCGACGCTTCACTAGGAAGCGCGAGTAAGCTTCACTCTGGCCGTGATTATCGGTGAATCTCAGCAACTGAACATGACGAGTGAGCCAACGACAGCCATTGTCAGCGTCGTGAGAAGGTCACCGCTGTAAGTTTATGATGAGTTGGGAGCGGACGTCCGATTCACTTCTAAACATTGACTTCTCTTGGGTAGCTTCACTTGCACGCACAGTACTGAAGTGCAAACCTTAACAGACAGACTCGTTACATATATCTTCCCCTTCTTGGAGTGCACCATCATTTCCTTCTCAACAACATCACGGCAAGATCGCCAAAGATCTATTGCGCTCGCCGCGATGGCACAAGCTCGCCATTACTGGACTCATCCCGCTCCTAGCAGAGTATTGAACCGGTCCGAAATCCAATCCATACTCCGCGACGATTACAAGCTCGATCTCAAGTTCAACGCATACAGGAACGATCAACTGGCGAACATCCTCGAGCGTCTGCAGCTTGACCTTCCGAAACGCTCAGAGGATGCACCCCAGCTGGCACAGTTGATCCCGGCCAAAGAGTTGCCTTCAAGGTACCCTGCGGAGAGCTGGGCAAATTTTCGACAGCGCCTCGTTGCTTTGTTAGACACAAAGCCGAAAAGGCGTAGGTTCCGCCGCTTCCTCGACCTTCCACCTGAGCTTCGACAGAGAGTTTACGAGTACGCTTTCTCCTATTCGGATAATGCTTATTACCTGCAGCAGCCGGCCGTCTCCCGAGTCTCCCGCCTGCTTCGCACAGAGAGCCTCCCCATCTTCTACAAATGCAACCGTTTCGGCATCACGGTGAAGCGCAGCTGGAGAAGTCCCGAATATCTTTGGCAGAACATGTCCGATGTCTGGCCGACGTTCATTTGTTCAGAGCATTTGGCGATGATGCGCTACTTCGAGGTCAAGCTCATGAACATCGACAACAAACATGCGCTGCGTATCAAGATCGATCTGCCGTCCCTCAAGGGCGACGAGCCACTCAGTGTCAGAGTCTGGTCTGTCACACCCGAGAAGCATACCGAGCATTTGCAGAATTGCCAGGCGGCCATTGAGTGTCAGATCACTGACGTTGTTGAGCAACTACTCGAGGGCCAGGACCACGGAAGACTTGGCACCAAGGAGATTCAACTCATGGCGCTATCGATTCGTCATGCGTTCATCAGCGACGAGGAAATTAGCTGGGCTGTTCAGGTGTGAATGCCCGGGCGAGGACGATTACATCCGGAAAACATTGTTGCTGGCAGTTCCAGCACACTAACTGCAGAGGAGCTGGCGGTGCAGAGATGCGGCCAAGATCCAAAGATACTGAGTATCACGCTCCCTTTTCCAGCAATGCCAAAGTGCACACAAAGCATGATTAGCGATAGCCAAAACATGGTTTCACTGCTTGCCCTTCTCAGCCTCCTTCCCATTCTCTTTCTCCTTAAGCCCATCCACACCTTGTCCCCACTTCCCAGCCTTCTCGCCCCACTTCATAGTCCCCCAAATATGCGTCCAACTAATGTTCGGCGGCGGCTCCTCGGAATTTCTAAAAGGAGAACTACTCGAACTCGCCCCCGTCCTAAAACTCCTCTCATCCCTCGTCCCATCCTCCACCGCCTGCCCCATCCCAACATCCCCTTCGACCACTCCCGCCGCAGCCCTCCGAACAGCATCCCTAGCATCATCCTCCGCAACCAACCTCTCCCACCTCCTTGCCTCGACAGGCAAAGGACGATGCCATCCCTCTTCTTCCCTGGCCCACCATTTTGTCCCGCACATTTCCCAGAGTCGGCTTTGAGCGCGTTTATAAGCGAACCGCTCGTCTTCGCCAGTGAAGCGGGTGGTATTACTGAAATCTAGCTTCCGTCGTGAAGGAGCGGTATATCGGTCATCGTCCGGATCGACTGGCTGCCTCTCCATTTCGCCGTCTGTGCGGCCAAATGAGCGAGCAAAAGGTCCGCTTCCTCGAGAGGGTTTGTTGGGTGGATCATCTTCAAGAGCATCTGCGGCGAGTTTACCAGCTAAGCGAGCGTGGGTGTAGTCTGGTTCGTTATCCGGCTCAACATAATTGGGGTTGGTTCCCAGAATATTCGGCCTGAACGGCGCCGTAGCATCTTGATACACGTCCGAGATCGTCTCGCTGTACACTGAGTCCACCGCTTCGTCCACATCTGTTTGATCAGGGAAGAACAGCTCATCTGGCCCTGCTGCCGCGGAGATGAAGAGTTTACAACGACATTCATACAGAGCGTCGAGGAGAGTGATGAATCGCCGAGCTTCATTCTTCATCAGCCAGGTCAGTACAGGCACTTCGGTGAGTATCACGGTATGCGAGATCGAAGCCAGAGAAATGTAGTCCGCGGGCCCTAAGACAGATTGGCACAGTTCGTTGAATGTCCATTTCGTGACCCCGTTGCAGATTTGCGGGATAGGGATCTCGCGGCCGTAAATCCGTATCGATGTCGAAGTCCAGCTCACAGCATCCAGATGAGCCTGTCCCGTAGCCTGCGCAATAGCCGTTGCCAAACGTTTCTCGTCTTCCACTTCATTTCCACCCATACAATAAAACCTCGGAACCTTGATCGCTTGCTGCTGCTCCTCTTCAACCACTGGAGCAGGCCACCCAGGCATCCCAACACCGTGCTGTAAATCCTCATGCCCATCTTGCATCCACTCCTCCACATCAACCTCTTTCACCACCTCCGCCACACTACCACCACTCTCGAGCCGACGGTAATCCCTCCCGCCTCCCATCTCCCACACTTCACACCTCGCCTTCAAGACATCCAGGAAAATAGCGAATTCGTTTTGTCCGCCAAACAAAGCATCCGACTTCGACTTCCGTCGACTCCAGAACTCCCTCCCCGAAAACGCAGTCCCCAATTTGAATTTGCTAGGAGCAGGTAACGGGAAATCCATCCCCGCCGCCTTAGCCAATTCCTCGGGCATGCGATTACTCGTAGCAACCAACACGCCTCCGAGATGGAAGAAAGACGTCATGAGATTCGTTAAGATCTTACTAGCAACCCGATCGGGCATTTGGAATTCATCCAAGAACAGTATCGGGGATTCCTGGACCATTTCTTTGGCTAGCCAGAGTAAGCTATAATCTTCTTCTTGTCCTGTCATGGTCGCTAGCGTCGCGGAGGAGAGAGTGCGGCTGCGACGAAGGGCTTCTAGTTTGGAAAAAGTCTCGAGCATGAACGTGTTGAAATGCCAACGCCGTTTCTTTCGCGTCGGCAGGCAGTCGGCGAAGAGATCAATGAGCATGGATTTTCCGGTGCCGACTTCACCGTGCAACATGAAACCTTTTGGCGTGGTTAGTTCCATAGCAGATTCATGATTCGTTAATCGACGGGTCAATGCTAAGGAATTTTTGGTTTCCCTCGCGTCCATGAGGGTTCGCCATCGAGACGGTCGGATTGAGGGAATCCCAGCTCCATCAGTACTACTTTGCTGACCATGCGCAGCTCGGGCGATTTGATCCAAGCGGGCTGAGTACTCGACTTGGGGTTCGTAGTCTTTGAGCCGGTCGTATAACTTTTGGAGGTGGATTGCTAGGCGAAATTGGGATTGATCTGGGAGGAGTTGTTTAGTGGATAGGAGAGCGCGATATTTCACTAGGGGGTTTGTTATGGCTAGGCCTGTTGAGGTGGCCATCGCATTGATGTATCAGAGGTAGAGCAAAGAGAGGAACGAGACGGCGGTCGAGACCATTGGTTGATGAGGTCACTGCGACCCGATTAGGAAGTCACGCGAAGAGCACTGAGTTCCAGGAAAAGGCCATCTCGTCCTCATCCTCATCTGAAACGTCTTCCAAGCGGCTTTCCAGACTTTCTCTTGCTTTTTATGATCTGCTAGGTATCTCGTCGTTGGTACAAAGTGCGGCGGTCGTATGCTTGCGCCTTAGCTAGCGCATGGTCCGCCTCGGCCAATCAATAATAAGACGCGTCGTGAACATCTCGGCAACCGCGCTCTGGGTAGTCGAAAACATATCACCAGCCTCATCACTTATGAGCTGTCGTTGACCAGGAACTATCCCTCAT
Organism: Elasticomyces elasticus; assembly: GCA_035926095.1. NCBI lineage: Eukaryota > Fungi > Ascomycota > Dothideomycetes > Mycosphaerellales > Teratosphaeriaceae > Elasticomyces > Elasticomyces elasticus. The sequence continues at coordinate 1,260,506 of JAVRQT010000004.1, forward strand.
TGATGGCAAAGTTCGCTACGGATGCAAGTGAGACAGCACTTCAGCCTTGCTGCACGTTTGCGTAGCGGCGCTTCGCTGCGCCATAGCCTACTCATGGCATCCTTGTAGCGGTTTGTACAGATAGCTCACTAGACCACTCACACGCCTCGTCGCAGTTCCACGCACCTCTGATCGAATGTCTACGCACCAAGCAGACCCAAAGAGCTGAACTGACAGTCTCGGGATCAATCTATCAGTTCGAAGAGTCTTGGGACGAGGTGGCAGACAAGCTGGAACATACACAGTTGGCAACGCTATTTCCAGGAGGCGTTCAGCGAAGTCCACTCCTTCGGGTCCTGGGGACAGAGGAGGCAGGCTCGGCAGATATTCACCTTCGACCAACCGCTTGAGTCTCCTCAAAGTACTCCGCGAGCAAAGCAACTGCATGCTCGTCTACCTGGACCATACAGGGACACACAGGCCGAAATGTCTAAGCCGGTGGTTGACGATGCGGACGAAGGCTATCACGGGCGAATGGAGCAAGCACAGCGCGAGCTAGGTCTTGATGTTGAGCATGAGCAGGGTAAGGTCGATACGGACAGTGGTTACGAACCGGACAGCAATGATCGGAGAAGGAGTCGAGTGCGCATTGTGCATCCTCCAAGCACAACAGAAGAAGATAAACCGATCCCAAGGGGCATACTAAAAAGGCCAACGAAAGCTTTTCCGGATCACCCAGTATCGATTAGGGAGGGTGTGGCACCACTGAAAGACGTGAGTAACTTTGGCTAGCGATTGATACCGTACCTGAACAATGCACTATGCAGACAACTCCAAAAGGCATCCCGCCAGGAGCACGGTGGACAAAGATTGACCGACGACTAGTCAATCCCGAAGCCCTGGAAGAAGCCAAAGAGAGATTTGAAGAACGGCTCGACTGCGTAATTGTGCTTAGGGTGCTTACGAAAGAGGAGATACAGAAACTTGCTGATCGCACAAGTGAGATGAGAGGTAGGTCCATTTCTCGTCTTACCCTGTTCACCTATCTTCGAGGAGTATTCTCCTTGCCGATGTTGATATGACCCCCTCGCCTTGATTTATCTCAATTGCTTCACTAATAGGAGTAGGCGAACGCGACGTAGAGGAGCGCCGTGACCTTAAAGTCACCAAGCGCCGTGAGAGGCAAAGCGCAAGGCATGAACCCGACGAATACACTGATAGTTCCGAAGATGAGCGGGCCGAGAGAAAGCCGAAGATGCTTGAGGAACTCGAATTACCGGCACACGAGGCTGAACCCGAGCCAGAGTACGGCGACGAAGATCGTGTCTCTTCGACTGAGCTCCAGAAGCCCCATGGTGCAGACCATGAGAAGTTACACGTGCACTATCAACGAACTGATCATGTTGGCGAGAGAAGACGCTTTAGTACCGGAGAGGACCGTGAGAAACGTGAGGAGCGTGAAGAAGTACATCGTCTGACAGAGAAGTTCCGGCGAGACGAAGAGTTTAGGCAAGAGAAGGACAAGAGAGAGTACGAAGCATTCCTGCACAAACAGAAAGACAAGGCCGAGAAGGAAAAGGCGAGGCGTTCACTCATTCACGAAAATGTGGACTCCGAGAATGCATATTCATACACAGACCCAGCAACCATGTACGCCACAACGGAGCCAAAGTGGCGCGCAGAGGGCTTACGACGCAGCAAGTCCAGTGAGATGCGCCAGAGCGGTCTTCTCGACGTACCGGGAGAGCCATCGTATGGTCTTCGGGCACTCCAACACACTGGACGGTCTATCGAGACCCTCCGAGCCCCTGATCCGCCGCCAAGCACGCGTGGCTCCGAGGGTCTCGATAGACCGTCCAGTGTGTTGGAGTGGTTACCTGATACTCACGGCGTGAGACCAGAAATCAGTTTATCGACCAACGCATATTGCCAGGCAGACAGCGACGACGAACCTTCGCAATCAACACCATTGGGAGAGTCTGCGCTCTCAGAGTTTAGAGTGTGCCTTGGTCCAACGTCCGACGACGAATCTCATCCATCTACGTCTGCCTCGCATATGCCTGACCAAACCGACCTGTCTGAAGAGCCTGGTAACGCCATCCTATTTGCTCACCTTGACCCCAATCGTCAGGACTTGATTCAGGATCGTCTTGCCACTCGGCGATCGCCTGAGCCCACATCTCCATCCCAAACCTCTATGGACCCGGGAGCGCGGGTCTTTTCCCAGCCAAATGAGAGGTTCAGGAGCGGTGATGATGACGACGAACGTGATACATGCAGTACTCCAACAAGCGTTTCCTCGGAATCGAACACAGCAGGCGGCATGTCTGGTTGGTCGTCAACAAATGCGATCAGCCGGATCGACGGTATTACTACTAGCGCTGGGACGGCGCCTACCACTGTCGAAGGTAACTCCTCTGCCAACAAGTCTGGTCTCCCGTTATCCGGCGAAGCTCAGCATGACCACGACGATTTGCGCAGTATACAGACAGACAATCGTGACATCGGTGCTACGATCAGCCGGCAGGATCGAAAGACGTTTGCAATTCGGTTCGCATGTGAGCTCGTTGACAGCTTAGACCTAAACGAGCTGTCAGACGGGACTTTTACATCTTTGCCAGACATTATCCTTGATTTCTCGCGACTGCTCGACCGCCGAGCACATGACGAAGTGGAACACAAAGCGAGCACATTTGTTCGACACCATCGAGAGTGCGTAGCATTGACACCATGTCATTGACATCATGCTGACAATTGGCGGCCAGGAACATATCTCGCTACGCTCGCGAATGCCTACAGTTCGACTTGCGAAGATTCAGGCTCAAGTCTGGCGTCTATGATTTCGTTTCCTGGATAGCAGGTGTATCCGGCGACGGTGATCAACCAGCAGACAGGCCTTCCGACACCCTCGACTTGCCCGACCTAGACTTTGAACGGATACGTGATGAGGATCTACCTGCTGATGTCAATCAGGCACGGCAGTTTCTGGTCGTGAGCGAAGAATTCCAGTGGCTTCTCAACCGCGTAAAATGGACTTGTCGTGTCATGGAGACTGGTCCCCAATACGGCGCTCTGCGGAACCAGCTGTTAGATCTACGAGATCTCGCGGCTCCTTATCTCTACGTACACATCGACTGGGATCCCATTCAATTTATTCAGATGCAGTACGCCGATGCACCTGGAGGCACTATTAGCACAACTATCACTTATAATGGAACTGGTGACCTGTTAGAAGCTGTGGGCTGCGAAGAGTATGTTCACCGAATGTGGCCTTCATACGGCGGTATGGTACTCGACTGTGTCGAGAGCGCTGTGCGTGCCAGAGCTGGAATTCAACGTGCAGGTGCGTGAATGAGAGTTTCCGGTACCGTGTCACGAGTCGCGAGATGCTAACAGGTTCCCAGAAATGCAAGCTTCCTCTGGAGTCGCCAAGGTCACGTTGGAGCTAGGTTTGTCGACACTGGGGCTCCTTGCAATGATCGAGGGCAATTCAGTCGCGAAGATCGAGATCATGGAGACCTTGTCGTGGCTCGGCGCAGCATGTCGCGTCTCTCCCGACCCCGAACAGGCAATGTATTGCACACCTCTGCTATCTAACCTCAACGATGGTGTTTGGCGCATGGCCTTCTCCACGACAAGCCTCGATGACCTTTATTGGAAGCCAGTGCCGGACGCCGTCGACAGCTCAACGTGCTGGTCACAGCTTGTCCGCAATCCTGTGATTATTAAAGGTTATCCTATCGCACGACGGCACGACGGCGAGAAAGGGCTCGAGATCGAAGCAGGACTCCTGACCACCCTGGCCGACTCGACTCGAGCTGTACTGTTCGAAGGCGCTCTAATGTTGACAGGGCTTTGCACCATGGTAGTGGCAGTGTCAGAAGCCAAGGGATCGATCTTGTGGCATTACCTACTCGGCGACAATAGCGACCCTGTATGCTACAACGAAGCTCGGAAGTACTGCAAGCAAGCCGCATTCATAAGCTTCGGAGCGTTGTCAAGCGCACGACATTTTGTGGGCTGGACAGATTCTGCTACGGTGCTGACAGGTACGTCGCAACGTCGAGAGTCCTGCATCTCGGAGTCGCCGCTAACTATGGACTCAGGCACCGCGGACGCCAACTACAATGTCGACTTTGGGGGAAGACCTATACGAGCTGGATGCGCGCTGAAGGACGTCACAGTTGGGTTCAGCAAGATCATTTCCATGTCGACGAAGCTCACCCCTGGCTTAAAGGATACGAGGCTGACCTACAGTAAACCTGAGCGATACAAGTTTCGGGTCGAGCAGGCCGAGAAGATGCGGGTTGTCTTCTACGACGTCAAAGCCAAGCGTGCGTTCCTGGTTAATGGCGCTGATGCGTTATTGCACTTAAGCCGCGCGTACCTATCTTCGCCACATGCACCACCATTCGATCATAACTACTCTGCACAACTAGTGGAAGAATTCACGCATCGTACTTTGTCAAAGAACGACCACCAAGAGGCACGTCACATTCTGTGCAAGCCACGCAATCGAAAGATCGTTATCTCCCGTGTGGACGACTCCGACGATGGATCGAACGTCGGCGATGCAGCCGATACTAAGGAAGATCCTGACGAGATGCGCTTTGAGCATCTTGTTACTCATTTTTACGAGATCCTACGAGAAATGTATGCACACCAAGCCAAGATCCGCCAGTCCGAGCAGTGGAGTGTGCCGATTAAGAACCCGTTTACAGTCAAGCTCGAGGGCTTCGGATTCGCTGACATGATGTCTTTAGAGACATCGTTGGAGCCCCGTTACGCCCAGTTGAATGTTTCGAGGCCGAGCTGGCTAGAGGTAACGGACAAAGCTGGTGCGGTCAACATTCTAGGAACTGGCTTTGGCGATTTGTTCTCTTCCTCGAGCAACTGCAATAAGTGCACTATAATCCCTGCTGGCTATGACTTCCTGGTATCCTCGACCAAGATCCTGCGAACGATCGCTGCTTTCAGGATGGGGATCGGCGAACGTCACTTCGAGCTCGCTGAAGGCGTGTTTTGGAACTGGCCTGGAAGGTCATGTCGACCATCGTCATGTGGCTGCGCTACACACTCCCATGGAATCCAGTGCCATGTGATGGTGACCGAATTAGAGGCCTATGGAGCGCAGCCTCCTCAGCATAAAGCCTGGCACCAGAAAAGCACCGACTTACCCCATCATGCCGCCGTCATCTTTGGTAACCCGGAACATTTCAAGCGGGCAAGGTCAGCCATGGCCAGCGCAACCGCGTCGGCAGATTGTGACTCTTGCATGATGCATAGGGGTAGTATAGGAAGTGCAGTGCTTCCACACCAAAACCCAGGTGACCATTTTGAGTCGAGCACCAGTGGTGGCGCGTCAACACAATCGAGTATCACCCAGGAAAGCAATGCATCGACACCTTTCTCGAGTCATAGTGCTGGTAGTCAAGGCGCCACGCACAATGCAAGCGCCGAGGATGACCAATCACTTGCACCTTCTGGCAACACGCAAGGTGCTGGTCCGAGACGTAAGCAAGAGCCAGCTGTCGGCCATTATGGACAAGCTCGTGGCGGCGCTATGATAAGCGTGTACAAACCGAGCGCAAACGATCGCAACCTCGTGGATGAAAACAGGAGCGGCAAGCAGCGTGCTAGACGTTCTGACTTCGGGAATCCCACAGCTTATGATTCTACAGGCAGCGCTGGCGGCAGATTGCACTACCCGCTTACTGGTTACGATGCGAACGTATCACGCATAGAGGCTGGATTTACAGTGGATACACCCCGGGCATTTCTTCCTGAAGAAGCCCAAGTGTTTCGGCGGAGTAGCTTGGGTCACTCGGACCTACCTAGATCAGATATATGCTGGCCAAAGAATGACAGAATTCGAGCAGATGTTGCACTGGAGACTACTATAACCATGGGCAATCCAGCAAACACTTCAACTGAGCATAGCGACACACAAATCCCAGGTTCGTCACAGGGCTCTGCCGGCACGAGCAATGGGAACACGTTTCCGCCCACGACATATCAGGATATCGAGACGCAAGATGTGCTATCGCAGCAGAGCCAGCGCAGTACGGACCACTTGGCTGCGAAGAGTCTGGCGGATCGTACAAGCTTGTCAACACCGCGATTGAGGAGGAAGGCGGGCAGTGTCATGCGGACTGGCGGCACCGAGTGTGAAGACCCGTTCTGAAAGTGTCCTTGGTATAGAGTGCCAGACCGGCTTCCGACAAGATGAATGTTCACGGGGACGCGAGGTTTTTGCAACTTGGAGGGCATGTAACGTGAGCAGAATGTGGTAGTCCGATATGTCCACTCTTTGGCCAATGAGGAAGTCATGAACATCGCTTTTTTAGGAGTGTAAAGCGACAAGACTTAGCTGCTTATTGTCTTGCAGTCTTCGAACAGTCTTCTAACAATTGTCTTCCGCTTGATACATACGGTGCATTTTGAAGGTCCGTGCAATTCTAGCGTGAAGTCATCCGCTAGTGTCCGCTCTTCACTGCCCAATCAACACCCACCAACTCCGAACACCTCCTCAATCACTTCCACCCTCCATCACTACTCCAACCATGGCAGCACCACCCAAGAAACTGGGTCTCTCCCTCTACGCGAACCTCCTCGACACCTCCAAACCCGACAGCGCGACCGCGACCATCTCCAGCGCGCCTGTCCGCTACGACAACGCCAAGCAGGGAGGCGCGACAGACGAAGCGCAGAAGAGGAAAGATGGTACCGTAACGTGATCTCCACACCGCAACAAAGCAGTCAAGCTCACTTCTGTCGGAAAAAGCCGCTTTACAGTTCCAGCCCGTGCGGCGACCGGTCGGTAACAGCAAGAAAGATGGCGCGAAGAAGGTGGGTGGTAAGGGCGGACATATGTTTAGTTCAAGCACCACTTCTGCTAGCTTAGTGGACTCGTCGGCTGTGGGGAGTACGCCTAGTGTGCAGCGATCCAATTTCGAGGACTGGGTGGGCGATGAAGATGAGGACTCGTTTTTCTTGGAGAATAGGGATAAGCCTAAGCCTGAGAGAGGCGGGAGGAAAAACAAGAAGAAGAAGGGTGGGAAGGGGCAGGAGGTTGTGGCGACGAGGTCGTGGAGTTGGGACGATGTTTATGATCCTACAATGCCGAATAATTATGCCGATTATAAGGGGAGTGAGGAGCAGGTTATGGAGATTCGGGATTGGAAGGCTAGGCTGTATTATCATCGGGTGAAGGGTGGCAAGAAGAATGGCAGTGGGAGAGAAGAGGAGACAGTCAAGAAGGCGGCGGTGAACAGTGAGTATGGTCTTCAACTTATCCTCAACAGAGCTGACGATGTGCTAGGCATGTTCGCGCCCCCAGCAAGCCTCAATTTCGCACCACCCAGCTTCGATCAAACACCTACCAAACCCGCTCCACCGCAGCAGGACGACGACGACGAATACTACCCTCCCTCAGTGCCCTCAAGACTCCCAGATACAAGCGATAGCTACGAGCCTCCTCCCGCTTTCTCAACTCCGGCCCGACCAACCGCCACGGATCCGCGTACACGACCCAGCTTTGACCCACGACGCGCCGCTATGCCTCCGCCACCGCCTCCACCAGCTCCCACACCTGTTCTTCCTACACCACCTGTACTCAGCGCAGACGCAGCCGCAGCCATTGCAGCCAAAAAAGCCGAAGCCGCGGCCAAGATTGCGGCATTCAAGGCTAAAGTTGAGGCGCATAAAGCTGCTAAAGCTGCGGCGGAGAATGGTGGGGTTGCCCCGATTCCAGCGGCGAGTGAAGTGGCTGCTACGCCTGCTCTGCCAGTTGCGCAGCCTGCAACGAGCGAGCCGGTTCAGTTGTTGCCGCCGCCACCACCGCCGCCCGCAGAAGAGGAGCAAGTCCCCGAGCCCGGAGCCACGATCTCGCGTGCATCCGTCCGCTACACAGCCCCACCAGCGCCAACAGAGAACACATCAGCCACTACTACAGACTTCGAGGCACAAGCAGAAGAGGAAGCACGATCTAACCGCCCCGGCCAAAAAGGTTTCGCCGAACGCCTCCTCAAAAAATACGGCTGGGAAAAAGGCAAAGGATTGGGAGCCCAGGGTAACGAGGGGATTACGACGGCTATCGTGGCTAAAGCCGAGAAGCGCAAGAAGTTGGCTGATGCGGAGGGAGGAGGGTGGGCTAAACCGGCTAATATGGGGAAACTTGTTGGTGGGAAAAGGCGGAAAGTTGATGGTGGTGAGGGCGGGGATGGGGAGGGCGAGATGAGTTCGGTGGTGAGGTTGAGTAATATGTTGACTGGACTTGATGTGGAGGTTGAGGTTGGGGAGAAGGATTTGTATGGCGAGATCGGACGGGAGATGGAGGGGGAGTATGGGAAGGTTGAGAGGGTTTTCATCTATAGGAGGCAGGGCGGTGGTGATGAGGAGGGTGAGCAGGGTGGCGATGAGGTGTTTGTCAAGTTTGTCAGTCCGTTGAGTGCGTTGAGGGCTGTCGGGGGGTGTGAGGGGATGGAGTTTGCGGGGAATGTGGTGCAGGCGAGGTTTTGGGGGGTGGAGGATTTTGAGGAGGGGAGGTATGAGTGAGTAGGGGTTGGTGGGGTAGTGGTGAGCGTTGGTCTGGAGGCGATGGATGTTGCGAGGCCCAACAGTTGGCAAATCGTCTCAGGACTTGACAGTGTGTAAGATATAGGCAACTGATTTGCGGTCCCCAATATGGTAATATGGTGAATGATGCCGCAGCAACACGACGGGAGCGTCATAACGCTCGGTAGTCCGCCGCTAGTGTTCGTTAGTGTGAAGTTGCAGCACCTCTGTTTTCACTTCAACTTCACCTCAGAATAACAACAACGGAACCCTCGGAGCTGATGAAACACTAAACTGAGCTATCTTGCGATTTCATCCGACCACCACTCATCGTTAGACTGCCCAATTTGCGGCTTCTCCAACCATAGGAAACGACACACCACACACGAGCACCTGCAATCGCCGATACCTTACTATCTTGCCTCAACAGTTGAGTGAACAGTCATGGCCTCACCGGGTGGTTGGACTCTTCTTACGCTCCCGCCAGAAATGCGAAATCGGATATATCGAGAGGTGCTAGTCGAAGGCGACATTTACATCCACACCCACAGTAGATTCCTCCCCATCGAGCCAGCTCTAGTGCGGGTGTGTCGGCAGACCCGCGAGGAAGCTTTGGCAATCTATCACAAGGAGAACTCATTCGTCTTCGACATTGACGAGAACGATGCCCGGAACCTCATCAATTGGTGCATGTCGGCTTCACGTCGCAAGAACAGCGAGATTGCATTTGAAGTGGGCCACTCGCAGAACTGGGAGAACTTGATGGCCTGGGCCGCAGCAACCTTTCGTAGGGAATGCGTCGCTCCCCCGCTGATCTATCCCGATGGGGATACTGCTGTCCCAGCTGCTGTCCACGTCCTCGAGGTGGCATCGCAGCTAAAGGATTGCAGCGTTACATGGCCGGCTGCGGAGGCTGTGTTGAGGCAGATGAGAAAGGCAATGGCGGTGGAGAATCCGGCGTGGGCGCAAGATCAAGCGTGACGAGGCCGAGGTTCCCGGCGTTGGAAGAAGACCCATGTTTAAATGCAAGAAGTACAGTCAGCAGGGAGGCTGATGGGTGTGTTCTTGGGATGATGTCTGAGGTAATGGAGCAACAAGGTTCTGCAGACCTGGCCAGATGGGAATCGCGGCGAGCTTGAAGTAGGATCGCTAACATCTGTTAACCGAGGCGTCAGTGAAAGTGCATGGACTCGACGATTAATTTACAAGCTCGTGGTTGATGACTCGAAACGATGGGATCCGCTCATTCACTCCAGTCATTGACCTGATAACAAGAAACACTTCACCAAACGGCTGCTGCCACACTTGACGCACACCTTTGCGATACTCAACACCTTCAGACTTGACCTAGAATATTTGTTGTTGGGCCTGCATAACGTACATCGCACAAAGAGCACCTGCACTCGCCAACGCCAGTCTTCTTCTACTCAAACGTTGGTACCCCTAGGAGCTCTCGCTTGCAGTCAAGGACTTGGAGCACCGATATTTCGTTGCATACGTTTGCCATTCATAAGAGCACAAGCATGGCCTGGACTCTCCTCACACTCCCTCCTGAGATGCGAAATCTTATTTACCGAGACGTGCTAGTCGAGGGCGACATTTATTACACCCACGAGATCGATACGGAACCAGCAATCCTGCGCACCTGCCGTCAGACTCGTAAGTAAATCGATAGGCGTACTCGATGGATGCGTGATACATCATCTCCCGAGAACGCGTGGTGCCCATAAGCTACGGATATCAAACCCAGCTTGTTATCTAGGCGAAGTTACGAGAGAGATATCTAGCAATCAGGCTGAAAGCCCATATTGGTGTCTTGAGCAACAGCTAACCCTTACACCCATCACCCTTAGGCAGCGAAGCATCGAGGATCTACTACGAGGAAAATCGCTTCGTGTTCTGGATCAACAAAAACGAGGCCTCACAGCTCATCAAGTGGTGCATGTCAAGCTCTTCACGTCACCGTAGTAGAATGGCCTCATCGGTGGATTCCTCTCGTAATTGGGCCAATTTACTAGTTTGGGCGAGGGCTGTCTTCCGTGGCGAGTGCGGTGCTCTATTGCTCGAGCGTGAAGATGGAAGTAACCAAGGTCTTTTCGCTTCGTTCCACGTCCTTGATGTGGCCATGCAGCTGAGGAGGGGCGGGGTGGGATGGGACGTTGCGGAAGGGGTATTGAAGCAGATGAGGATGGCGATGGCGACCGAGCATCAGGACTGGGCGCTGGATGGGGTGTGAGCATTTGTTGTTTTGACACGTATGTGGTAAGGAGGCACAGAGTGGTGTAATGCTCCCGGAGGTTTAAAGAGTCACTGAGGTGGCCCGTTCAAGTTGTCGAGTCAGCCGTTTGTGCATCTACTTTGCAACAGCAGCAGAGTGACACTCACAGCTACTTAACCTGTTGACTTTGTTTCGAGGCTTGCGCTGCACTGCGTCTAGCATTGAAAGATGTCGTGAGAACTAGACCCAAGACGTTTCTGTGGTCGCAGACTTCATTATGATCTCTATGTGTATGTGAAGGTTTCGAATATACAAGTGAACTTTGACTACTCCTTCTTCGCCTTGACCTTCTTGGGCACTCTCGCCCACCAGTAGAAGAACACCGCGCCGCAAATATTCACACAAATAAACGCAATCAGGATACCAAAGTCCCGCCAAGCATGTGCGTAGTTCGCACTAACCGCGCTCAGGAACACATTGGTATCGCTGTATGTGCAGTAGTTGCACTCGTTAGTGGCGTTGGGGTCCTGCAAGTATCCTCCAGCAGTCGAGATGTACGGCTGCATGTAGGCCGCACAATCCTGGTTGGCAGGCGGGTAGAACGTGACGAACTCGTTTTGAGCGCATGTAACCTCCGTGTTTGCCACACCCACGGACAGCATGCCCTCCACGAGGTATGTGAAGGGACTGACGCGGTACATGAAGATCCAGAAACCTGGAAGAGAGGTTGGAGTGGCCAGCACACCACAGAAGATGAGACAGAGCGAGAACATCAGATTGGCAAGATTGCCACCAGTCTCCGCGTCGGGTATGCCGGCAATCATCATGTTGGTGAAGGTCGACGTGAACAGCAGAAATTCCAGCGTGAACAAGAAGAATTGAAAGCCTCGCAGGTGAACCTCGTCCGTGGGGACAGCGTTGTTGTAGAGGCCGATAGGGTAGTAGAAGCAGAAGAAGATGATGATCGCACACAGCGTGTTCCACGGTAGTTCGACCACAATGTTGGCGAACATGAATGACTGCCAGCTGTACGTCTTGCTTGGCCGTTCGCGTACTTCGTACAGAGCGCGCTGAGTGACGAAATGCGGCATGATCTGTTGCACCAGTTGTCCGAAGATAGTGAACAGCATGAAGATGCTGAACATCTGGTTCGTCAGGCCTTGCTGGGTGAGTGGCGCCTTGAAGAAAACGAATCCAATGAACAGCGACGAGAATGTGCAGAGTGCCAGTTTGCTGTAGATGTAGGACGGTGTCCGCCAGTATTGTTGGAAGACACGGTTCGTGACTTCCACGATCTGCTTTGGCAGCGGCGCCGCGAACTCTCGGTATGACTCCTTATCGTTCGTATTGGTATTCGGAGGAGCCTCTTTTGGTCGGATGGTTTTCATCTTTTCGAGTTCTGCATGAGTGTCCTGGTATTCCTGGCTGCCTCTCCACGTCTCGTGCCAGTCGATGTCAGTGTGACTGCCGGGTGCGGCGCCGATCACTTCCAGCATCCTGTTGCTAAGTTAGCGCGTGCTTCTCAAGTCTCGTTGTTCGAAAGCCCACTTACCACTCTGCTGGGTTGGCGTTCGGAGGGCACTTGTGGGCACCATTGCGCTCGAAGTACCTCGAGAGCACCTTTGAGTTCTCCCCGACCTCACCAAAGTACACTGTTCTGCCGCCCTTGGCCAAGAACAACAAGCGGTCGAAGCGCTGGAACAGCATAGCCGAAGGTTGATGGATGGTACACAGAATGGCCTGACCACTGTTCTTGAGCTTCTCCATCAGATCGCAGATAGCCCAAGAAGTCTGGGAATCGAGACCCGATGTAGGCTCGTCGAGGAAGAGGAGTAGCTCAGGCTTTGCGGCGAGCTCAACGCCGATCGTCAGACGCTTGCGCTGTTCGACGTTGAGACCTTCTCCGGGCACACCTACGACAGCATCGGCGTATTCTTCCATGTCCAGAAGCTTGATGACCTCGTTGACGTAATCCAGTTTGTCCTGCTTCGGAACGTGGGCAGGTTGACGTAACACCGCAGAGAAGTTGAGCGCCTCACGGACGGTTGTCGTCTGGAGATGCAGATCCTGCTGCTGGACGTAACCCGTCTTGCGTTGGAAAGAAGAGTCGCGTTGCCTGCCATCGACAAGCATGTCGCCGGTGATGACGCCCATAGTGACACGCGTGGCAAGCACGTCGAGGAGTGTTGTCTTACCAGCGCCAGAGACACCCATGAGTGCTGTCAGCGTACCGGGCTTCACAAACCCGTCAACGTGGTCCAAGATGCGTCTCTCCTCTTTGCCGATCTTGATGTCGTAGCAGACATCCTTCCAGCTGAAGATAGCCGTTTGCTTCTGGATGATGTCCGAGGCCTCGACGTAGCTCTCCTTCTTGCCGAGAGGAGCGCCGTTGGCACCGTTATCGGCTGTCTCGATGTCACGGGACTTCTCCTTGAGCGAGGCTGGTGTATGGCCTTTGCGGAACACCAAGACTTCACCCTTGCTCTTCTTCGAGCTGATCAGCTCGGTTGCAGCGAGGTACAATGCCATCAAGAAGACAATCTGCGAGAGGTGTTAGCTCGTAGTCCTGCGCAAGAGGAAGGTGATACACTTACGAAGCCAATGATGATTCCGACGTTCCTCCACTTATGTGAGTGAAAGTACTGGAAGCCAGAGTTGATATATGCATCCTGCCGCAAAGTTAGCACAAGCTCTTACTTCTCAGACAAGTCCTCCCTAGTATTTACCCCATCGACAAAGTTCTGACCAGGCTGTGAGCCTATCGCCGAGCAGACTTGTTGTTGTTGCTGAAGATCGCCATAGCTGGGCACATAAGCGCTACATCCGTACTGCTGGCCGTGGAACTCGTTAATCATGACCGCCTCGAAGCAGTAAGCGACTGGGTCTATCCAGTTGATCCACCGGCACCACCCGAGCATGTAGTCAACAGGAATCGCAAAGCCAGTGAATATTATGATGGCCAGGAGAATAAGAGCAGCTGGTGCCATGGCCTGGGAAAGTGTCCGTGAGAAAGAGGCAATGCATCGGAACAACATACTCATCACCAAGGTGGTGAGGAAGCTGACAAAAACAAAGAAGAAGAATGGGCCAGGCTCGCGTCGTAGGTTGGCCATGAAGTAGATCGTGACGTTGAAGGTGATGGCGTTCGCGACTTTGTAAGGCATGTCTGTTAACATACTCGCAAAAGCTTCAGCGGAAGGGTGGTAGAGGGCATAGCGGTTATGCTTCTCAACGATAGGCCGTTGAGCGTAGAGCGTCAAGATCTCCAGAGCAGAGCCAAAAGCGTTCAGCAAGACCGCGAAGAAGAGTACGGCGCCGCGTTGGAAGAATGATTGGGTCGTCATAGATAAGTTGTAGAACACACTCCCAATGACGAGCGCCATAGCGAAGTTGCCGAAGAGTTGAGTAAATGTAAGACTTGGGTCGCCCGCGAGACGCCGGAAGCCTCTCCATAAGCACAGCTTGACTTGCTGCACGTAGCTGAGTGTGTACGGCGACTTTGTGCGTTGGCCTCTCGCTTGCTGGGCCTGTCGACTCTGCACGAACTGCTGATATTGTTCACCCTCGAAGGGAAACTGCTGTTCGTACTTCTCGATGTCGAGCAACAGCTGCTTGCACTCAGGACTCTTCTTCCAAGCGGCGGCGAAGTCGTCCGGTGTCCTAGGAACCTTGTTCTCCCAACCGCTCCGAACCACCCGCTCTTGTGAGGAAGTCATGGATGTGCAGAAATCAGCATCCGTTTGCCGGTCAGGACGAAGGAATCCTAGGCGTTCGAAGTAAGCCGTCGCCTCTTTCGACTTGCCAAAAAAGATCTGGCGACCCTCATGAAGAACGAGGACCTTATCGAAGATGTCGTATGCGGCTTGTGGTGCTTGGTAAATTGCAACCATGGCAGCGCAGCCTGCGAGCTCGGTGCTCAAGCGGACCGTTTTGCAAAACTCGATGGCGTTAGCACTGTCGAGACCGCGGGTGCTGTTATCCCAGGCCTGCAACGGCGCACCGCTCAAGGCAGCTTCGGCAATCGAGACCTAGAAAGTAAGTCAGCGCACGTATCACCTTACTTCTGAAACCATTGACATACCCGCTTACGCTCGCCGCCACTGACACCTCGTACGAAGTCGTTACCGACACGGGTGTTGACCGTGTGGCCGATGCCAAATGTTGCCATGACCACGTCTCGCAAGTGCTCTGCGTAGACTAACGGCTTGACGCCGCCAGGAGTGATCTTCGGTGCTCGTGCTCGCGCTGCGAAGGTGAGAGTGTCGCCGACACTCAGCATGGGAAAGTGTACGTCGACTTCTGCTGTGTAGATGGCTTCGCCGCGAAAGTACTTGTGCATGTGTTCGGGCGGAATACCCTGGTAGTTCACCCACGATCCATCGTCGACAATGAACCCGTGTGTCTCGCCAGTGATTGTCTTCAGAAAAGTTGAACAACCGGATCCGGGAGGTCCAAGAACGACGAGCATCTCCCCCGACTCCACGAGGCCTTCGAAGTCACGCAAGATGTCGATGCGGCGCGGCTTCTCCTGACCCAACAGCTTCTTGAGAGGCCCCAAAGTCTCGAGCCAGACATTGCCAACATCCTTCTGGTAATCCGTTGCTGCGCCGTAACCATGTACATTCAGGTTACGAAACGCAACACCGCCAGTCCTACCAGGCAGCTTGTTCTCTGCATCACGCAGCTTGATCATGCTTTTCACCCATGACCGCGCTCGGAAGTTCGGCGAATGCGGGTCGAGTGCAGAGTCCTTCTCAGCCTCGAACGGGTTGCCTGGCACCTGCGACCATGTTGAGCCGCGTGTGAGTGTCTTTGCAAGCTCATTGACCTCGAAATCTCGTCGAGCCTCCTCCTTCTCGTCATTTTCTGAAGGTGAACCCGATGACTCTGCAAGCTCTAACCCACGCTTCTCAGGATCACCCTTCTCCAAGTCCTTCTCGTCCTGCGGCGTTATCCCATCGGGCCAGTACGTCCCATTATGTATCCCGGTGTGCTGCTTGGGTACCGAGCGATTGCTCGGTGGCCTGCCATTACCGCCAACCGAAGCGACAGATCCACGTCTTTGACTCTGCGCAGTGGCGGATGAGCGTCGTCTGCTGAACGTGCGTGTCAGGATACCTCGGTCTTGCGCATGGCTTTCGCCGACAGCATCATCCGCCGCGTTTGATGGCCGCCGCTGGAAGGCCAGTCCATCGTTTCCTGCGCCTGCTGTCTCCGTCGTGCGGTCTGCGTTACCGAACGCGCCGAACATCGCGTGTGGTTTTGCTCCCGTCCGCTGGATTAGACTGTACGCCCCCACCAAAGAAACTCAAGCTTGTGGAATGGAGAAGTGAAGGTGCAAGAGACTGATGCCACGCCTTACCGATCACAGGAGACCTTGTAGTTTTGTCGCCTGCCTCCTCCGGATGCATAGTCCATCGGCTTGTGTCCCTATCCGACACGACTCACCGTCACTCATACTTGGTACTTGCATAAGAGCTTCACAATTCGCCAATCTCGTCTCGGCAAGGTTCGCCAAGGTCGGTTGCCATGCACTAAAAACACTCGGATGGTTCGATCAGCGCATCCGAGAGCTCCCACATCCGCAGCCGAGCACTGATTGACTCATGCCTCGTATCATAACTACGCCTGTTAACGCCGCGTGGCTCGATTAGGATGGAGAATCTGCATGCACGGTGATAGAGATGGAGCAACTGCTTTGTGAGAAGTCGATTTAAAGCTGTCCTGAAGGATTGCCAAGTCCCAAGATTCATCCTTGCTGACATCAATGTGCATTGGTTGGAGCGAACAGGGTACTCTATCGCACGATGTCGAACCCTCAACAACTTCCCTAGACTAATCTGTACACAAGGCGGCATACTTGGCTCAAGCAAATCACTTTCAGGTCAAGGCAGCAACGTCCTCGTCAATTGCTTACCCAGCTTCGGGGAAGGGGTCATCAACGGACACGGAACTCCCAGGTTGCATGCACGCCGTTCGAGCATTCTGATGCAATGAAGCCAATCGCGCGCGGTAATCAGCCTTGTCTCGGCTGGCAACAGTAAGTGGTCCGAGAGATATGTTACATCCGACTGTCTTTCGTTCAATATTCCGTGCATGCAGGCGAAGAAGGGAGAGGTACTCGACAAAGCGAGAGGACTTAACCCATTGGAATCTGCATGTACAAATTGTCACTCGAACCATTCTCTCCAACTCGTCGAGCTCGTCGAGTATATATTATCTCTGTACTCGACTCGCTGTATCCCGAGAAGGTTGGTGGATCAGGATGTTCTTCTCTGAGCTCTTACATGGTGACAGCTTATGATGGTACATGTGTACAACACTCCCGTACTGCAAGGATCGGTTTGGATCACTCGACCCCACCAAGAGAGCGTTGTAAGCTGCGGTGCTTGATCAAAGGCCAACCCAAATCGATCATTGATCCCGGACACAATCCAACAGAGGACCTTTTCGAGACACATCGGAATGCCGCCACCCGCGATTGGCGAACTTGAGGTCACCGCTTGTTGCATCGACTCAAACCAGGGCTCTCGTGGTCACCATAACGTGCCAAGGTGATACGGTGGGTGTAGACAAAGCCTGGTAATGTGCCTGTCAATCGCTCCTTCCTCTTTCGTCGACAGTATGCTGTTGTGAATGTCCCCTCTCACACTAGCTTCATCCTCTTCACAGAGCAACATGCCATCTTAAACCTCAGGTTTCATTCAACTTGCACCTACTCCACAACAAACACCGTCACCTGAGTCTTCCTGGATCACCTGTACATCACTGCACAGCGGCCACCATTGCAGAGCCAGCATCTTTCTCAGGCCTCCCACCAGAGATTCGCGTTGAAGTTTACAGCCATCTCTTCACCGCCCTGACCACCGAGTTCGTTGAATCACTCAACACTCAGACCGAGTACACAGCGGGCAGTCCGCCCGATGGCTGGCCGACTCTCTCTCGCGGATTAGAGATATTCCCAGGAATCATGTAAGCAAATCATCGCGCACATAGGATTTCAACTAAATCGTTGTGCCAGGCGTGTGAACCCATTCATCCGAGAAGAAGCAACATCACTGCACCAGATTTATCTCACCACTCTACAGCAGGGTTTCGCTCGTCGAGCCATGGAGCAGGGAGAAGGCGAACGGAAGGCGGAGCGATTGATACGTTCAGCGGAGTCTATGATGATTATAGGCTTGAAGGTGTCGACTAAACATCACCGAGTGACAGCCAACTGGCATGCGGCGGAGAAGGCTCAGGCTCAGGCATTGGAGCAGCGAGTGAGGACGGTGTTGCAGAGTCTTTGAGCGTTGGCTTTTGATTGCTAGCCGGGCCTGGCAGGCTAGAGGTGCCGGCCACCGCTTTCCTGTGCATAGAGGGCACCGTTTGGTTCCTCGTGGACGCCAGAGTCTCACATCCCTGCGCTGTTACGCTTCCAGGCTGCAGATATCAATGACACGGTGCGGCCTGACCAGTTGTGGGAGTTTCCAGGGCGAGTCATTGGTTAAATTGGTAAAGCTTTGGTGCAGTCAATAGTGGCCGCCTCTCAACCTCATCCTGCTAGCGCTACTCTTGACATTTTGAACTTCAACAAGCGTCGCCGCGCTCAAGATGCAGCTTTTGTTGCAATCTTCTCCAATCCCCAACGCCTCGCTGAAAGCATTTCTCATCCTCATCTCAGTAGCACCCGGCTCGCGTAATCGCCACCATACGTTTCCCTTGCTCATAACCGCTCGCACTGCTCCCTTCATCTTGCAGACCTTACCGCTTGCCTCCCTTCGGCCTCGGCTTGCACTCATCCCCAATAACTGGATGCAACATAACCTTATTCGCCGCTCCCTGCACAGAGCCCTGGTACCCCTTACTCCAATCATAACTGACCGCATACGCGAAAATGTTCCCTGTCCGGTCGAACGCCGTGCTCGAAATCGTGCCTCCCACCTCCGGGTACCCTTTAAGTCTATGCTTAGCATCCTTGTCCCAGAAGTGAAACGTCCCGTCTGCGCCTGCCGTTGAGAAAGTCCCATGAACCGGGTGGAAAGAGATGGCGTTCACGGCGTAGACATTGGAAGTATTGCGTTCCGTGGTGCTGTTTTGGCGGTGGCATTTGAAGGAGAAGTTGTTGGCTTGGTCTTTTTCCTCAACGTATTGGATTGCGCAGCGTCCTTCGATAGAACCAATCGCATAGCCGTTCGCTTCCGGGCTAAAGATGGTGCAGACTCGGGTTTGCCATTTGAGTGGCGATTGAATGGTTTTGTACGCTTGTCCTGGATTGTTCAAGCTCACGACATGGATCCAGCGGTCCGCGGTCCCGACCACGAGCATGTTATCCCGGACATCGAGGGTGTAGACGCGGTCTTTGCATTCCAGGGTGCCAATTGGAGTGGATTGGCGGAGGTCCCAGTATTTTACTGTTTTGTCCCAGGAGCCGGTGCAGAGGATTTGGTTGCCGCCGACCTGGACATAATCATTAGTAAATGGACACAGATTTGAGTGCTAGGAGGCTTACGGTCGCCATAGCGCAAGAGCGAATGGGTTGGTCGTGGACAGCGACTTGTTGGCCTTTGCTGGGATCTGTGTGGCCGGCCGCAAGATCGAGCATGCGGCCTGCTTTGTCGGCGCCGACGGAGAAGATTTTCGTGCCATCCTATGCATCATCAGCTTCATATCCACATATCATTATGTCGTATATCATACCTTCGCCCAACAGCAGTCCAGCGCCGGTCCCTGATGCTCCAGCATCGCAGCCGGTGAGCTCTGCCCATTCTGATCGATCGAGTAGATGCGCACTTTGTTGTCCCAGCTCGATACTGCAAGGTGGTCTGATGCGGGGCTGAAGGCGAGGTTGGAAATGCTGTCGCCGGGCCCGTTGGCAACTTGCACGTCTTTGCTCAGTTCGCCTTGAGTCGGGTTAGCGGTGGAATTGGCGGCAGCTGTCGAGCCGAAGAGGCCGGTCGCCATGTTGGCGCGTGGTCCGGTGGGTGTTTTGGAGATGTTGCGCTGGAGGAGCGAGTTAGGCTTGCCGTAGAAGTTCATGATTGTGGATGTGCTGCTGTGAGTGCGTTGGTGTGTAGGTGGAAGAAGACTTACTTGTCGATGCTGCAGAGGAAACCACGACGGAGTGAGTGAATCTATGCGCAAGTGAAAGTGAACTTCTCGCTGCCTCTGCCTGTGCCTGCTCTGCCTGGACGCGCCTGGAGTTCGAACATTGAAGTTCGCGATCTCGAAGCTTAGTCATCCCGCTAGCTCTTCCGGATTGCATAAAATTCCATCACTCGTCCCAAATCTTCTCCTCCTCAATTCCTCGCTCAAAGAATCGCAATCAAAGCTCACACACAGACAGCGTTACCGCCGTCACACACACAAAGCTTTGGGAGAAAGTCCCCGGACACGCCTGTCACTGCTTGCACACAGTCACGCGGAAACGCGCCGCCATAAAAGCACCACCAGCGGCTCATCTAACCTTTCACCTCCATCCCTCCTACACGCCTTCGCTTGCCGTTCGCACTCCCATTCGGACACCGTACTGCTCGGACCCAAGAACGAGGGGAGCCATCATGGACGAGGATATGAGTCCGCGCTCCTTTCTGCTTCTAGGTCACGCTGCGGCATGTGTGGATGCTTGGGAGGAGGTGCGTGAGGATCTGTGTGGGAGACAAGGTGGGTCCAAGGTGAGAGGGCTCAGAGCTCTTCGTCGCGGTCAATAGATATGCGATTGCCTCTTCACTTACTCTCTTCTTAGCTGACCGATATACACTCTTGTGTCTTCAGGACGGCTGGAGGATGAGGACGTGGGAGGTAACTCGATGGGGCTTATTCTTGATGCGAGGAGTTCACCACACACACTTTTGGGGTCCGAAGCGAGCTCACCACTCACCATACACTCTCACCGGTGCCAGTGGCGAGCTGCGCTATGCTGTGTCAAAGCAGCCGGGCTCGGCAATATTTCATGGGGAAAGCAAGTTGCAAATGATGATGAAAAGCAACATAGAGTCAAGCACTGAGATTCCAGTCATCGGCTTAGCCCCTTCAGCGGCGGCGGTCGGTGGCGTTCTTTGATGTGACATTTGCCTACGACGGTATCTGATGGACTGCTTTCCCCGAACACTTTGTACGTATATACAGTCGTACAATTCATTACTGCTATAATACATTACTGAACTCACTGTGCACTCAACTTCAACGTCCTGATTCCACATTGCCGCATGGTCTGGAGGGAAGACGCAGTGGTCAACTGCATCAATCCTGCTCGCTGCATCCTGAGCTCTGCCCTGCTTTTTGACCTCAGCACGAACGTGAGGATACTCGAGGACCCTGATTGCGACGCAGTGCCGGTTGGACCACTCGGCGACTTTGCAGACTCAGCAATGTCCATTTGTAGCCGAGGACGGGCGTAGCGGTGGTGTAGGTGGAGTGGCATGCAGTGGACGATCAACGGAAAATCGATCCTGGGCTGACTATGACTCCTGCTCTCAGGACACCTGTGATCGGCACGGCGACGCGCTGCTGCGTAAGTTCGCTGAAGTCGAGAACATAGTCGACGGTCGAGCCACGCTTGATGCCGTGATGCGGGTTTTGATAAGCATTATCTTTGATGCCACGAAGTGCTTTGGGCTGTGCTGACATGAGCTCCAAGCGATGAGCAGGGAAAGCACAAATTCCGATGGTTGAAGAGCTAGGACGAGCAGCAACGACAAGAAAGCGTGATATGCGTACGCATGCGACGTTGTGGAGGAGGTAGTATGCATCCGATAGAGGCGAGGTGTTCGTGGTGTGACTTATTCTTTCGCTACCACGAGATATTGCACCGCACTAGCTGAATCGATGTGTAGAGCACCATCAACGCAGCTTGTCGTCCTTGCTTTCAAGTAGCTACAATCGTAAAGCAATCTTGCACCTGGTGTTGCATTACCGCATAATATGCTCGCTTGAAAGATTGCCATGCTCATTATGCCAGTGAGGAGCCACTCGAGCATAGATGTGAAATCTCTTTGTTCACCTCGACCAACCACAGCCCTGAGCAACAGGGAAGTCATCTGAACGCCATTGTCTGACGTCTCTATACATTGTTATAAGACAAAGCTCCACATCTTCTAATTCGAGTGCCATTGTCTTGAGACGCCCAATAGTCTTACATATCGACACCCGTAGTTCTCCTTCATTTGCTTCCCAAACTAAAAACACACAATCTTCACAACGTCAGGTACGTCTTTCCCTCGCTAATCAACCATCACAGTCTTTACCGACCCAAACCACATCATGCATTTCTCCACGTCAACCATCTCCGGCGTCGTGTTGGCTCTGGCAGCCAGTACCGCCGCGACTCCCCTCTCATACAACAGCACTCTATAGTCTCGCGACCCAAACACCTTCAAGCTCCACGTCTGGAACAACTGCAAGTTTGTCAAGATGGCTGCCATATATTCGGTCACCAGTGACTTTAAAATGGTACAGCACAGCACCCCTACCAACATCCAGCCTGGCAAGATGATCACCATCAACGCGCCGTTCCGGGAATCCGGCATGCGTCTCTCCGGCCATGCCGAATGGGGCACTGACGGACAATGGAGAAATCAAGCTCTCTTCGAGTTCGGATACAGTACCTATGCTGGCAAAGAGGGTACCGCCTATGACATCTCAATCATGCAGGGCAGTGACCCCGACATTGGTATGGGTGCTTACCCAATTCCCAATGGACGCGGCTCCGGCAAGTGTCTGAGCAAGACTTGTTTCCCATGACTGCCTGCTGGTTCCGGTGGGTGGCTATACCCTGAGCAGAACGATGTCGGAGGAAATGCGCCTGATACCGTTTGCTACGCTGGAAAGAGCGACTTCAAGGTAGTTTTCTGTCCGTAGGTAATAGCCATTAGCCAATTGACGATTTAGTTCTTTTGCTTCATTTCGTGCAGTTGCAGTCGTCGTTGGTAGCATGTAAAAATCAGTTCTGGGGAAGTTCTCGAATCGAATGGTCTCGGCAGTCGTGTTTTTTGTAGAGTTAGAAGGCATAGTAGACTCTCGGCATAGCCTAATTCAGTTGCAACGCATACTGTGGTAATGGTGGAAGACCGAATAGTGCATGCGGTATTTCGATGTACCAATCACAGCTTCGCCATCAGCCCTTCCTTCTCCCTCATCTCCTGGAGTACACCCTCCGCCACCCTAAATGCTGCCAAACCAGCTGGCAACCCAGCATAGGCGCTTGCGTGCAGCATCGTCTCACGAATCTCGAGTAAAGTGCATCCGTTCCTGACCGCTCCTCTGACATGCACGCCCAACTCTTTCTCTTTACCCATCGCAGTCAGCATAGCAATGTTCAACAACGATCGCTGTTGTCTGCTCAAGCCGGGTCGCGTCCATACAGCCCCCCAACCAAACTCAGTAGCCAGCTCTTGAATTGGCCGCGAGAAGTCTGACACGCTGTTAATACTGCGCTCGACATGCTCTGCGCCTACAACTGCGAGGCGGAGCTCAAGGCCGGCTTCGTATAGCTTTTGCCGAGCAGCCTTGACATCTGGAGATTGATCGTCGGGCATTGCGAGGGATCCAAGAGGGTAGCGCAGGTGAGATGAGTGAATGAGGTTGGGAGTGAAGTGAAAGTGAAGTGAGATCGTGAGATCCTGGGTGACGTCACTCGAGCTGGTCGACTACATTAAGGGCTGTCGAAAGATGACACAAATTGAGGCTGTAGTCAAGATCGTAGTCTAGGTGGGAAGCTGACTTGTACGGCTTGTAATTAACCATAGCTAAATCTGACAAGCCTGATCAATCGTCGTCGGCTCATAGCACGATGCCACGCTCAAGCGATGAATTGAAGCGCATGGGCACTCCGCATCCGGACCTGCTTGCAGTCAGATCAGCTGAAATACACCGACAGAAGCCGCTGTTGCTAACACTGTAAGGCTTTAGAGACCGAGCCATTTCCTGATTTGACGAATGGCGACCTTAAGGCCTCGATCTTCGACGTCCGTCAGAACCGAGCTGAACACTTGGCCAAGCTGAGGCACCTCTACCCAATACCTGGCCCGATCCCAGACAGCGTGAAGGAGGTCGAGCATCAAATCCCAGTCCGTGATGGGTCCAGCGTCGGCGTGCGGATTTATGTCCCCACCAAGACGTCTGAGAAAGATGCTCCCCTCATCCTGATGATGCACGAAGGCGGTTGGACGATGGGCGACTTGACAGATGAGGATCAGAATTGCCGCATGTTCGCTCGCGACCTTGGTGCGGTCTGCGTCAATATCGAGTACCGCCTCGGACCAGAACACCCATTTCCTGCGGGTGTCAACGACTGTTGGGACGTTGTGCAGTGGTGCGCAAAGACTGCCTCGCCGTCATCAGAGACTCTCCCTGCAAGTCCACAGTCAGGTTTTATCGTTGGCGGAGCCTCAGCGGGCGGCAATCTCGCGGCTGTCATGTGTCAATTGAGCCGCGATGAAGGTCTGACACCACCGCTGACCGGCCAGTATCTCTGCGTGCCTGCACTGCTCTGGTGGGATGTGGTGCCCGAGAAGTGGGCAGAAGAGTACAAAAGCCGAGCAGAAGCAGAATTCGACCCCGTGCTTAAGTTGAGCAATGACAAGAACAGCGTGATCGACGCACTGAAGGTCGATACCAGGTCTCCACTCTTTAGCCCACTCCTGCACAGCAAATTGAAAGGTCTGGCGCCTGCCTATTTTCAGCTTGCTGGACTAGATCCATTGCGGGATGAAGGTTTGCTGTATGAGAAAGTGCTGAGAGAGGAGCACGCCGTCCCCACTCGCTTGGAGGTATACGATGGATTCGGGCACATGTTTTGGACCAACTGGTGAGCCATTGTGTTCACAACAAGCCGTCTGCGTATTACTGACCAGCCCAGGCCGACACTAGTTCGCAGCCAGGAGTTCGTGCGCGACACACTTGAAGGCGTCAGGTGGTTGTTGTCGCAGAGTGTGTAGATGTGGTCCGCTCGACGTACACTGTACCCTATCTTCACTTGCGGTGTGAAGCGTGTGCGCACGCCCTGCGACCCCGGATCGTTCGAGAAGGACGTTCTGTATCGATTGCATGTGGGGCGACTGTACAACGGGTGCACGAGCAGGGTGTAGTCCAGACAGTATGCTAGGCTCAACTTTGCTTCCAGAGCTTCATAGTTTGTCCAGCTTCATGCCGTTTTGACTGTATCGTCCGGTAATTTCCCAGATTTGGCGCTGGACAGATTTGGCGCTCGAAAATACACGCTTGGACCACGGTGTTTCCTTGACAATCTGCCCGTGCTCAATAGCATAGTCTAGCAGCGCTTTAGCACCAGTACACTCGTGCAGCGCGAGCATTGAGGGCCCACCATCAGCGGATCCATCAACGAGTCCCGATCGGAGCTTGTATCGAGTGGAACGTATGTGTACTGGTGATGCAGCGATCATGGCAAGATGCTCGCGTCGGTACCACGCATCGACGTCACGTTCCTGTCCATCCGCAGGTTCTAGTAAGACGGCAACAATACAGCTGCCTCTGGCCCTCGGTCCACGTCTGCCTTCGAATCTCTGAACAAGCTCAAAGGTTGAGGCTTGCGTTCCGAAGATGCGTATCTGATCACCATCGCGGCGTCCAGCGGCTAGTTTCTGTAGTGCAGGTGACGTCCAGAGCATCTCGATGTCTTGCATACGGACCAACAATGCACAAGGCCCGCCATGCTCTGGGCGCTGTCCGTTCTGGCTGTTGCCACCTCGAGCAGCAGGAGATGCATTTTGCAACTTCCAGACCAAAGAAACCCCTTCGTCTTTCAACAGATGAGGCACTACTAGTCGTTGTAGCACATCTTTGAAGCTGTCGCTGTCCAGAGATCCATCCGCAGACCAGATGGACAACCAGTATAAGCCTTCGGTCGTCTCCACAGTCGTTGGAGCGAAGACCCTGCTCAAGAAAGCGGACAAATGCTGCACGCTCTTGTGGCGTCTGAGGCTCATCGCTCAACCCATGAGGACAGGAGTCTTCAATGTTTGCAGTAGGATGATGAGAACTCGGGAGTGTGGAAGCAAAGGGGGAGGCCGCAACGCCAAGCCACGCTAGCAAACAAATACGAATGTCTTCCCTCGCCTGATAATGTCACCTCCTGGAAGACAGCACAGGAAGCAGCTCCATACTGCTGCGAGATCAGCTCGTGGAAGGGCAACTGTCCCGTGTTGTGACACCCGATATGCTGCCGGTCAATGTTGACCCGACCTCGGCTCTCATCGTCGGCCTTTGATGGCTCGAGGATGGAGGTCATCGTCCTCGCTTTCACTGGGTACCTGTAGAGACTCTCACCATTGTATTGTGCCTATACTTTAGCATACTCACTTCAGAATGGCCGGCGAGACTTCGAACGAAGCCTGCAACGGCTGCTCTGCGCATAACGATCAGTGTGAGCATCACAACAACGCCCAGATTACCGACATTGAGGACTACAAGACTGAACTCACCACGCTCCGGGCACGCACGAAGGAGCTCGAGGAGAAGTTGTCGAACCTGCACGCGGAGTCTGGCAAGACCCTGAGGTCGGCGCGATGGTTTGATCGACCCGACGACCGCGCCA
Organism: Elasticomyces elasticus; assembly: GCA_035926095.1. Lineage (NCBI taxonomy): Eukaryota > Fungi > Ascomycota > Dothideomycetes > Mycosphaerellales > Teratosphaeriaceae > Elasticomyces > Elasticomyces elasticus. Next base: position 1,286,794 of record JAVRQT010000004.1, read on the forward strand.
TGTCCGCCTTGTACGCCGACAGGTACATGAACTATGGCCTAACTACAGAAGAGTTATTGTCAGGAAAGCCCATAATTGGCATAGCACAGAGTGGTAAGAGTCGATGAGTCTAACCCTTGGATGCGTGCCGTCTCGAGACTGCCGATTGTCGACGAGCTGTGGCCTTGTGTCTTAGCTTATTATGTTTGAAGACTTAGGCAGAGATGTCTCGTAGCCAGGCTAAGCCTGTTCGACAAAGACATCCGCTAACACTGCCACCCATCGCTTTTAGGCTCGGATCTTGCACCTTGCAACCAGTACCACACTACGCTAGCCAAGCGAGTACGTGAAGGCATCAGGACTGCAGGTGGCATAGCTATCGAGTTTCCTACCCACCCAATACAGGAGTCCTCTCGACGGCCAACCGCCACCCTCGACCGTAACTTAAGCTATCTCGGCCTTGTCGAGCTGTTGTACGCTTACCCGTTTGACGGCGTGGTACTACTCACCGGGTGCGACAAGACAACTCCTGCTATGCTAATGGCCGTCGCTACAATGAATATACCTGCAATCTGCTTGAATGTAGGTCCAATGCTCAACGGTTACGATCGGAAAACGTTAATTGGCTCCGGCACCGTGGTGTGGAAAGCTCGAGAGTTGCATGCCACGGGCGAGCTTGACGATACAGGCGTGTTTGATATGGTCACCAAAGGTACTCCGAGTGTTGGACATTGCAATACGATGGGCACCGCTTCCACTATGAACGCATTGGCGGAAGCACTTGGCATGGCTTTACCGGGTAGCGCAGCCATCCCTGCGCCTTATCGAGAGCGTGCACAGTGCGCTTACAAGACAGGCGTGCAAATCGTCGAGATGGTTCATGCAGATCGCAAGCCAAGCGATATCATGACCAGGGAGGCGTTCGAGAATGCGATTGCTGTCAACACAGGTGAGTGTACTTGGTCGTTCATCTATGTGTGACCAGGACAGTCTCGAAGCTATCCGTAGCTGCGATTTTATCCGCGGCTTGCTAACGTTGTCGTAGCCATCGGTGGTAGCACCAATGCTCCAATCCACCTGTGTGCCATTGCCAAACACATTGGTGTCAACTTGGACCTCGATGATTGGTATGTTACCAATTTCTATGAACTCAGGACGTGAGTATGCGCTGACAATAATGGTTTTTAGGGACCGTATCGGACACGGGCTGCCGTTGTTGCTGAATATGCAACCGGCTGGGGAGTGGCTGGGCGAGGAATACTACCGGGCTGGCGGCTTACAGGCTATACAAGCGGAGCTGCTGGACCAGGGCAAACTACATGGCGACGCTTTGACCTCCAATGGCAAGACGGTCAAGGACAATGCAGCCGGCAAGCATTCATGGGACCGTCGAACCATCAAAGAATACAGTGAACCTATGAAAAAGGAAGCTGGCTTCCTACATCTCAGTGGCAATTTGTTCGATTCAGCAATCATGAAGACCTCGGTAATCTCAGAGGAATTTCGGGCGGAATTCTTGGTGGATACAAACGACCCGAACGCTTTCGAGTGCAAGACCGTAGTCTTCGACGGGCCCGAGGACTACTACGCCCGCATAGACAAAGCTGACATCGATGAGCGGACCATCTTGGTCATGCGCGGCGTGGGGCCCATTGGTTACCCTGGTGCAGCGGAGGTCGTCAACATGACAGCTCCCGGTAGATTGCTGAAGCAAGGGCTGAAGTACTCACTTCCATGCATTGGTGATGGTCGCCAATCGGGTACTTCAGGCTCCCCAAGCATCCTCAATGCCAGCCCAGAAGCGGCAGCGAACGGAAATTTGGCCATTCTGCGGGACGGTGATAAGATCAGAGTTGATTTGACAAAGCGCAAGGTCAACCTGCTGATCTCCGAAGAAGAGATTGCGAACCGAAGGGAAGAATTGATGTCGAACGGTGGCTACAAAGCAGTAGAAGCACACACGCCTTACCAAGACTTCTTCCGCCGGGAAGTTGGACCTCTCTCGGAGGGCATGGTGTTCGAACGAGCGACAAGGTTTCAGCGAGTGGCACAGAACTTCCCTATACCCAGAGACAATCATTGAACGAAGATGAATTACGCCTTGTTCGAACCATCAGCTTTACCTAAGCGTGTGCACCACAATGAAAGACTGTCCCGAGCGTGATCTTGCAGCAAGTTCACCAAGGCGAGAGCGTTTTCCACATGATCCGGATATCGGTCGCACCTCCTTCTGTCGCAGTTTCGCAGCCACCTCGAAGAATTTGAGCATAGAATTCCTGCGACAGCCAATTCTTATCCGAACTCCGTCTCATGTACCACACCTTCTGCATCCAATTGGCAGCCCAGGGCTACATTAGTCTTTGTGTAAGTAGCAGCAGTACCTTACTGAAATATGGTTGGAAGCACAACTTTGTTATGGATATTTCTCTCGCAAGCACTTCCGCACTATAAACCCCAAGCAAGATCGCCATGCCACCACTCAGCCCACCACTTTGGTGTATGGCTCTAGACGTTGATCCCGTGGCGAAGTCAAAGTAGCAATTGGAGTATCTCATTTTAGCAAGGTATCCACGAATGCGGAGTCTATGGAGCTTGTCGAGCTGCAACATCATCTCTGATTCCACACACCAAGCTTGCCTAAGCAATGGCAACCAAGACCTTGGCCTCCTGGGCCACGGACTTGACAGCATCCTCGTTGCCAGCATCGGTCACAATCGCGGCTCGGCGATCTCTGTACAACTAGTGTGTCTCGCGGCCTTCTTTGAGATTTCGAAATGATCGCTGATGCCGAAACTCGTCCCTTTCAGTCTGAGTTGTGTTATAGGCGGATCAGGCCACATAACGGTCAGCAAAGCCCACGACGCGCTTTCGCCGTTCTTCGGCAAAGCCACTTCCACCTTGTACGGACACAAAGGCGAGCTGAGGGTTGATGCTCAGCATGCGGCGCTTCTCAATGGCATTGCAAGCCATGTTCACGATTACGATGATACTCACCTTTCCACCATCATTCACCCCACCGGTCCTGTAGCATCTGCTGCTCTGGCATTCGCCGAATACCAAGGTGGCATCTCTGGGCCAGAACTGCTTTGCGCACTTACAGCAGGCATCGAAGCGAGCTGCAAGATTGGCCTAGCAGTCTGGCCCGAGCACTACGTGAGTTTCGTGCATTCAGCCGTAGATTGGTTGAAGGTTGACTGTCAACAGGACATCGGCTGGCATATCACCTCGTCGACTGGCAGCATTGGCGCCGCCGTTGCTGTAGGCAAGCTCATGCATCTCTCTGCCGAGCAGATGGCGCATGCGGTCCGTACACAACCGACTGGAAACCCCATGGCCCTAAAATACTTGCTGACTGGTTCTACCCGGGTGTCTTAGATCGGCATCGCTGCTGTACAAGTTGTTGGCCTCCGCGAGATGTTTGGATCGGACACGAAGAGCTTCCATCCTGGCCGAGCGGCTCAGAGTGGCTTGCTGGCAGCACTGCTCGCAGAAAAGGGGTACACAAGCTCAGAGCAAGCCCTCGAAGCGAAACGTGGCTGGGCGAATGTGGTAGCTGGTGGTGGCACACCGGAGCTACACAAGTATCTTTCGCAGCTCGGCCAGACATGGGAGATCGAAGCCAATGCGTTCAAGCCGTTCCCATGTGGCATAGTCTGCCACCCCGTCATAGATGGCTGCATACAGTTGCACAATGATACGCTGAGGAGTGAAAGAACGCCAGAGACCATCGTGAAGATAGAGGCGAGGGTGCACCCTCTGGTCATCGAGCTCACGTCCAAGCGTACGCCTAAAGATGGGTTGGAGGCCAAGTTTTCTGTGTATCACGGCGCAGCGGTAGGCCTTCTTTGGGGCAAGGCGGGCCCAGCAGAGTATGCGAACGAGGTCGTGCAGGACAAGGCCGTCATCGAAATCAGGGATAAGGTGGATGCTGCTGCAGATGTGGACTTGGCAGCTGACGAGACGTATCTGACGGTCCATTTCTCGAATGGCAGCAAGCTGGAGAAGCACGTCCAGCATGCCGTCGGCTCGCTCGAGGTGCCCATGAGCGATGAGCAGTTAACCGCCAAGTTTGTTGACCAAGTCGAGCGAGTGCTGGGCGTTGGCGCAAAAAAAGCTAGTAATGCTGCCTGGAGCATTGGCGGGGCGAAGGACGTTGCAGAAATCCTAAGGGTGCTTTGAGCACTTTGAGCGCTTAGAATCAAGGTATTAAAGCCAGTGCTACATGAAAACTGCGGCGTCTTCGAAGTGCAAGCCCTGAAGTTCTTAGCAGGCGTGGCAATTGCAAGCTCCTTCGACCCTCGGTCCTGTTGTGCGAGAGCAGCAACACGCACAACCGCGATGTCGTGTTCGGCTGTAAAAGGAAGTTCTGCATAGGTGAAATCTGTGGACGGGCCTTTTGCGCCCTTGTCACCACACACATATGACTATCAGAACTTGTCGCTTCGCATGACTGAAGACGTTAGCCGAGAAATTGGCTGTACCAATTGCTGGAGGTGTACTTGCGAGTTGGATCTTCTTCATAATGCCAAATCTCCGTCGGTCTGTGATATTCATGCGCAAGAGAGCAGAGTGATCTTGCGTCACTGTCAACTGGGTGGCTGGAGTCGCATTCCAAAGGTCAAAACATATCGCGATCAAGCTACATTGCCCTTGCGCTTCTTGCTCTTCTTACTGCCTGCAGGAGCTTCAAGCGATGCACCTGTCTTCTCTGCTCCACCTCCACTTGTGGTCGGCGCTTCGTTCTTCTCATCTGCTTGATGCTGAGTCTCTGCTTTGCGTTTCAACGTCGTTGCTTTTTTCGGCTTTGCTTTGGCCCTTGGTCGTGCTGCTCCACCTTTGGCTCGAAGTGCATACGCTACCTTCTCGATCTCCAGAACGCTTACCGGCTCGCCATCATCACCTTTGAGGCGCTGCCGCAACTCTTGAACGCGCGGATATAGTTCCAGATACGACTTCTCTGAGTACTTGATCTCCTGTGACCAGCCTCCACTCGGTCCGGTCTTCCACAAAGCCCAGCGGTAGAGCTCATCGGAGAAGAACGGAATGTTGGCCTGGTCCTTCACACTCAGCAAAAGGCTTGCAGTAGCCGGACCAACACCTCTCAGCGTTGAGAGGGTACTCATTGCTTTCTGCACTTCTGAAATCGAGTCCAGTGGCATTCGGTAAGCCTCGATGGTCGCAGATTTGACGGTCACGCCTTCATTCTGCTGTATGAGCTTCTGCAGTTGAGCTCTGAATTTGCCATGAGCGAGCTTCCAGTCCATCAGTAACGTCAATTCCTCTTTGGTCAGATGTTGCGGATCGCGAGCATGCACGGCTGCAGGTATAGTCACGACCCGTTGTTGTTCCAAAGCAGCGAGAGATTCAGGAACAGCTGCGGCATAGTTCTCGAGGACAGCCTTGAAGGTAGCTAGATCGATTGTGTCAAAGTGGTGGTGCGCGTCCATGATGGCTTTGCAGTTTAGGATTACTGTCTCGTCGCCTGTGTGCACTGCGTAGCGTGTGCGACGCTGTGGTAGTCACAGTAGGCTGACCGGCAGCGCTTGATGGAGTGGAACGAGGTGTAGTGCACGATGATGAAGGAGGTGAGGTTGAAGTCTCGCGTGCTTCGAGGTCCGTGTTGTTTCGTGTCAGATCCGCGTCTCAAAGCCGCTAACCTTCTTGCCATCGCAAGTCAATCTACAACAACATCAAACATTCACTAGAACATTTGAAGCACACCGCTCGCTATGCCGCCCGCTTCATCCTCGCGAGAGGAGACCATGTCCGCCGATATCACCAGAAAGCATACTAATAAGCGAACGTACGCTGATATGGACGCCGGCGAGGAGAGCGAAGCCTCGGAATACATGCCTACTAAGAAGGGCAAGAGGCGAGCTCTCACCGCCGTAGAAGAGCGCATAAGCAGTATGTCGCAGAAAGTCTTCGCCATATCTCGGGTGCCGAGACCTCACATATCATGAAGACCTAGCTGACATGAGTACGCATAGGAACAGATGGGTCGGCAAGGAAGTCGAGTAATACCAACGACCAGAACTCATCGCCTGTCAAACGAAGAATTACACGGCATGGGACTCATGCGAACATATCAGACAAAATCATCGGAACCCCTTCGATAGTCGAGCCAAGCGCCACTTCGGACGGGCCGGTGAACAGATCTCCTGTTCTCAACGCCAGCATACAACCTCTCACTTCTACAGAGGCCAGCTTGAAAGCTGCTCTCGCACAGATCGCTCAGCTCAAAGCGCAACTCAGTGCATGTAAGCACAATAGCGAACAGAGTGTCTTGAGAGCGCATCAGGACCATATGTTGCAGATCACCCTCTTTTCTGAACAGCTAGAGGTCCGCGACAACAAGTACCGCAAAATGGGCTGCCTACTCAACACCGCGAAGCGGCGATCGTTGGATTTGGAGATGGACTTGGCTAAGAACGCTGCTGAATTTAAGGTTCTGGAAGCCAACGTCGCCATCTACGCCCAGCAAATTGTCAGGCTGAAGCTGGAACGAGACTTGTACTTACAAGACGCCGAGCACCAACAGACACTGTTGTCTGCTGCCGAGGAAGAACTCCAAGATTTGCGACAGATCGAGATGGAAGACCGTTCACAGAGGGCACGGGACGCAGAGAGGCAGACTTTGCCACCTGCATATGGCAGTCTGCCGGACGATGATCCTGTTATGCATCCCAAGGAAGAAAAGGACAGCGGTGGCGATTTCGAGGTGGCCAATTTCAAGCACATGATCCGCTCCACCTTCATGGCCGCTCTTACTAAGGCACAGGGCCAGTGGGACGCGACCACCTCGCTGTCCAATCGCCCTCCCTCGCACAGAATTCGTGCAGACGCCGAGCTTATCATAGCTTCGATCTCAGCGCTCGGCGAAGCTAGCCGCAATGTTGACGATGTTTTGAAGCGGGCGACTGAGTTCTTGGTGTCGTCGGCATGCACTGGCAAGGGCGATAAAGCAATGAAATACTGGTACCGTCGCCAGGCCGCACGGCAAGAGTACGTCGCCGACCGCTTCGCTAAGCTCGTCCTTGACCTTTTCGTCCGTATCATTGCCGTGTTCGAGCTACGCCCACTCCGTCCCACCTTTCGACCGGACGAGACCGCCAACATGGCTGTTGTCTGGACGGCCATAGACGATTGTCTTCTTAAGGCGCTCCGCACCCTGTTCAACAGGGGCAAGTTCGAGGGTAGAGGTGGCAGACTCTTCGAGGTGCAGTATTACGCTACCCAGGTGTCCATCGCGAAAGGCAGCCTGAGCAATTGGAAGAATGATATCGCATTTGGTACGACTGCGCTCTTCCAAGCGGAACGGTTGTGCTTTGACAAGAGTACAGCGTGGCTGCAGGTCAGTTGCGGTCTTCAAGTTGTCGTGATTGATGCTGATAAGTTGCAGGACCGCTTGGAAGCTGAAAGGATGCAAGCAAGGCAAGGTTCAGGCAACGACTATGCCGAGTCGGAAAGCAGTTTGGAAAGTCTGGAAGAGGACGCGCCACACGTTCCCGCGGCCCCGGGACCGATGAGCGCTCGAAGTACCGCTCCGCAAGGCCAGCAAGATCCGCCGCGATCGGCTGCTCGCCAGATGATCTTGGAGAGCAGAGCCAACGCGACCCACCGTCGGATGGGGACGTATCGACGCTCATCTCTTCACACCATGGACAGTGGCACGCCTAGTGGCAGTCAAGATCCGAACGCTGTGCACGCCACTAACCCGGTCACTCCACTCGCGCAGACGTCGGCAGGGCGGAGATCGAGTCGCCATGGTGACTATGTCACGGTGTCGAGTGAAGCGAGTATCTGGCCGAGCGAGGAGGGGTCTGACGGTGATGTCTAAATTCATGACGGGATGGATTCAGAGCAGTGATGGCGCATGTAAGTTACTTCTGAGGTGGCGACGGTGCGCCAGGCGTTCATTGTCTGTGTATAGTGTAGCAGCCGAGAGTTCTTGTACAGTCTGTAAATACATTAATCTGCACGAGGAATAAGGTCAAGAAGTGTCAGCAACGTGCATGTGTTAAGCTTCCATGTCGAAGATCCGACAGACCATATTGACAGGTCGAGGTACCTTTGATCGACTGCAACCTATGCTCGAAGAGTGCGTCAAGGTATGCGATCAGCTGCGACAGTAGTTTCCACGACCGTGCCATGTAGGGCGGTTTGTGGACGTCGGATTAGTCTACTTACCCTGCGCCAGAATCTGCTCTGTTGACTTGGTCTCGTTGGCTGTGCTATCGGATGTCTCGCCGTTCTTGTTTGGCATGCTACTTTGTTCATTCGATCGATCGTGGATACTATTAAGTAAGGCTCGCCGGCCTACAGAGACGAAGTTTTAGGTAGAAATCTTCGGGGAAACTGCATTCGAGAGTTGCAAGATAGCGCTCGGCTTGACAAGTGGCCAAGGATAGCGCCGTGTCGAATATCAGGGCGATGCTGCAACCTGCTTTCCACGCTGTCGACTGTCGACTAGGTCTTTGGCGTGTCTCCACACAGCTCCACAACATACTCAGCATACGAACCATAACGCTGGTGCATGACATGACGAGAGCATATCACACTCGCATCTGCGATAGGTCCGGTTTGACGGGATTTACTCGTTGTGCGGCGACCAAGTTCAAGTACTTGACTATGCCTGCAGTAGAACTGGTGACTTCGTGCCAGTCTCACCATCGCGGTCCTGCCCCGGCTGGCTCTTCAGTTTAGAAAAATGGGGCTTGAAGGTGTCGGCCGGTTGTACTACTCTTGCTTCTTGATCCATGATCGTGATCCTGCTGAGAAACCTCTTTGCCTTTTCCATCCTCGCTCTCCGGGTGTTAGCCTGCCTGGACCCATCTCAGATACCGTCTCAATACCCATGTGGGTACACAAATACTCTTCCTAAACTGCTGTGCTGCAGAACGAGGCGATTGTGGCGGCTTGGCGGGCAAGACAATTCAATAGCATGACACTGCTCAGGGACGGTCTGCCACTGCGAGGTTGGGAGGCTCGGATACCAAGGCAGCTTGTGCATGCTTAGGTGAACGTGCTGTGAGGGTGAGGCTTGTGAGGGTGTGTATGATCATTGTGAAGCCCTCGGCAGCATGTCTTCTCTTGATCCTCTCTTCCGCAATTACATGTGACCAAGTAGGACGAAGGTCGTGTCAAGCATCGTGCGCGATGAGTTCGTGCCGAAGTTATGGATAATATCCGAGGACAGGTAGTCGTGGCGTCCAATGCTGGTGATAATCCGACGAATTGGTGGGCGTGATCAGCCGAAGTGCAATTGCAGCATCAATGTCACCTCTTGAGGCCAGAGAATGATGGGAAAGCATTCTGCTTGTGTCCACAAGTCAATTGGCAATGTTATAGGTGTTTTTAGAGTACCTCGAGCTTTAATGTTGGCGCACCTGCCACTTTTGCCACAATTTCATATTTGGGCCCCGCACGACCACCCTCTCCACCACGACCACCATGCATGTATACAGCTATTAGAAACGATCCATTCCATGGTTCTCGACTTCAGCAATATAGTCTGAACAGTTTACAACCCTTAGTTGCACTTCCTCAGCCAATATATGTCAAAGTCGATCCAGAGCGATAAAAGTGTAATCCTGTGATTAGAAGCTTCTGTGTTGAACTATTGACAAAGATTAAGCCTCCCTATCATCAAATCGACGGAATATGGAGTGCAATGCCAAGACTTTGGCCAAAAGGTGTGCAAAAAGCTCGCTAGCCGCCCAAACGACCACCACACCTCCCCAACACCATGGGACCACCACCATGAGCAAAAGATCGACGTCACCATCGCTGTCACGTGTCGCTTCTGTGGATCGAACACAGTACCTCCAGATACCGCACAGATGGCTAAGAACCGAAGTGAACTTCAGTCTGGCGCTCTCCCAAGTGAGCTGGAAGAGAGTCAGTAATTGAACAAGCTGAACTTGAGGCTCGATGAATCGTACCTAAAGCGACTGCTTATTGGATGAAGGAAGCAAGGCCGGGTGATGTATATATAGTACACTATAATGGTCCGGGGAGTAACCGACAGTAAGCACTCCACCCGGCAGGATGACACTAGCGGGGCTGGCAACCCACCACACCGGCCAACCTTTGTCCTGAGCAATAGATCAACGAGCAGAGTCTGTCAGGGAACGGTTGCTGTGTTGATACCATCGATCGATCGCTCAGAAGACTAAACCTTTCCGCATCCGATGGCATCGACGAATCCGTCGACGGAGGAAGCCCTCCAGCTGTTCAAGGACATCGAGCAACACTTTCCAACGAAGGCCTTGGGCGACGAACGATGGTACATCCTAGTTGTACGTCAAGTCAACACATATTCGAATCACTCAAAACTAACGACATCTCAGATTTCGGCAATCACTGGTGGTGGCCATCCAGGCTTTACCAAAGAGTTGTACCTCTATCTGATCTCGAAACCACAATATCAAACCCCCGAGCAACGACACGCTTTGATGCGCAGACTTCGAGAAGCCCTCGTAAAGCTCGTATCGGTCGTCGGCGTACCCAAGCCGCTGGAGGCGGTGTTCAGCATGGGAGAAGTGGAGCGAGAAGAAGACAAAGACTATTCCTTCTCACGGTAGTCTCTCAGCTAATCCGTACGAGTGGTCCAAGACTGATGTCTAATTGTAGTGAGCATTGGCAGTCCGGCGAAGCCAACCAGCAGCGCGGCAGAGACTGGGTATTCTACCTTCCCTTATTTCTTTGACGCTTAATCTGAGTACCCTGAATCAACAGCTAGCCCAGATATATCGCCATAACGATCAGAAGACCCAAGAGATGATGTCCGCCCACAAAGACCTACGTAAGTCAGCGAGTGACGTTCAGATTGATGAAGTGACGTTGACCAACCACCTCAGGCTGGATTTCGGTCGAAATCACCTACGGCCTCTACCTTTCTGATCACACCATTCTCGACGGCATCGACACCGAACTTGTCGTGCTCTCGGGCATCATGATCCAGAATCTCGCTCGTGAGACAGGATGGCATCTGCGTGGGACCAGGCGGATAGGGGTCAGCCACGATGATGTCGAGCTGATCCAGCAATGCGTGAGCTATCCTCGCGCGTGCATACTTCACCGCAGGCTAATCGTTCAACAGATCGAGAAGGTGGCCAATTTCTGTGGCCTGCAGCTAACCAGAGTTCCGCGAGTGAAGGACATCGAGCATGAAGTTGACGAGCAGGCCTGATCTATGTCTTTCCCGATCGGTCAAGTATTGAGGAACGTCTTACGCCTCTTCAACTATCTGCCTCTCATATCCCAACGAACGACTTCCTGTACTCCGCTCTTCTTCTGAGCTTTGGGTATCTCAATACAATGAACATTACACAGGTGCAGCCTTCCTTCCGATCAATATTGACAGCCAACAAACGCCACGCTTCACCACTATTTCACGCCGCATCATCTCTGTGCGACCGACCAGGCTCACGATTCTCATCTCCCTCCTGACCATGCACACGCTCAGCCTCCCGCTCCTGCAGCTCCTGCCACTCACTGCTCCGCCGATTTAGTGCGCCACTCGTACTAGGATGCCTCAAACCTGGGCTCGCAAGCGGGCTGCCAATGCTACCAGGTAAGCTGTCATTCCTGCTATGACCGAGCGCGCCACTCTTGACACTACCCTCATAGTTCTTCAGACTCGCCACATCGCCGAGCTGACTTTTGGCATCGTTGATCGACCGTGCATCATACTGAGATCGTGCATCAAGTCCAGTTATACTTCGCAACGACTTCCCATCTGAGTAGTCTTTCGCCGGCTTGTGCGAGTAGAAGCTATTCCTTTCGCTTGCCAGAGCAGGTGCGGAGACACCTTGACTGCTGTAGATGCTCGCACGTTCTGCAGAAGCGAGACCACCGATCGATGGCCGGCTCTGCGAGGCTGAGTACAATCCAGATGGCCCGCTGGCGCCAATGTCAAGATTACCGGACAGCACGCTAAGTGGCAGCGACTCTCGACTACCACCCCAAAGTGAATTCGGCGGGAGTGCACGCACAGACGCGTCCGTGTCCATGCTTCGTCTCCTACGCTTCGAAGAGGAGGCGAGCGTCATAATGCTGGCGTCGTCGGACAGGAGGTTGTTAGCTGTCGCTGAAGAGTATGTACTAGGTATGGCTTCGGAAATGTGTCGTGGTATGGCTGAGGCGGTCAATGTAGACGGCGCAGGCGATGTCGGGTACTGATGACTGAACATGACGGGGTTTGGGTTGTTCAAGCTACCGTGGTGGTGGTTGTTGTGATGTCCCGAAGCGCCATTCTGCAGCACATTACCAGTCGACTGAGACTGGATCGTGGTGAGGGTGGTGGTGAGAGAGCGCTCGCTGGGTGCAGGCGAACTAAACGTGCTTCCAGCTCCAGCGCCATCTGTCCCACTCAGCGCACCCTCGCGAGTGGTGGTCGTCGCCGCCTTGCTATGGCCGGCGTCGCTGTGTATGGTGCCTGGCTTGGTTGCCAGCGTCGGTGCGCCGCTTTTGTTGTTATTAGATGGCCCTTCTCGATCATCGTATCCGTTGCCCAGGACCGAATTGAAGCTCCCAGCATCGTCGTGCGGTCGAGAAGTCGGAGTGAGATTGCCGTTGGCGCTACTTACAGGCGATCCGATGCGCTGCTGAAGTGGTCCAGACTCCGGGTATGGGTTATTCTGGAAGACGCTTTCGTGGGTGTTGTTCTTCTTATGCTTCGCCGCGCGCTTCTTCTTGCCGCTCTCGGAGTCGTCATTGCCCTTCAGATTCGTGATGCGCTTGACCCAGGCTGCAAACGGCTTCTTCTTCGACGGGCGCTCTGTTGTCGCGGAGAATGAATTAGCACGTTGACTTTCGGGAAAGCTCCAGAATCGTGGAGCCATGCTCTGCTGCAGCGCGGACTTGCCTTGTGGTCGGGCTGCTACTTCAGCTGCCATTGCGGTTGCTTGCTACAGGCGCTCGCCAGGCTTGCTCGCGAAAGATTGCTTGTGATACCAAAGCGAAGCCTTGTCCCTGCTTGAGGCGCAAAGCGCTCGTCAGAGCTGTAGCTGTGCTGTCCCTGCAGCTCGCCGAGCAGCTGCAACGTGGAGCTAATTCGAGATGCTGCAGGTGAAAGTTTGTTGCAGTGATTTATTTGCGCAATCAGGGCGGATATGGATGCGGCTTTGGTGACGGCGAGGTCGTTTTGATGCATTGTAGAGCTCGTCGTCACTACGGCAGAAGCGCACATGGCCAACTCGCCGGCCGCCACGAGGTTCTGCCGGTCGGAACGGAAAGGCACCGTTCCGGGGCGCTAGTAAAGTCGACTTCACATCGAAACACAGCAACATGGTCATGCCACCGTCGAAAGACTGCTGCTGAGGAGAACTCTGACCTCGATCGACGGATTGTTGGAGCGTTTTCGTCACCTCGATGTCCAATTCGAGCACTCAGAGGCACAATCGCCATAAGCGGCGTCCGCCACCGTGATACGACTGACTGATTGGGACGTTTCGCCAATCCGGCTTTTTAGCCACTGTTCTTTCGCCCATGTCCCGGATACTACCACTTCCTCAGGACATAATTTCGCAGATCTCGTCCTCCAAGCAAATCACGACGTTACAAGGCGTATGTCTTGCCCTGCTGGAGAATAGTCTGGATGCTGGGGCCAGCAAAGTGGAGGTGACTGTCGACTTTGGACGCGGTGGCTGCAGTTTCGAGGACAATGGCACAGGAATTCCACTCTCAGAGTTCGACGCGGATGGCGGGCTTGGTCACATGCACCACACCTCAAAGTTTGACCGCAAGGACAGAGAATGCGAGCTCCATGGTCGTAGTGGTACCTACCTCGCATCCTTGGCCGCTCTCTCGCTGTTAAGTATTACCTCTCGGCACGAAGATCATCACCACCATGCCACAATTGTGCTGCACCACGGCAATGTTGTTGCTCGACATGTCCCGGCGCCACAGTCTCACGAGCTTACAACGTTATTGGGGACCCGTGTCACTGTTCGTGATTTGTTCGGCAACATGCCAGTCCGGGTGAAGCAGCGTGCAACAACAGAAGCAAGTAACTCAGAGACCGAGCGAGCGTGGCTGGAATTGAAACGTGGCATTGCTGCCTTACTGCTAGCCTGGCCGAAATCATGTGCGGTCAGGCTGAGCGATGTAAACGATACGTCAAGAACAGCTTCTTTTGGACGTACAGCTGTTGACGCAGCACTGACAGAGGAGACACTGAATGTTCTTGAAGGCAAAGCGATGAAGCGCGACGTCAGGGACGGTCTCTCTATGCTGTGTCAGGCTGGACTCTCAACCCAAGAATCTCGTCATAATTGGGTGCCTGTGTCAGCAGATGCGGCAGACATGTCTGTCAAAGGCGCTATGTGTCTTGTGCCAGCCCCTAACAAGCACTGCCAGTTCCTCAGCATCGGCATATACCCATGCGCCAGCGGCACTGGACAGCACGATCTGTACGACGCTATCAATCGTGTCGTGGCGAACAGTAGCTTCGGTTCGATCGATGACGATGACCACGCCGACGAGGCTGAGAAGCTGCGACGGAAGCATGACCGGCGTTACAAGAACGACGGTTACACGCAGAAGCAACTTCAGGGAAGGAAGGGTGTCGATCGGTGGCCAATGTTTGTGCTACAGCTGCGGCTCAAGGATAGACGGAGTCATCATGTTGTCGCCGAGTCAGCGAGTGAAGCTTCGCTGAAAGCCATGATTGATCTACTGGAAGCTACGACAACACAGTGGCTTGCAGCCCACCACTTCAGACCTCAGAAGCTCAGACGGAGGAGAAACAACGAGCAGACGGCTCCAGCATCAGCTACGAGCTCACCTTTACGGAGATCGAACACGGGCAGTGATGAGAGGGAAGTGCTTGCCACAGCATTGCCTTCAAGTCGCCTGCTGAAGCGACCTGCGACAACTGGTAGCGCGATTACACCAAAGAAGCGGAAGTTCATCGACATGTCCGCTATGCTCGATCACGGTGCCGCCAATGGTGCGCGGCCTGGCAACAGTGCGTATTTCGACGGCCTCAGTCGCATCAAGAGCGGTAGAGGCAAATTGTTTGACGATCCAAACGAGCCACGATATTCAGCTACTGCGCCTGGTGGGGAAAGCAAAACTGCGATGTCGACGATGAAATCTGCGAAACATCCTTTCAGACTGACTCCGGTCGAAGCTGGCCAGCTTAGCGTACCATCCTCTGCTGGAAAGTTGACGCAAAGACTAGAGAGTGGCACCCTTTCGCGTGCGGCGACATTCATAACGCCTCCAGTACAGATTGGATCGAGTGATGATTATGGCAGCGTTGACGATGAAGCGCTCATCCAGACAGTCGAGGCAGTGCACGGCGCACGAGGCGTTGCGAAAGATAGTAGTGGCCGCTTTGAACTCGACCACACGAGCGTGCCCGCAGAAGAGACCAGCGACGATCTGTTAACCTGGACTGATCCAACCACTAAGCAGATTTATCGAGTGAACGCCCGCACAGGTGTCGTCTTGCCCATGCGGACTCTGCATAAGGAGGTTGATGCTGAATCGTGCTTGGCACATGATATGACATCTTCGAGACGCAAGGCAGCAATAAATACGTCAACGTCGTCCACCGGGCAAGCGCTCAGTCTCGCCCGTCGACACGAACCTATAGCGACAGATCCGCAATGGATTCGTGGCTTTCTCCGGGACTGGACGAACCCAGTGTTTCAAAGGCAGGAAGAGGAACGCATTCCTGTAGCTTCGTTCGAAGGACCCGGAATTGATGTGGCGGAAGCTGGGCAACATCGCTGCGTCGACCACGCCCTAACCCAGCACTTTGCCGAGACTGGTGAGAAAAGTGCGAGCAAGCTATCGAAAGCGGCTCTGAGCCGAGTCAAAGTCGTTCGTCAAGTCGACGATAAGTTCATACTGTGCTCGATGCCGTCCAGCATAACAAATTGTGACCGCAACACTCTCGTCCTGGTCGACCAGCATGCTGCATCCGAGAGAGTGATGCTTGAGGGACTATTGAAGGAGCTCTGCACGGCAGTTGATGCTAGCGGGTCACTTGCCTCTTACACTGCGAGTACTGGCTATAGGTCTGCCGTCATCACAACAATGCTGGATCGAGCACAGCGCTATCTGATCTCCGAGCAAGAATATGAGCTCTTCGCCAAGCATGCACAGCACTTTGCTGACTGGGGCATACTCTACGATCTAAACCTAACAGCAGGGATCTCAACAGCGTTTCAGGTGCGCGAGGCACCCTCTGAGCACCGTATCATCGTCCGAACACTCCCACCCGGGATCGCGGAGCGATGCACCCTCCTACCGCACCTGCTAATCGAGCTACTTCGCTCCGAGATCTGGAGCATCACCCGAACACCACTTCGTCCACCTGCACCAACGCCAAGCGATAGCGCAGATGTCCATGCCTGGCTTCAACGCATCGGATCGTGCCCAAACGGAGTCTTGGAAATGCTCAACTCGCGAGCTTGCAGGTCTGCCATCATGTTCAATGATGTTCTGAGTGAGCAGCAATGCGAGGAGCTATTGGCAGAATTGAGCCGGTGTGCGTTTCCGTTCATGTGCGCCCATGGTAGGGTGAGTATGGTTCCGCTAGTCGAATTGGGAAGCGGTGGCGAGGGTGGTTTTGGCGGGACGGCAAGCACTTTGATTGCTTTTTCAGATGTGTATAGACGATGGAGAAAGTAATAAATGCGAATGCTTCGCAAACAGTATTTTGTGAGTGGTTGGCGCCTGTATAGGTTCTTGGCGATTTCGCGATCAGTTTCCATTTCGGGCATGCTTTGCGCAGGAGACGATGTGGGGTTTCAGGGTGCGAGGATCCTCCTAGGCTCCTACAAGCATTGGATCCATAATGGATTGTATCAATGGTAGGTAGATGAGGCGCAGCAACTGCCTGAAACTCGTAATGACCATTGAAAGCCATCCTTCACTGCCTACTCTCTCAAGTTCTACTTTGATCGCAACACTTGACCACTGCATCACTTCAAATCCAAACTTACACGCGCGATATGAGGAGTTCAGACAAACAAGTCGTTATTACCGACATGAGTTCCGAGAAGCAAGTCGTCGACAACATGAGCTCAGAAAAAGAAGTCGTTGTCCGCGAACCAGCTGGCCTGGAATATGCCAGCTCGCCATCTTCCACAGTCTCTAGCCCGGTGGACTCACCTCCATCATACGACAGCTTGCACCGTGAGCGTAGTGCCGCCAGCAGCTCATCCAGTTTCTCCATCGGTCCAGATACGAGCGCTCTACCACCTCGTGCCGAAGACCGTTCATCCGTCAGCCAACTACTCAGATGGATGCCAGTCTCTCGACGAACTATATCAGAAAAGACACCTCGACTCCACCGGCCGGTTTTGATCCCGCAACTGGACGTGCCGCCAGTAGGAGAGAGTGTGCCCTTTCAACGATGCTACTCCGCTGTCCTGGCCGCACACGACGTCCCCGTCCACGAATTCGTCGCTTTCCTCGACGGATTATCAGTAGCTCAAGCACCAACCCCCGTCTTGCAAAGTGTGAGTAACGCAGGTCGAGGCGTTAGACTCGTGCCTCTACCCTTTGCCGACGCGGCTGGGCGAGCCATTTCTGCGCTCGCAAGCACGGGGTCAGGAAAATCTGGGAATCGTGCCCGCCTCTACCTCACTCGGGCATCGCAGGAGTACTTCGCTCCTCGAGGTCTGCGAGTCAGTATTGTCAAGGACGATGAGCTGGCTGCACGGACTCTGCACCTGCCGCCGGATAACCCACGGTTGGCTCCTTTGACCGCCGAGACACTTACGGATACTGTTTGCATGCGTCGATTGAGGGCTATAAGACGTTATGCTGCGGAGCTTACGTGGGAAGTTCCGCAGCCTACGAGCGAGGTTGGGATGGCTGATAAGCTGGCCCGAAAGCATTTGCGGTATTTGATCGGCAGGAACGCGAAGGATGTGGCCAAGTTGAGGGACGCGCAGATGTTGCCTGGAGGGAAGGCGTTTGATGGGGCGTTGGAGGAGCAGAAGTTGTGCTCGAGGTTGAGGTGGCTTGTTGTCGAGGAAGTGAGGTAGTATGTATCGCAAAGAGCGACGATGTAATTATTGAAGGGAGACTAGACGAGTCTGATATGCCCGTCCGTACCCCACTTGTCGTTCGGATGGTGAGCATGGAGCGAGCTACTTGCAACCTGTATATTTCAGTTGTCGATAGCCCATACATCGTCGAACGTCAATTCGTGATACTTCTTGCTTGTTGTCCAACATGTTGAGGTGTGATCTGTTAGGTGAGGCTCTGCAGACGGACCGTTCCATGCGTCGCCGCCCCCACAAAAGCCAATGCGAGGTCAGCCGAAATCGGCAGGCGAGCAGCAGCTTTCCAGGAGAAAAAGTTGACGCCGCTCTTCTGCTTCGTGTCTGTCTGGCATTGCCGTCCAAGATGCTGGCGACGAGACGCTCAGGCGCGTCGAACAGCCGCTCGCTGCTCGTCCTCCCCAGCAGCCTCCGCAGTCTCGTCCTCCAACGCCGCACCCTTGCGACAGCAAATGACTCGATCCCCGCCGTCGCCAGCACAGTCGAGGCACGCACACCTCCCTACACGCTGCTGCTGAAGAGACTGCACGAAGTCCGGCGACTGCTACCCAACCGTCCGCTGACCCTCGCCGAGAAGATCCTGTTCTCGCATCTGGACAATCCAGAAGAGTCGCTGTTAGAAGGGACCAACAATGGCGCGGACATACGGGCGAGGGCCACGCTCAAGCTCAAGCCAGATCGCGTGGCTATGCAGGATGCCAGTGCGCAGATGGCCTTGCTACAATTCATGAGCTGTGGCTTACCTACCACTGCGGTGCCGGCGAGCATCCATTGCGATCACATGATTGTGGGAGAGAAGGGAGCAGACACCGATTTACCGAACAGCATTACTGGCAATAAGGAGGTATATGATTTCCTTGAGAGTGCTGCGAAGAAGTATGGCATTGAGTTTTGGCCGCCTGGCGCGGGCATTATCCATCAGGCTGTGCTTGAGAACTATGCGGCGCCTGGGTTGATGATGCTGGGGACCGACAGCCACACTCCGAACGCTGGTGGTCTCGGATGCATCGCCATCGGTGTAGGAGGCGCCGATGCAGTGGATGCGCTCGTTGATGCGCCGTGGGAGCTGAAAGCACCTAAAGTTCGCGGTGTGAGATTAGAGGGTAAGCTCAGTGGATGGGCTTCCCCCAAAGATGTGATCATGAGTCTTGCAGGGAGGCTGACCGTCCGTGGCGGCACTGGCTACATCATTGAATATACAGGTCCTGGTGTAGAGAGCTTGAGCTGTACAGGCATGGCCACGATCTGCAACATGGTTAGTCTCTTATGTTACGGAAGCATTGTCCTCGCTAATTGTTCCAGGGTGCCGAAATTGGTGCAACAACCTCCATCTTCCCCTTCACGCCATCTGCGCACATCCCGTACCTACGATCGACGCATCGTGGCTCCATCGCTGAACAAGCTGCAGCCATTGCAGCTTCACCTGGCGCACACAACCTTCTGGTAGCTGACTCCGGCGCCGAGTACGACGACGAAGTCGTGATCAACCTCAGCGAGCTCGAACCTCATATCAACGGCCCCTTCACCCCTGACCTCAGCACACCTCTGTCGCACTTCAAGAAAGTTGCTAAAGCCAACGCGTGGCCAGAGACGTTCGGCGCAGGGCTGATCGGTTCCTGCACCAACAGCTCGTACGCAGACATGACACGTTGCGAGTCTCTAGTCCGACAAGCTTCCGAAGCTGGCCTGAAGCCCAAAGCCGACTTCTTCATCACTCCCGGCTCAGAGCAGATCCGCGCCACAGTCGACCGCGATGGTACCATGAAGACGTTCGAAGACGCTGGAGGCATGGTCTTGGCCAACGCGTGTGGACCTTGCATTGGCCAGTGGAGTCGAACGGATGGTGTAGAGAAAGGCGAGGACAATGCCATTTTCACGAGCTACAACCGCAATTTCCCTGGCCGGAATGACGGGAACAGGAAGACGATGAATTTCCTGGCCTCGCCTGAGCTGGTCACTGCTATGTCTTACTCTGGTCGAACTGATTTCAACCCGTTGACAGACGGTATACCACTTCCTAATGGTCAGGAATTCCGTTTTGATCCTCCGCATGGTACGGATCTTCCAGGAAAGGGGTTTGCAGCAGGAAATCCAGAGTTTCAGCCAACGCCGCCAGTGGCAGACTCTAGTGTCGAGATAGCTGTTGACCCACAATCTGATCGGCTGGCCCTTTTGGAGCCGTTCGAGCCGTTCCCGCAAGGGGAGCTTACTGGCATGAAAGTGCTCGTTAGAGTCAAGGGTCAGTGTACGACAGATACCATCTCTGCTGCCGGTCCATGGCTCAAGTATAAGGGCCATCTGCCTAACATCTCGGAGAACACCCTCATCGGCGCCGTCAGCGCGGACACGAACGCAGTGAACAGCGTTGCGGACGTTGATGGCTCTACACACACCATTCCAGAGCTGGCCTCCAAATGGAAAGCCGACGGCCAACCTTGGGTGGTGATCGCGGAGCACAACTACGGCGAGGGCTCGGCGCGTGAACACGCTGCCCTCCAACCACGATATCTCGGCGGCCGTATCATTGTCGCCAAGTCTTTCGCCCGGATTCACGAGACCAATCTCAAGAAGCAGGGAGTGGTGCCGCTCACCTTCGTCAACGAAGCGGACTACGATAAGCTGGCTGGGTGTGATGAGGTATCCACCCAGGGCTTATACGATGTGCTTAGCAATGGCGGGAATGGCACGGTGAGCCTATTAGTCAAGAAGCACGGGACTGGTGAGAGCTTCAACGTGCCTGTCAAGTACAACTTGTCAAAGGATCAATGCGGGTTCATTCTCGCGGGCAGTGCTCTCAACTTGCTCTCGCAGAGAGGAAGGTGAGCTAGCCGCAAGTAGATAGATAGCTCAATCAAGGGCACGACATCTGTGCTTCTGTCCTGTCCCAATTCGCCAGAACTCCTTGAAAACATTCATGTCCCGCCGTGTCACTGAAGCAGCGTTTGCTTGTCGTCATAGAATTACCTCGCCGCGTTCCTTGCACCGATATCTCATTGTCTGATCGGCACGCCCTTTTCCTCTACGGCCTTCTCGACTTGGCTCGAGATGGCTTCTGGATCTTGCTCATCCACACTCATGCCCCGTTGCAGTACCGAGGGCTCCTTGACTGGGCTGCCAGACTGTCCTTGGCTATGTGTTGGGTGAAGCGAGGGGCCGCTAATGGAACCACCGGATTGCGAGGAGTTTTGAGATTGCTGGGCGGACAGATGCGGGATCGATTCGGGTCTGGTCATCAGTCAGCATGTATCGCAGCACAGAGGACGCAGGGTGTTTATGCATACGAAGGATGCTCTCTCCCCAATCCACCCACCAGTCCGGCGTCCGCTTTACCCGCTTTGCTCATGGCATAGTCGCCGCTGTCAAAGTACTTGCGCTCCTTGAGCTTGTTCTGCAGCAGGTCCTTTTTGTTGGGGAGCTTGCCGTATAAGCGGAAGAGCTTCTGCTCTTCTTCTGTGAGCTGCTGGAGTGTACGTAAGCGTTTGGCTATCGCGTGCTGGTTTGGTGCTCTATGCATACGCTGATGTCGACCTTGTTCTTTTGGTGGGGGTTCAGTGCCATTCTGCCGATTCCTGCTGCGATTGGGGGTCCTGATGCTTGCTCTTGTGCTACGGCTATCGCCGCTGGATTGCTTGCTGTCGCCGGGCTATCTTATGATCCGTGTTCCTCCTCAGCTTCGCACGATAGACTGATTGCCGTAGCTTGTGTTTTGAAGCCGTGGTTTGGAGAAGAAGCAGCGTTTGTGATTGCGCTGAGCGTGGGTAGTGTTGCGACTGAATCGGTTCCGTGAATGCGTTGCCGTGACGCTCGAAATGGGCAGGTCTTGTGACGGTCTGACGCAGCAATCGAGCAGGTAGTCTTAATAAAGTTGTTACCATGAAACCTAACCACCCCGCAAATACCAGGCTTAGCGTCAAACGTGCCATTGGACGTGGAAAAAGTTGTCGCCGAATCACAGACAACACATATATATATATGTGCAACCATGGCGAAAAGGCACACCTTCATCGTCGAGCATTTGGACCCGGAGCTGGAAGAGTGGCAAGCACTCGAGTACAAGTGCATACATCGAGAATGTGAAGCTTCTGGTGCCAACTTCATCCTGTCAGGCGTAGCGAATGCTTCTCACGTTCAGAAACAACTCGGCCTGTCATCGACCGTAGTACAGCAAAAGGGTATAGAAGACCTCTACTCGACTCCTGAGGCGCGGCAAAAAGTCTGCCTCCTTGATCCTAAGGGCGAACGGGATATCAATCCAGAGGATGGAGATGTTTTCGATGTGTTCCTCTTTGGCGGGATATTAGGAGATGAACCACCACGAGGTAGGCTGTTCCTTTTGTTGACGGTCGGGTCAAGTCTCACCATCGAACAGATCGAACGGGCGAGTTGCGAAACAAGGGCTTTGCTGGCCGTCGACTTGGGCCGGAGCAGATGACGACCGATACTGCCGCACGAGTGACGAGAATAGTGGTGCAGGAGAAGAGTAAGTATGACAGTTCTCATACAGTGTTGTGGTATACTGACAATCGACAGAACGGTTAGACGAGATTGATTTCGTCGACCGACCTGACATTGAGCTGCCAGGTACAGCGAATGGAGATGGTCCTGGACACCCCAAGGAAAGTGTCAGCATGCCTTTTAAGTATGTCAAGGGTGCGGACGGTAAGCCGATGATGCCGGAGGTATGTGTGCCTGCTTCGACGTAGCTTGCACGATCGACTGACGACTATACAGGGGATGGTGAAGCTTCTCGTCGAGGATATGGATAAGGGTATCGAAGACCTATTATGATCATAGCCTATAGACAACGGACGTACGACGGCCGTGGGGCCAGATTATTGCTGCGGCTGCACCCTAAATGTGAATCGAGGACATCGCTCGCGGGCAACGCTGTCGACGATATTGAGAACACTGGTTTGCCAAAGCCTTGACTGGTTTGCTCGAGGCAATTCCCGTCGAAATACGGCTCGGCCTCGATGAAATGTAACGAATATGGGTCTCCGGTGGGATGATAAAACCACGATTGGCCCCATGGAAACCACGATGCTATTGAGAAGGCATGAGTTAACTACCTTAGACAAGTCAATCATTGTCGGATGGCCACAGCGTTGGACAGAACAATCATGCCAGAACAGACAGAGCAATGTACGGCGTACCCTGGTCTCTATTGCATTCTGGTGCCGTCGTAGGTCTACTCGCTCTTGCGATCCAGCTACGGCGTTCGACTTGATAGTACTCACAGCCATAGACATCGACAACAAGAACAACAACCACCACTGATCGTCCTTCACTTCAGCCCTGTGTTCGGCAGGTCACGTCCGATGCCCCGCAGTGGAGCTTCTCCAGATCAAAAAGAAACGGACGACCCTGCCCTGATAACGAGAGGCCAACATTCACCCTTCAAAGTGAGTGACGAAGATGGACAGCATTCAACATCCTGCTGATCGGGTGTGTTGCTGCGACGATGGAAGAGCAGGTGGATAAGCTGGTGAAGAAGACATGGGAGAAATACCAGGAGACACCGAAGAGCAAACGGCTCATGATTGCCGTGAGCGGCATACCTGGATCAGGTTCGTACAGGCACGTTATAGGCACGCGACCCAGAGTACTGCATGCTGAAGGACGACGCAGGTAAAACCACCCTCGCAGCAAGAGTCGCACAGCGCGTGAACGATCTCTGGCGAGATGAGAACCCTGGCCTTGCCTCTGGCCAAATAGCTACGTTCCTGCCCATGGACGGCTACCATTTGACCCGCGCTCAGCTGTCAGCCATGCCTGATCCAAATACTGCGCATGCTCGACGAGGCGCTGCCTTCACATTCGACGCACCTGCATTTTTAGAGCTGGTGAAGAAGCTGCGACAGCCGCTGTGTCCAGAGACAGGCACGATATACGCCCCTTCCTTCGACCACGTAAGCGAACTGATGGGTGTGACCCTTGGATGCGTGCCATCTCGAGACTGCCGAGTAGAAACAAGCTGTTGCTATTGGTCTTAGCTTGTTATCTCGGCAGGCTTAGGACAGAGATGCCTCGCAGCTAGGCTGAACCTTTTCCAGACTTTGAGACACCCGCTAACCCTGGCACCCATCGCTTTTAGGCAGTCAAAGATCCTGTGGCTGAGGATCTGCCGATCTCCGCGACGTCGCGCGTGATTGTGTTTGAGGGCAATTACCTCTCGCTTGGAACGGGCGCTCCTGAATGGAAGGAGGCTGCGGAGCTTATGGATGAGCTGTGGTTTGTGGATGTCACGGAGGACGTGGCCAGGCAGAGGTTGATCAAGCGGCATGTGGCCAGCGGTATTGCTGCGAACGAGGAAGAGGCTGCGAGGAGAGCGGATGAGAATGATCTGCTGAATGGGAAGGATATAGTTCAGGGCAGACTGGAGGTGCACGAGGTGGTGCACAGTCGGGATGACGCTGCGTGGAAGGCAGAGGAGCAGGGTATCGACAAGGAGAGGGATCAATGAAGCCGCGAGCCTGCGATGAGAGAAGGTCGCCTCGAAAAACAATGTGTGTACAGCGCAAGCATCTCGGCGAGTGAGTAATTGTAGCCAGTCTCATGGCCTACTCCACGTCAGGCCTTTTTCGTGCTCTTTTACTTCGTTGTGGAATGGTTCGATGCCGTTCGATCAAGATCCTTCTTCTCGTCACTGACATTTTTGAGGTTTCCTTCGTATTCATGTTCGAATAATGTTTCATCGTCATCACCTTGGTAGGTGCGCGTGGTTGGCACCTGACTTGGAAAGTGTTTGTGGCGCAAGCTATGACGTTGGCGAGCGGCCAGAGCTCTGATGTTCCTCACCTTGCTCGCGTTTTGCATCCATCTTCCTTCGACCATCAACAAACTCACCAATTCCAACACAAACCCTCCAAAACAACACACAAATCACAATGGCCACTCTTCGTACGTCGCGCGCGTGCCTCCATTGGCATTAACACGCAGCTAATCAGCTTCATTGCCTGCAGACTACCTCCCTCCCGTCAAGCCCTCCGCCATCGCGGTCGGCGCTGTCTTCAACCACGCCGTGTCCCTCGCCATCCTCGGCCCTCTCTTCGGCGAGACCTACCGTCAGGCACAGGCTGCCAACAGCAAGGAGGAGTTCTTCAAGTCGAAGGAGGCTGCGTCCGCCGCTGCTGCATGGGGTACCTCGGTCGTCGGCTCTGCCATCCAGTCCTACGGTGTGGGTGCGCTCATCAACGCCACCGGCACGCTCAGCTACAAGGGCGCTGCATACCTCGGTAGCTTGATCTTCATGGCCTCCGCCGCCCCAGGTGTACGTCCTTTCGCATCACGTGACACGCGAGGAAGTTGCTGATCGCATTGTAGGTTGTCGCCCAGGTCTTCACTGAGAAGCGTCCTCTCGACACCGTCGCCGTCGGTGCGCTCGCCCGCGTCATGGAGACTGTTGGTCTGTCTCTGTTCATGACCTACTGGTAAGTTTGCACTGTCTTGAAATATCATGTCTTGACGGCTGCTGACATGATTTCCACAGGGGAACCCGCACCAACCCATTCGAGTAAGCAGTTCGAGCAATCGGTTCGGCAACAGGAAGATGGCATGGCGATGGAGAAGCAGCGCGGTACACGACAGTGACATAGCTTAGCTACTCCTCTTTTCTGGCGTGTCTAGCTACGGGCACTGTCCTCGGGGTTACGATGGCTGCGAGGTGTTTTGTATCGATAGGCGAATCAACTCGATTCTCGTGAGTGCTGTGGTCATGGTGTTTCCTTTGCGCTCGTGACCTTCCACGTTTTGACTTGCCGCTACGAAACTTTCATCGCACTTCGCTTAAAACTCACACATCGACATGGACGACCTAAGCAACGAACTCCTCTCCATCGAGGTCGGTTCCGACGACTATGCTGATGCTGCTGCGCAAGATGCTCCGGCGGTCTCGCGCACCTACCAAAGCGAAGAAGCCTTTCGAAAAATTGCGTACACAGCCATCAACGAATCTGGCAACAACTACGAGCGGCTGCTCAAGGCTATCCCAGCACTGGACACACAGCTAGAGGATTCGTCAACGACCAACGGCGACGGTGCGCATGTCACGCATAGAATTAGCAAGCGAGACGGCCAGCTTCTTGGGTACGCTGTTGGAGAGCTGTACTACGACAAGCGCTTCCAGGATATTATCCAGCTTTGCGAGCGGGTCAAGCAAGCATGCACGACGGACGGTAAGACCGCCGAAAGCTTGCAGAGATGGACGCAGCGCTGTGAGCAGAGGATGAAGACTGACCTAGATGGAAGTATGGCTGCCACCACGACCGTCGGCGAGCACGACCGACCTTGAGCAGTACACATCCGTCCGGCTTCCTGTGCCTGGTTAGGACGGTCATTTCATCGCTGCGCTTGCCATCATCGTGAGCGTTCTCACTCAGACCAGCTTCCCCGCCTCGTCTCATCAACCTCGTCTCCATCCTGCTACGCAACCGGCAGTCAGTAGAGACTGAGGGGTACCCAGGGATACTGGATGCGATGGGATCTGATGTCATTGTTGACATGGGCAACATAAACGCTACAAAGTACAGCTCCATGGCCTCGAACACGCCTGGGAGCAAGTCCTGCAGTTCCTCCTGCTGTTCAATATGCCTTCCAAAATGCTGCTCTCCCTCATCTGCCTCGCACGAACCATCACTGCTCAGACGCAGCCCCCAGGGGTGACACCACCTCTTGCTCAAACATGCGGGCCAAGCTCTGCCAATGTGCTCTGCGTCAACCGATATGCTTCTGTCATGCCATACCACTTCTTCCGGGAGCCCAGCGAGGGTAGTACTGACGTTAGCTTTGGCCGGACGTCAGTGCCTAACGACACTTCTTTCGGTCTTGTTGCTGGCGCAGACTTCTTGGTATTCGATCAACAGCGCGGACTGGAAATTCTTGGTAACAGCCCTTCGCTGAGCTTGGTCTTCAATGTCAGCCAAGCGGTACATGAGGCGCCCGTCTACGTCCCGAGTCTCAACAAGCTGTTCGTGAGCCAGCTTGCGCCGCCGGCTGGCTACTTGCCGCAGCTCGTGGTGGACTTGAATCAGGACCCACCGCTCCTGAGCGAATTTCTTAGCGATCCGCCCGTATATGCGTGAGCACGCCCAAGCTCTTCCAGAGTCCATGAATGCTGCTGACCCTTTTGGCGTGGGTGGTAGACCAAACGGAGGGACGTTCCATAATGGTCTGATTTACTGGGTACATGCAACACTATCGCTACCATCTGAAGTGAGTCTAACATTTTGACAGGGCGCCAGCGGAGGTAACAACAGTATCGGCGGAACCGAGCAACGTTCTGGCATTCGGACGCTCGATCCGCATACCAACAAAACTGTCACTCTGCTCAACAATTACTTCGGGTTTTACTTCAACACAGTTGACGATCTATTCGTTGACAGTACCGGAGCGGTGTGGTTCACTGAGTAAGCCAAACTCCTCACAAGTGCCAAAAACAATGCTAACACGACCGAATTCCTGCAGCCCTCAGTACTCTTGGTTCAAGTAATCTCTTCCCGGCCCCATACATGTTCTGATCTGCCTTTGCTGACGCTCCCGTGCAGCCGCCTTACAGACACTCCTCCTCAACTAAAGACGGCGTCCTACCGCTTCGATCCCGCCACTGGAGCTACCACCATGATCGATGACACTCTGGTCCAACCAAATGGCATTGCCCTCTCACCGGACGGCAAGCATGTCTATATCTCAGATACTGGTTCTGAGACGGGATCTATCGTTGCTGGAGGACCGCCAGGCTCTCCATTCAACCAGACTGGTGCACGCGCAATCTTCAAATACGATCGCGTCGATAATGGCACTCACATCACAGGCAAGCGACCACTGTTCTATGCCCAGGACTGGGTACCGGACGGTCTCAAGGTCGCAGCGAACGGCTTCGTGGTAACTGGATCTGGTCCGGGAGTCGACGTGCTGGACGAGTTCGGTGTACTCATATTGCGCATACAGACCAGCTTCGTCGTGCAGAACTTTGCCTGGACGGGTGACGAGCTAACAACTCTCTGGATCGTAGGTCAGGGAGGCATTGCGAAGGTTGAGTGGAACCTTAAGGGCCAGGACTTGGCCAACCCGACGTCATAAGAGTCGTCCAAAGATATATATCAGTTCCACGCAGCTTCCAAGCCGCACCAATTTGATCTATTCCAGACTTGCAGTCAAATCAGCTGAACCCGACCTCCATGCCCATCGCGGCTTGATCTCGGCGAGCGCTGCGTGAGCATCCTCTAAAAAGTCCTTCGCATCCTCCCATGTTAGAGACTTCCGCTGCATCATCTTCTTCACCATGGCAAACAAATGCGTCGCCGCTTTGGCGTCTGCATTCGCTTTGCCCTCCTCACTCCAGACGATGCCGCCGCACTCGTGGTTCCAGTACGCCTCGAGCCACACCAACAGATTCGCCCAGTTCTGGGAGCGCGAGACGTGCGCCGTGGTCTTGCACCACCGTCTGCGAGGTGATGATTTGCACCATTCAATATAGATGGACGCGTCGAAATGAGAGATACCGAACAAGAAATTATTCTCCTGGTAGTAGATATCTCCGCTCTCCTTACGGAGTTGCCGACTGGTTTGCAACATGCCAGGTTGGCAGGGCTTAGTGTGCTTGTTGATCTTGATGGTTTCCTCTTCGAGAAGAGCATATCTTGAAGACTGTCTTAGCACTCTCCCCAATGATACATGGACCAGATGGACTCACCGATATACGGCATTCCGCAGCTCTCCGGGAATTCGCAGGAAAGGGCTCACTTCCGTGGTCAAATCATCGCTCACCGCAGGTTCGACACCATGATCGGACGCCTGCTCTGCCATGATCGCTTGTGTCGGGGATATAGGTCGAGCGCACATTCACAATGGTTCGTTCCAACGAGGATGCACGCTGCTAGAAAGTGGGGAGCTCGCACGCCACGTCGTGTTTCGCAGCCTTGCTTCGTTGAGTCTCCGTCCGCGCCTCTCGTGAACAATGCTTTGGTCAAGTTCGTGTTGTTTGGAATGGCCAGGAAATGCAGTTGTTTACATTGTCGAGCGTTTGTTTGTTGGGCGATGTGATGTCCACGTTTTCATGTTCACTTCTTCATGCTCAGTCCGTGCGTTCTTGGCAGTAACGACATTCACATTTGGAGAGGACAACTTCAGCTAGTATACCACGAGACTCAAGGGTGAGAACGATACTGATGTCTGTGTAGGGTACAGCTCGGCGCAGGATCTTAGTGTCTATGCAGCATTCATGCGAACGTCTCGATCACGGCAAACTACTCAGTAATCCTCTCCATCGTTCCCCCATCAGCCTCGCCTTGCTTGACACTCTCGAGCACCCTCCGCACCCTTCGTCGTGCGTCTACATACATCATGAATTCAGTATACTGGTTAACACAGTCAGCAGGTGTCTCAGACAAGATCAGATCCAGAGGAACGCACCGTTCTGGGCAACACCTTGAGGTTCTTATTGACCGTGAAAGTGTAGTTGAATTGTCCCGTGGGCTTCGTCTCGCCATGTGAGATATCCCGGACCTTACTGTCCACCCGGATTTGGACTTTGGTTTGCTCATTATCACCTTGCGCTTTCTCTGGCGCGTCGCCATCGGTGCTCCCAGCGACAAGCGGTGGATCGGTGTAGACCACAGTTGCGGTCAGATACAGTACGCTGCCCACGGGAACGGGATGAACGAAGGTACTCGGATCCAGTGAGACGAAGGTAGGCCGAGCATGAGCGAAGCTGGCGGCACAACAGAAGGCCAGCTCAAATGTTTGCTTCAACAGGAAGCCGCCAAAGATCATGAAGTTGTGCCGATTGCGGTACTGCGGCATCATGATCGACGCTGTGGTCAACCGCGTGGCATCCATGAAGTGCACATTGTGTGGCTTGCGAAGATGATCGTTCGGGTCGTGATACCGCAGCTGCTTCTGCCACATAGCGTGGATCAGATCGCTCTCCTCGTCGTTCGGCGTCGTCTTCAGCAACGACTTCTGTCCTAGCTCTTTCCTGTGCTTGCTGTTCTCCTCGCCACGTGCGTATAACCGCTTCTCTTCCTCAGTGTCTGTCCGCACAGGTGCGTTGCTCTTCGGCTTCTTCGTGCCGGGATCTAAAGATACCATTGTACAGGCTGCCTGTATCATTACGTCTTCAGGCTTCGTCTGCTCCCCTGGCTTCGGAGCTTTCGCAACTTGCAAGCTAATCTCCATGCTACTCCGACCAGATGCATACGTGACTTGGCCGCTGAGCTCAAGGTCGCATATCTCGGTCAGAGGGTGATTGATTGTGATTCTGTCGAACGCTGCTGTAACAGTTGTGACATCGTCGCCTGTGTGCTTGTATGCTATGATACCAGACAACGCATCGAGATCCATGAAGAGTGTACCGAGACGGATGTGCCCGCTAGAATTGAGGTACGTATCGAGGAGCCATGGGTCCTGCGCCAAGGGGAGAATCTACGTCTACAGTATCAGTCAGTGAGTTGACTCGCCGCTGCGTGCTGTCCGACATACCACGGAATGGTACGAATCGCTCATCTTCTTCGGCGACAAGTCCCTCTCTTTCGGCGTCCGTGGCTCACCCGTCCCTTGCGCCGCGTCTTCTCCTTCCTTCTGCCGTTTCCGAAACGCTTCGATCCATGGTGTCTGCACGCGCTGGTCCGTCAACTCGCGAAAGACACCATCGGTTGGCCGAGTCGCTGTGACGCTGAACTGGCGACTCTGACGTTGCAGCTGCGGCGATCTGATCGCAAGCTTCGAGCGAATTAGCGTCCTCAGCGAGGAGCTGCGAGACGCCATTGAGCCCGAGTTATGTTGCTATCTCGTGAGGCGCCTTGAGGTGCGCATGGAAGTCCTTGTAGCATGCTAGAGGCTTTGTGGTTGTTGGATGGTACATAGAGGTATGGCCCCACTCCTGGCGCTAGTGCAATCCTTCCGCAACTTCAACAGCACCTCCATCTTCCCTTGTCTCTCCGCACTCACTCGATCATGTCACCACATCAATCACATTAAGGAGGAGGCCGATGAAGTCGAATGCTTGCGGCGCACCAAGACGGAAAGTATGGACCTGGGCCAGCTCGATGTAGTTTCAACAACTACAGGGCTACATCTCGCACTCTCGAGCTTTGTGCAATTCAGCCGGTCCGAAGAACGACTGACCATAGACTTGACGGATGACGAACTCCCGCAAGTATGGACTAAGCGTGCTAACAAGTTCCGCCTCATACTTGGGCTCCGGTTCGGTGATGTACCAACGGACATGATCAGAGAGGTGCTCGGTTCGCTTACGAGCAACATACGGGGTGCTGAGGCATGTTACTTCTTAGCTTGAGACACAACGGATCGCTGATGTCTTGCCTACCAGCTCTGGCAGCAGCTACGTCTTTCAGCGACCTCTGTCGAAGCCACTGCTAGCGATAAGGCCGGCCTGCACCTGATCACTATTTCGCTATCACACCGCGAACTCGATGCAGAACAGCAGCGAAGATGTCTGCACAAGCTTAAAGCTGACGTACCGTACTATGACACACAGCCTCCTGCTGGCACACGGACTCGTACGCTCGAGGTGGTACACCTAGCTATGAAGGTTACCTGTCCACAAATCGCCAAACGACAAAGACACCCCAACGAAATTCGATCATTGACTTGCTCACCTTCTGCGGTATCGTCCGACTTAACAACAGCCACGGATATGCTATTCGACGATTCATCTACTGACACAGACCTCTTCGATGACATGATACTAGAGTCCTTCGACGATCATCTGGTAGGCCAAAATCAGACCATGTCATCGTGCACCGCATTAACACACGACGAGACACCTCACCACCTGGAGTCACCATACCGGGGACCATCTATGCCTTCCAGTGGTGCGGAGCCAGACGTTCATGCCGAGTACAACACCGAGGCCATCCTGGAGTTAATCAACACGAGTGTCAGGATGGCCATATCTGAGAATGTCAAGCCATCGAACAAGAGCATCCATGTTCGTGGAGGCAAGAACCTTCGACGTCTTCAAGCGATCGCGCCAACGATCTGGACACCTGGCTATCTCCCTAGTGTCGCCAGCCAAGCCGTATTTCTGCCAACTATTAGCCACGCTCTGGATGCTGTTGCAAGAGCGTCGGCACCCATGGCACACCTTCGCGAAGGCCGGACCTACGATCGCCAAGGATCATTATCTGTGCACTTATGGCAACTGTTGCAGCACGGTGAGTGTTTCAGCCCGAAGACAAAGCGGCTCAAGTCCTTGATCGTCTGCTCTGAACGTGACAAGGAGGTTGGCATGTACGGACTGGAGCCTTTTGAGCTTGATCATGAACGAGATGAGTTGCTGTTGGTGGACGGTGGAAGTGACTGGGACGAAGCCGGATGTGACCAGCTTGACGAGGACGCTGTGTTCGATGACTTTCTCCTCGAGAGGGACCCGGCTCCATGGCATGCTCATGAGGACATGCAGGAGGACAATGGAACCTGTACGCCAAACAGTACAGACGATGATATGCTTGAGTTGAGCTATCGAAGCCCTGTACAGGATTCAACAAGGTCGGACAGCCTGCTCGTTTGTGGTCGCCACAGATCCGAACGCTTATCTACGCTCCCACCATGCTCGTCTCCGAAAGACCGACGCCTTGCAGAGACCTGGCGGGATGATCATGAGATGGATATGGACGTGTGGTTCGAGGATCAGCAGATGCTGGAAATGTAGCACTGTGGGTTTGAGCATGAAAGGGGTGCCACCATCGATCACAGCTACTCCTCACAACGGCAGAAAACACTGCATTCACCCGACTTGCGGTACGATGTGGGACGAATGCGGTAATGGTTCTTAGGTCCGTTGATTCGATTGCTCTAGAGCTGTATGTTAGAGTTCAAGATCCACATCTACCACTCTCGAACCACGTTGCGGCCACGCTTGATTGACTTCACGCTGTGGAACGGCACGGCGCGGCAGATGAGAACAAACTCCGCTCATTCCAGCTCCCCTTGATTGTATTCGATCTTTGGCATGCATCCCTCTAGACACCGATAGCTAGCCCTCACAGTGTGCCGTGCATGTGTGCTCTTAGACCAGGCTTGATAGTCGCTTTCGTTGTAGAAGGCCGATCGATTAGACTTCGGTGAGATCTCGCCCTGACTCGGCAGTTCATGCTTTCGACCTCGGCTGGCCCCGAAAGTCCGTCTTCACAACGCCACATCTCTCACTATACTCCTTACACTTGGCACCCGCTGTGTTCAACAATAGCTCAACGGAGCGGTCTCCGTCGCGTGATGAGAGTCTTGAAGCCGTCGAGCGCAGCACCGCAGGGCAACCTCTTCGAGGCTTTCGGTGTGATGTCCTACGAAGGATTGCATTAGCGAGGTGTTGTCGTATCTTCTTAGCCGCACCCGACACCCGGTTTGTGCCCCTGCGCGATCGCTTGGTCCTGAGATGCGCGACAGGGAAGATGACACTTGCTCAAACAACCAGGCCAAGCACCCGTCTCAAACAGCCCCAGTCTTCGGTCGCTTTCAAATACATGGATTTTCCCGCTCTGCCGTTTCATGCGATGTCCGGAAGTTGACACAGAAGTGGTGCTGATCGTTCACCGCTGGCCAGCACCTTTCGGATGCGATGCAGGCTCCCAGATGCTGTGACCGGTCGCACCAACAAAGCCCAAAGTCGCGATTGCCCGCATGCCTGCAGCTGCACAGGAGCCCTTTCTCTCCAATGAAGGGCGCGAAGAGGCACAACCCGATGCGACTCTCCGTACGCAGCTTAGCGTCCGAGTGGTACTTGCGGACTCCACAGACGCAAACACGCCACAGTTCTGGCCCACCAGTACGGCCCGTCGACACGTCCTTGGTGCAATCTGAGGAGGTCGACGGCTCTTGATCAGTACGTGTATCCTTCCCGTGTTCCTGAGCTGGCTTTCTGCTCGACACCGGAGCCGTCGACCTCCCACCCTATACTGTTTCACGACCTCACTCACGCCTGCCGTTGCAGACCGCATACTTACGCTCCTTGCATCGACACTCGACAAAGATAACGCAGCGACCTGCACCTTGATCACAGGCATCGGAACCCTGTCGGCGTGCAGCTTCGCATTGCGTGTCAGCTTTGTGGTGCCTCCCACCAGGGTTTGGCACACCGCTGGCTCTGGAGACTTGCCGTGCTGTACCTGTGGCCAAGCGCTGTTGGCAGAGCACAGAGTCACCGCGTTGCAGCCTTCACTTCCAGTCTTCGAAGTCACTCAAACTTTAGAGAATGACAGTCTGCTGGCACAGACTGGAGGACTCGAGCAGAAGTTGAGACATCACTGGATTCCGGCAGTAATCCTCTGGGTTACGCGAACATCACCACTACCCTCATATGAAACTAGCTGAAATAATCTCTTTGGACGCAACTCTTAGCGATCACCACTTCACTATGTCCGCTGGCCACGTTTACGTCGAAGGGGAGGTTGTGCCGAGTCATTTCAGTCCTGGTATCGTGGCTGCGTCCTACTTTGCTAGCCTTTGCGGCTGTCTTCTCACGATTGAGTTGTTGCATAGACGAGGAACGGCACTTGGAAACCTGCGGAGTTGGCTCGAGACCTTGGGATGCGCGACATCTATGGGCCTCGTCGGTATATGGTGTATGCACTTCATCGGCAACAGGGCCATCGTGCTCGCTAATGGCGACTCGAGCATGCAGTTGGTATACAACTCTGGGTACACCACTCTCTCGGTATTCCTCCCAATCATTGGCCTCACGATGGCCTTCTCCGCTGCGGAATATCCCTCGAGATCCAAGATACTGCACTGGTGTCTGCTGGTTTGCACGGGAACATTCGCAGGCTTGTCTGTGGTTGGGATGCATTACATTGGCAATTTTGGGGTTACCAACTACAGGTTGCAATATGTTCCAAGGTTCCTGACCGCATCGATCATCATTGCCGTAGGCGACTGCTTGCTGGTGCTCGTACTATTCTACACCTTGCGGGAGCGCTGGATCAGCTCGTGGTGGAAGCGGCTGCTCTGCGCATCTCTACTCGCCGGCGGAGTGTCAGCGATGCACTTCACCGCATCTACCAAGTGCATATACAGATTTCGAGGCTATAATGGTGACAGTGCAATACAGTCGCGCAATACTCAGGTTGCGGTGGCTGGTGCGCTTTCTGGTCTCGCGGGCTTCATCGTTGTCGGTGTGCTATTTTTCACACGCCATCGGAGTCGGCTGCTGAAGATCAGATCCCAGAAGGTGATGCTGGCCTGCGCCATGTTCGACCCAGATGGCAAGATTTTGGTCACCACCGAAGGCGTACTGCCAGCGCGGGAGATTACCGACAAGTACCAGCATCGGACGTTTAGCGAGGATTTCGATACCGCTCACCCCGTGTTTCAATGGATCTTTCGCGTGACTAGGTCTTGGACCAGCGTCAGCGAACAAATCCCGCACATGAAGAGTCACCTCGCTGCACATAGTATCGAAAGCGATGACGATTCTAAGCCAGCCAGCTCTGCCTCCTCGGCGCAATATGATCCTGAGACTTACAGTGATTACTCGATAGTCTTCAGGGAACGGTTCTGCTGCGCCGCTGCTAGTCTGGCCGCTGCTATGCATCTTCCCACTGACCGCATCGGAGTCTTATACGACAAGATCGTCGACACCGGCACACTCAGGGCTGATGACAAGTTGGGCAGGCGAGCTGTCGTCCCGATGACTGAAGCGCTGGACGTGGAGTCGGGCAAGACATTGAAGCTATTCGGTCGCGGACAGCTTCTATTTCTGACGAAGCAGCTCAGCAGTGATGACGCGGATAAGCTGCTCAACGCTGGCTTCAGGTTTGCGAGCGTGCAGCAAGTGGGCCGACACATTGCGGAAACGATGCAAATACCCTTGCCAACATTAGAGTACCATACCGCGTGTCTTCGCCAATACACCCACAAGCTTGCCGAAAGCGAGAAGTCCGGCACTTGGCTCAGCTTTTTTGGACTCATACCTCGACCCAATAGCAAAGGATTTGATGTCGGCGTCAAGAAAGACGACCAGGATCAACTGCCAGACGCCCAACTCCTATCGACCGAGCCCGAGCAATGGCAGGCTGAGTTCCTGCAACGCATGGACGGCCTTCGAACACGCTCGGCCATGACGTTCTTGGAAGATCGCAACAATACCGACGTGCAAAGAGAACCGCGACAGCAACATTTCGCGTCTATCATGCTGCACGCCATGATGTCCTTGAGCGAGCAAGTTCCCGCCGATTGGTTCCGGGAAGCACGATTTCTAGCCCGACCAGTATTTGCACACTACACACAAAACGTGCGTAGTCGGGGAACGGTCACCTGGCTCTACTCATTTTGTGTCATAACCGACATGCACGCGTCGTTGGAGACCTGTAACGGCGTAGCTCGGATTCCGCTCACCTTCTTCAGCGCACGTCAGCGATGCTACAAAGGGTCACCAGATCATGCAATCCTTGCTCGCGACATACATCAAGAGTTTGGCCCACTGCTTGCGCGCAGAGTAGGCGGTAAACCGCCCAAGGATCGATCTCGCCGAGTGTCCCTCCACCGAAGCAAAACACCTAAGAAGTTTCCCAAGCCTTCGACACCTCGCAAGGCAGACTCACGAAGCAGTAGCCTTGGGCACAGTGACAGCACATCAGTGCATGAGCTCGTTGACTTCCCCAGCAAGATGGGCGATGTGACCACACAGGAGGAAAGAGGCTCTGAGCTTGAGAGTTGGGGTGGCATCCTGGTAAACAGCGAAACTGTTGTCAAGAGCAGCAGTAACAGCGACTATAGCAACGACACTAGGCGGCTGGGCCTCGGGACAAAGGTCGATGTGTCCACGGCGCGGCAGGAAGACACATTCGTGGACGAATTATTCCATGCGACCAGAACTCGCTTCGTGCCCCCGAAGATTTCTTACTAGCTTCGTATGTCGTCAAGCGACCCAGGGGCGTTGGGGTTGGCTACTTTACTGTGTATATATGCAAGTGTGATACCCATGATGCGAAACGCGAAAATTGGTATCGAGGCCAGACGGAGGTTGGAAATGACTTGGATGTCGGCCGGCGTTAGGTGAGGTTGTAACATAGTTCGAAATGCATAATACCCTGCATCGTCCTGGGTCTCAGAGAGCCGCCTACTTGTTGTGTTTCGGCAACCGCGGAATCCGACTGAAAGCAAGCCCGCGGCGTCATGAACTTCGACCTCACCTCGTTTCCAACAATGTAGACTTCCTGGAGCTAAAACATCTAGCTGTTCGGCCACTCCGAGCACGTGAGAGCAAGTATAAGACCGCCTTCCCTTACAGCTTCAGAGTCCTCCATACCTCCATTACTGATATTCACCTCGACCACTTCTCCTACTTTCAGTCCATGGCATCACCAAAGCGTGTCTTGATAGCAGGAGCTGGCATAGCTGGCCCATCGCTTGCTCTCCTGCTCTCTCACAATGGCCACAAGGTCACCATAGTCGAGCGGGCGCAAGACATCCGAACTACTGGCCAACAAGTCGACGTAGCTGGTAAAGGCGTCAATGTAACTAGAGCCATGGGAGTCTGGAACTCCCTTCTCGCCCACACCGTTGGCGACCAAGGTATCAAGTTCATCGACGAGAAGAACAACACCTGGGCCGCCTTTGCAGCTGACAAAGAAAGTGGCGCTCAATCTTTCGTGAAGGAGGTTGAGATCCTGCGAGGCGATATGGCCAAGGTCCTGTATGATGCCACCAAGAACGAAAATGAGTACATCTTCGGCAACACGATTACGGCTATAGATGAGCACGCTTCGCACGTTACTGTCACATTTTCCGAGTTATCGCAACGGGACTTCGATATCGTGATAGCGGCCGATGGACTCTTCAGCAAGACTCGAGAAATTGCGTTCGGGAAGTCAGTGACGGAGCTTAGGTCCCTTAATCAGTGCACAGCTCTAATGACTATTCCTTGGAAAGAGTCAGATGGCAGCTGGAGTACTTGGTGCAACTTCCCTGGCGGACGCTGCGTGGCGCTACGTCCGCAGCCCAACTATGGTAGAACAGGTGCTTACCTTGCCGTTATGACGCCCGATAGTGGGCGCATTGCGCGGATGAGCATAGATGAGCAGAAAGCGGAGTTCACGCGCCGATTCCAGGATGCTGGAGGCGAAGCGCCGAGGATCTTGCGCGAGATGCAGGATAATGATACAGTGTACGTCCAAGAAACGGCACAAGCCTATGCAGCCTCCTGGCACAAAGGTCGAGTAGCGCTGCTGGGAGATGCTGCGTACTGCCCCAGCCCAGTCAGCGGACAAGGGACGACGGCTGCGTTCATCGGATCGTATATCCTGGCTGGCTGTATATGCACACATGACGACGTCCAGGAGGCACTTATACGATACGAGGAGCAGATGCGACCCTTTGCGACGCAAGCCCAGAAGCTCTTTCCTGGAGTGCCTGGAATAGCGAACCCGCAGACGGCTTGGGGCATCAAATTCTTCTATACCATCCTGTGGATCGGTAACTTGGTGATGAAGTCTGGCGTTGTCGGGCTCGCTGGGAAGCTCTTCGCGCCACTTGCGAGTCTGTGGCCTGGCAGTGAGGAGCTGAAGCTGCCATTGTACCCGGCGATGAAGACCGTGAAAAGCATCATAACCTAACGGTAACCAGAAGCTGGTGTTATTGGACGGTTTGTTCTATATCTTAATCCAAGACTTTACCATCGTCGAGCCAGATTCCTCCCAGATTGCACTTCGCCACAGCCCAGTACTTCTTCCCTGGTTGACCATCAGATCTAGGCCAGATCTTTGGGGCGATGAAGTATATGGGTGATGAAGTCGTGTTATGTGGTGCGAGACTGCTAATGTTGAATGAGTCTCGGCATGTAGAAGCCTCACGGCGCAATACTGGAACCAGTTAATGGTGCTGGTCGGAATGAGTAAAAAGAGAATACCAAGCTGTGTGCGATTACGCACAATTTCCTGTAGAGATCTGTTCAGAATCTGCGTAGCATCCAATCCTACTTGACAGGTCATTGACTCACTTTGGTTCGACGTCTACATTCACTTTCACTTTCACATGTGATAGTTCGATTCTGAAAGCGGCTAGCTATACTGTAACATCTGCTCGACGACCTTCAACAACCTCTCCCTCATCAGCATCATCAGCAACAACAACAGTCATGGCGGACAGCGAGCAACCGTCAAACGTTACGGCGCCACGCCCGATACAGAAGCGTAAACGCGACAACAACTCAGCCAACGCACGTCTCAGCAACAAATCCGCGCGCATCAATACGCCTAATGCCTATGCTCGCCGCACGCCACCACCTGCGCCTATCGAAGACGACGATGATGCCGGCCGCCGCTCACCTCCAAAACAACGCAAGCGTCCCGGGGCCGGCGCCAGGATCACACGCGAGCAACAGGATGCGGCACGCAAGGAGCGCGAGGAGGCCGAGAAGAAGAGACTAGCGGAGCGACAAGCACAGCTCGGCAGTGCAGATCTGGTGGCAGAGCATTACAACGCTGTCCCGGAGCGCGGCCGGGAATGGCGGAAGACGGACAGCCAGATCAAGGGACTGCGCAGTCTGAACAACTGGATTAAGAGCACGCTGATCCAGAAGTTTTCGCGTCCAGAGGGTGGGGTGATACCTGAGCACGGTCTGACGGTGCTGGACATGGCTTGCGGCAAAGGTGGAGACCTGGGAAAGTGGGAGAAAGCACCCGTAGTGCCAGCACTATATGTGGGATGCGACATCGCCGATATCAGCGTCGAGCAGGCGAAAGAACGCTACGCAGAGACTATGCGGAAGAATGGAAGGCATCGGAGACAGGCGCAGATGGAGGCCCAGTTCTACGTCCAGGACACCTTTGGCAAACCTCTCTCGAACATTCCGATCATCAATCAGGTGGGCTTCGACCCTAACGCTGGACCAGGACCGAGGCTTATACAGGGTGGTATGGGGTCTGGTGGCTTCGACGTGGTGAGCATGATGTTCGCGTTGCATTATTCTTTCGAGAGTGAGACGCTGGCGAGAGGGATGCTGAAAAACGTTGCGGGAGCACTAAAGAAGGGTGGGAAATTCATCGGCGTTATGCCAAATAGCGATGTTATCAGCGCGACGGTCAAGAAGCTATTGCAAGCCGAGGCGCCTGGAGCAACTCCGGCTGGCAAGGACAAAAGTGCTACGCCGAGAGAGAACGGAGATGAAGACGAAGACGACTGGGATCCCGAGAAGCCTTCCGAGACCAATGGACCAGACGCAGAAGACGACTGGGATCCGGAAAAGCCCAGTGAGCCTGCACCGCCTGCAGGCAACGGCACGGCATCTGCTGCAGATAACGAAGAGGACGACTGGGATCCAGAAAAGCCCAGCGAACCCAATGCACCAACCAACGGCGTCGCCGAAGAGCACCCGCAACAGAACGGCACACCTGCTCAAGCCATTACCGCACCCGTCGTGGAGCAGCCACCTCTCGAATGGGGCAACAGCATCTACACCATCCGGTTTCCGCGCGCCCAACCTCTTACTAGTCGAGCCCTACCTCGCGATGGGATCTTCCGGCCTCCATACGGTTGGAAGTACCACTACGAACTCCAAGAGGCCGTCAATGCTCCTGAGTTCGTCGTGCCCTGGGAAGGTTTTCGAGCCCTTGCTGAAGACTATGGCCTGGAACTGCTCTACAGGAAAGGCTTCCGCGAGGTGTTTGAGGACGAGAGCAGCGATAAGGAGCTGGGCATGCTGGCTGAGAGGATGGGCGTAATGAGTCGGGACCGCAGTCAGGGACGAGATGGGAATGGGCTGATGGTCAGTGAGGAAGAGATGGAGGCTGCTGCTTTCTATCATGCCTTCGTCTTTTATAAAGTGTGAGGCGAAGGCAGCCAATCAATCTTCAGTAAGCATATGAATTTGAATCTAAAGTAGGTGCTGGCTACTCTCTAGCCTCCGTAACGATCTGTAACCTGACTCCACTGGATAATCCTGGCTGAACGATTGCGATCGCACTCGGAGCAGGATGGTCTACCTAGTCGTCGATCATCACCTCTTTGCACTTGCCCTCTGCATCGGGAGGATTCGCGAGCCGATCCGCCTACGTTGTGGCCGCTCCTTCCAAGCAGGACAACAGTCTCATCTGCTGCATTGCGGAGTACTTTATAGATCTCTGGCTGCTCATGCTCCCCAACTACTGTACCCAAATCCCATCGTCGTACATGCCATGCCGACCCTCGACGCCAGCCAACTCCTTCAGAGTCCGTCGGATCTCGATCGCCCTTGGGTCCATCACTTGAATGGCGACACATCCTGGCTCATCCAGATTCCAAGAAAAGATGGCAGTTCGCGGGCGTTCTTCAACTTACTGCTCGACCCGTGGTTCGACGGAGTGGAGGTTGCTATGCATCGATTCCTCCATGAGCAGGAACACCTGATTCCCTCTGCTGTTAAGGTCATTGCGGAGCTCGAGGAGTTTCTGATACAGACCGAGGCGATAGCACAGCGACTTCGGGGAGGCTTCGCGACGCCTGACAATAATTCCGCGCCTGCAAGTTTGCTAGATGCCGTTGTCGTAACGCTCGACGCTTCGGACCATTGCCACAAGGAGACACTGTTGGAGATTCACCCGAGTGTACCTGCCTATGGACTCAAGAGGTCTGCGAAGTTGATGAGCTGCTTCCATCATTTCGACAAGGTGCACACCGTACCTTACTACTCTAGCGGATCCCGGTGGCAGGACGCAAGTATCTCAGTTGGTTCGAGTGGTATCACGCTGTCTGGTCTCCAGACACCGAATGACTACTCGACGCTGTTCTATGGTTGCGTGGTAGCCTTTCCAAATGCGCAGTCGAACTCGGTAGACCTTGACCAGAGTAACGGCGAGCTATCGACACCCTCCACCGAAGCGATTGTTTACCTACCACATGGCATCCGTCCCGCCTATTTGGCGCACCTTGCTACGGCCAAGCCTGCGATTCGATATGTAGCTCTTATACAGGGCCTAAATATCGCAAACTTCGGCATCAAGTTTGGCGGATGGAACTTCGATTCGACGCTCGGCGCGTATGAAGCTTTCGAGACGAGGCGCCTGCTCGATGCTAAATACTGGCAAGTTATATATCTCTAGATCGCTGAACTTTGTTTTCCTAACCATCAGCTAACTTGTGCGTTTTACTGTAGGTTTGCAACGCACGACGAGCACAAAACGCACTTCGGGTTGACGAGCATGTTTGAGACAACGATCAAATATAGAATGGAGGATGCAATCGCACACGCCCTAGATGCCGAGGAAGCCAGAACAGCACCACTTGGCACGCATTGGCGAGAGCTTGATAGTGGTGAGAGTATCTCGTTGCTAGCATGACTTATGTACCGGCCAGCCATCGTTGCGATATGCAGCATAAATGCAATGCCTCGCCACACGGCAGGCTCCTCGAAACGCCTTCGCTCTTTGAAGCTTTGCCAAACGCCTTCCGCTATGCAGCAACGTAAGTGTATTCACTCGTCAAACCCGTAAAACCTGGGTGCGGCTTGCAACTCCATCGAAGAGGCAAGTGTTGTCCACCGGGACATACTGTCTCGTGACCACCTTGATGACCTCCTGCGCCAGTAAACCGCCTGTCAGACTGGCGATGTTGTGCAGCTCACCACCACCAGCCCGCACAATCTCCTTGCAGAATTTGCCCACCCTATCCTTCGCCTCCGAATAATCCGGATCCTGGATGGTCGTGCCGGCCTCGTTGATCAGGCGGTCGACGATCTTGTGCGCGATGCCGGTCACTCGCTGAGTATCGATGTCGAAGTCGTTGATGCCACTACCAGGCATCTTAAGACCTGCGCCACCGACCTGTGATGCAGGCGAGCTGTGCGTAGCGACATACTCGTCCCAGGCGAGGAAAGCGATGTGAAGACCGATCAAGCTTTCAGGGTCTTCAAGCTCCGTTACCATGGCGCTGGCACGATCACCGAACTTGATCACTTGGTCTGCTTGCGCGATCTGGAATGGACGGCCACGAACCAGATGAATATGCGCCGCTCCTTTGCAGAAGTTCTCTACCTCCTTCTCGTCGACTGCTTGCTTGGGTGGGCGCCCGATCTGCTTCTCGAGATCGCGAACCGTTGCGAGGACCTCCGCACAATCCTCTCGTGCTTTGCTCTTGTAGATGTTCTGTAGCTTGACGTAATCCGCCGATTGCGCCTTCATGTCTGGCACGGCGCCGGGGAGTGGCAGCACCTGGTGGCCTGTATAGAACC
The DNA here is from genome assembly GCA_035926095.1 of Elasticomyces elasticus. Classification (NCBI taxonomy): domain Eukaryota; kingdom Fungi; phylum Ascomycota; class Dothideomycetes; order Mycosphaerellales; family Teratosphaeriaceae; genus Elasticomyces; species Elasticomyces elasticus. The sequence goes on from JAVRQT010000004.1 coordinate 1,329,964, forward strand.
GCACGACTGCGTAGGCGATCAGCCAGAAAGATGGTGAAGAGGCATCAATCTGTGCGATCTCAGGTGCTGCCATGATCTCACGTACTGCACTGGGCATTGTGGGTAGGTTGAGCGATTTGAGCACCGCCGCAGACGCTTCCTCGAAATTCTCCTCGTTCGGGTCGCCTGCTCGTACCAAGTTGCGAAACTCGGTCTTTTCCTTGTAGTTATCTGGTACCTTGCCATCGTGTGTTCGCTTCCACTGCTCCAGATAGTGTAGCAGCAAGCAGACCCACGGGATATGTGCCTTGTCTGGCGCGCTCATCGTGCCTTCCTCGAGCCCTGCTACCTTCTCGACCGCGAATTGTGACAGTGCAGGCCAGGGCTTCAGTAGCCGGAGATCCATCGTGGCTGTGGGATCCGGATGGGTGTCGACGATTGGGAAGGCGGGTGGAAGCAGAACTGAGAACGAGGACATGTAGCCGACTGAGTGGTAGTAGAAGGCAGGTATATGAGATGACTGTGCATGTGTCTGTATGCGCTCGAGGATGGCGGAGTCGATGGGTGCAGCAGCAAGAATGAGGTTGTAGTGTGCGAATACATCGTCCTTCGTGATGAAGCTCTCCAGTGGCTCGGTGATAGCATGACCTTGCACACCCGGGTTTAACTCCATCAACAGCCTTACCGTCTCTTCTGCCCGGAACTTGCCCAGCGATGTGTCGTCCAGGAAGAAGTTGACGCCGAGATCTGCCTCCGACACCACCGTCGAGTCGAGGATGGTGAACTGACCAACCCCAGGGAGAACAAGGTTCTTGAGCGTCTCTACGCCAGTCACGCCAGGTCCGCTGTTGATGAGGAGGATGTGCGTCTCTTCCAGCGCCATCTGCCCGCTGGCACCCCAGAGACGAAGCTGTCTGTCATACTTCTTCTCTTTCGCCTTCGGTATGTCGAGCAGCGGTGGTATGGTCTCGCTGGCCATGATGTTGTGATGGCGAACAACAGGTTAAAGTTGAGCGTTTGTAAACACTTTCGGGTGCCTTGACAAGCGATGTCATACGAGAGATCGAGATCCGATAAGATAACGTTCGTGTATCTTTCGCGTCGCTGCCTGGTCATGCCACCTACATACATTGACATCGACAACAGTTTAGCAGAAGACCATGGCAGCAACGTCTGACTACGTTACGCTGGTCTCCTCCGACGACTACCACTTCGTTGTGCAGCGATCCTCAGCATGCATCTCGCCAGCAGTGAAGCGAATGCTGGACCCCATGAGTGAGCAGACGAAGATGCACGAATCCAGGAGGCGAGCTGACACTTTCTAGACGGCTTCTTGGAAGCAAAGACGAACACCGTGCGATTCGATACTATCAAGTACGCGAACGTATCAGAATCCTTGCCACCCCACTGACGGCCAAGCAGCGCTATGGTCCTGGAGAAAGTCTGCGAGTACTTCTACTACAGTGAGAAGAACGAGAGTGCGAGAGATGTGGCTGATCTAGAGTACGTGCTCTGCGGCTGTATTGAAATTTTCAAAGGCTGACACCGACTCCCAGCTTCCCTACCGAGCTATGTCTTGAGCTTCTGATGGCTGCCGATTACCTCGACATTTGATCGGATTATCGATGGCATCAAAACGATCATGAAAAACCAGACTAGCCAAAGCGCTTCACTACTCTGGCTCGCTGCGAAGGCAAGTGAGGGAACGATAGCACGCTGCCATCGTCCCAAGTGAGCCTAGGAGCTCAGAAGTGATGAGCCGTCAAACCACGAAGCCTCACACACGACGGTATTGCCAATGTGTCATTGCCACATCGGCTCCTGCGTGACTGTACATGCCATATCGGATGCCAGCAGAGCACATGGTTTCTGATGCTCCCTAACAGACGGATGGAGACGTAGATCGAGTGAACATCATCTCCTCGACAGGACAGACGGCACCAGCACTATATCCAGACGGGTGGTGGCTAAGACTTGTTGAACACGTCCGCTTGGTCCGTTCGTCGCGAATCTCGCCAAGCCTGAGCTATGCCCAATTGGATTACGAGCTTTCATTCGATACTTCGACTTGCTTGGAGCCGCGACCACAACAACCACATCATGTAGATAATGTATGTCAAGACTGAAACGCAAAGATTACATCACAAGAGCCAGCAGAGCAGCATGGCCGGCCTGCAACGGCGTTCGTGATTACTTCTTAACGTGCAGAAAACTCCACCATGACGAGTCCAATACTCTGGCAAAACGAGAACCAAACTATCGGCCTGGTCGACATACCACGCTCTATAGCTGCTGCCCAAGGAACAACCGACTGTCCCTGCCACGACCAGCTTCTGTCCACTGAGCCACTGCAAACGCCGTTCCCATCTAACGAGCCCAAGTCAGCCGCCGCAAAAGCGAGGGTCGACTTGGATGCGACAAATCAAGATGTACACGATGACTACGCAAGGCTCTGCGCTGATACTATCGAGCAGGTGAAGCTGGCGCGATCATCGTTGCCGTGGTGCTTGCCTCGAATCTTCGCTCCTGCTGCACCTGCCGCGAGGAAGCATGAAAGGGAGGATGAGGGATCTTCCGTCGTGTTACCACCGGGTTTCAACGTTCGCCATCTGGCACGGTACTCTGAACTACCCTTGGAAGGTGGTGAAGGTGTAATTGCTATCACCGCCAAAGATGGACCGATCATTTCGAACGTCACACTGCTAGCGAACAAAAGTGACGACCAAATTATGCTTCCGATGCATAGTGGTCACTGTGCTTCAGACAAACATTTTCTCATACCTCTCAAGTCGTCTTTCTGCCTAGGAGACTGCGGAGACGCCCAAGATTTCCGAGCCGCTATTCGTGAGCAGGCCGAGCAACACGACACGCCAAGAACTTTCGACTTCGTCTTGCTCGACCCTCCCTGGCCCAACCGCTCCGTGAGACGCACGCACAAGACTGCAGGCTCAACCTATAAGGTTACGGCGAATATTCAGGACATTGAAGAGTTGCTCTACGGCATGGATCTTGAGATGCTGATGGGTAACGAATGCTTGGTTGGGGTCTGGATCACAAACAAACAAGCAGTACGGGAGCTTGTTCTTGCTGAAGGTGGTCTGTTCGATACGTGGGGTGTACAGCTCGCGGAGGAGTGGATCTGGCTGAAGACCACCGTCAATGGTGAGCCAGTCACACCACTTGATGCGGTCTGGCGGAAGCCGTACGAAGTGTTGTTGCTCGGCCGGAAGCGAGATGCTCAGTATAGCAGTGACACTAACATCACGGTCAAACGAAAGGTCATACTCGCTGTACCGGACCTGCATTCCCGCAAGCCGTGTCTGAAAGAATATATAGAACCACTGCTGCGGAATAGCAAGGACTACCGTGCACTCGAGGTGTTTGCGAGGCATCTAGTGGCTGGATGGTGGTCTTGGGGAAACGAATGCATTAAGTTCAACTCTGCTGATTGCTGGACGAAGAAGGAAGAAGTGGCAGACTGATACGATGGTACAGAGTCTATTGCATTGATAATTCCACATGGTACATTGCTCAGTAGACTGCCGGACCACTGTTGTTGAGTCCCGCCAAGGCCTGCTCGATCGTGATGACATCGATGGGCAGTTTGGGAAGGATGCCTTCGAGGATGTTAGTGTTGATGTCTGGGGTGTTTGGTGGCGTCTCGATGGTGTTGTTGGCGATCACGTAACTGCATATGGTCAACTATTACCTCGTCGTATTTCGAAGTGGTACTACTGACACTTTGTAGTCCAAATCGAACAAGCGGTATGCCGTGCTCAAGATCACGCCAGAAGTTCTAATACCAGAGAGGATGACCGTATCGATCTGCTGCGCTCTCAGGATCTCCTCCAGACCGTTGCCTGCGCCGGCGTAGCTATCGTTCATGTCAGCGGCGGACTCACACCAAACGACCTATGAACAGACTTACTATCTCGTCTTCTGCAACACGACATCCCCAGCAGTGTCATTGACGTAGAACGCCGGATAGATTGCCGTCAGGTTGCTCGCCGCTGTTCCAAGCGCACCACCAACCTGAGCGAATGGAGATGATGGGCCGATCTCAGGCTGATGGCTGTTGGTGAAGTAGATCCGGGTGAAGATCGACAAGGGTGCGGGAGACTGAGCGTGCACTGCGTCGTTCCAACGAGCAACGTTTCCGATCCACGCTGAGCCTGCTGGGGTGGAAGCCACGCCACTCACGAGCAAGTTGATGAGATCAAGGTTGAGAACAGCGTAGTGGCGGCCAAATGAAATGGTCTCGTTGGACGGGACTGTCGATGCGATGCATGTAGGGTATCCATCGTAGCCTGGCTCCTGGGCTTGAACGGCAGCAAGGACGCCGAAGAGGGCGCTGGTAAGAGCTGAAGTACGCATGTTGGCGAGTCAAGCAGTCTGTGTTTGTAGTCGTGCGGTCGTTAGTATACCAAGAAGCAGTGATTGATTCCACAGTTATGATTTGAGGCCTACGTGATTTATATACAGAACAGGGATCTTCTAGTCCATGATGATCCTCGGATCGAACCTTTCTCTTCCAAATATCCGAGATTGGCATGACGTAGATGTCGGTACCGGAGATGGTGGCTTTAATTCATTCATCCGATTTTCGAAGGCCACATAGGGAACTGAGGTCGCTGTTGAAGGCTGTATCTCTTGTGCAGTAACTGAAAAAGCACGCGGATTGTAGCATTGTTGCCTGTCAGCAGTTTTGTTGCTTGGGCTTTTAGGATAGCCAAAGCTTATTCGACATTGGCGTTCGAGCCGAGGCTACCAAAAGACCAACACAGCGGCCGCGCAAACCACATCGCAGATGGTCCTGTCGAGTAGAGTCGAAGTGGTGACCCGAATCTCAGTTCTCCGGGGGTTAGCTCAGAGCACGAAGCCAGAGTTGTCTGGTTGACGGCGCGACCTCAAGTCGACCAGGTAGGCAGCATCTTCAATACCATATGCTCCTCGTCCGATGATGCGGTATTTCCAGCTCTCCGCCCATGCCTTTCTCTCTCTCCTTCGCTAGATCGTACAAAAGGAAGTCGATCAGTACGGCGTTCACCTTTCCTTCAGCCTCAGGATGCTCGCGTACGATGTCCCGTCTGATGAGTTCCACAGCCCAGATGCTGCAGCCACGGAGCTGAACTTCCCAACTATGTCCGCTGGGGATCTCCTTGCGGTCCCGGAGACGGTAGAGTAAGGTCGGACTGTAGGCAAGCACGCCTAGCGAATGCAGCATTTGGGGCACACGATAGTCTGCCAAGAAGATCATTAGTTTGGTCGCAGAAAGCTTCTACTGATGGAGCGGCTCTTACCAGCAAACATTGTCAAATTGTCAATATCATTGAACTCGCCATGGCCTGTGCCATTCAGCGCAGCCCAAAGGTCCGCACCGAAGATCTGTGCTCGCTTGAGCAGCCGCACTTTGCGGCCATCAAAGCGTGTCACATCTCGAAAACACGGAAAGTGCTTGGCGAGTAGGTTCACCAGCTTGCCTGCTGATCGGTTGGCTTCTTTGATAAGACGAACGACGGACATGTCTGGTCGTGGCGGGCTTGATGTGAACGCCTCGTGCTGCGTTGAAATTTCCTCATTGTCCTCCGATTTGGTAATGCTGAGGTCTGGCGCAGGACGTGATTGGTGTTGGTCGGCCTCGTCTGCCCGATCGGGGTTCTGGGCCTTCGTGGTCGTCGTGTCGATCGGTGACTCGTTTACAGTGTCGACAGGTGCGACTACATCTGCATCGACAGGTCTGTTGGTCAAAGTAGCAGCTCCTGAGCTTTCTGGGACAGTAAATTCATCCGTGGCAACGGCGTGAGTCTTATCGTGCTCGATGGTTGTTTCCGTGATTGGATCTAGTGCTTCTGAAGCCCTTGTTCTGATCGGTAACTCCTTAGTCGTTATTGCTCCTTCTAGGTCATCGTCGTCCGCGAAGCTCTACGAAGTCAGTATCACCCTGACATGTCACACGAAATTAAACCATACCTCGTGCAGGATAGCAGCAGCTTCTCTCAAGACGGCAAGGCGTTCTTGTAGCATTGGCATTGACTCTTCTGTAGTGCTTCGGAAAACTTTATGCAAAGCTTCGTCCGTGCACTCAGGACTTCTCCAGTATCTCGGTGTTGTGATAGGGATGCCCTCGTCAAGTCCACGTCGGAGACAGGCGACGAGACTATTGTAGCCGGTCCATCGTCTGCCTTGGTACTCAACTTGGAAGCGCTCGGTTTCATCCAGAGCGGACCAGAAGCTGCGAAGGGGTCAGTCAACGAGGCTGCCGTTCGGCATGAGATTCCGTACGAGAAATTCAGCAGATCCATAGTGAATATGAAATTCACCATGTCGACTTCAGAAAAGTCGTCGCTCAGCTTAGGGTGCAATTCGTGCTCACTCCAGGCCTGGGTCGAGTAGCTCCGTTCCTGCATTGCATTATAGATGCTGGCTGCGGCAGCTTTGGTGCCGTGCATCTGCAGTGCGACATCGATGGAGTTGTTGTAGATGTACTCGGCATCTTTGAGCACGCCTTGTGTACGTTAGTACGAAAGATTGGGGACAAGTATGGAAGTGAGGTATGATGGAGAGAGACGTCAAGACAATGCCTACCTGTGTTGCTGGACACGCCGTTCTGAGGGACGCTTGCCGTGAACAGGCTTTGCCGCAGCAGCTCGAGGAGCTCTGGGTCTGCCTCGTCGTCGCTCATACTGTGATGATGAGTGAGTGAGGATTGTCTGGAAGCAGTGTGAAGTCGAGCTGGACAGAAGTGCTGCCGCAACTTCTTCTGTCATCCAAGCTCGCTACACTACCGAAGACATGGAAGTGCCGTCAGGCGAAGCGCGTCTTGAACAAACGGACAACCTCATCGCCAACGACCCATCATCACTCGTCGACAGTCTCTACAGCATCATCTACACCAAACGTCGCCAACCAGCTCCTGGATGCGCATGCGCTGAGCCTCACACCGACGCCGATCGCACCACGGCGATCGCTGGACCACACTTCACTGCACGTCACCTTCATCTTGCGCCAAAGCTCACTCACCAACAACTCCACCCATCTTCGCATTGGCACTCTCAACAACACATCATCATCGCTGGGCACAGTCGACGCAACACTACACACATCGGACATTGAACCTTCAAGATGCAGCGTCGTGATCGCGGCATTGCGCAGTCGCTCGGTCTCCCTCTCACCAAGTGTGTGAAGGAGAGCAGGGTGCTGCTCGTGGGCGCTGGTGGCATTGGCTGTGAGGTGCTGAAAAATCTGGTCTGCTCTGGCTTCGGCAGCCTACCTGGAGTATACGGCGCAGAGCGCAGGGCTTCGATTAATGGAATAGAACAGGTGCCAGTGAGCACCAAAAAGCCAGGCATTGTCGTCGTCGACCTGGACACAATTGATCTAAGCAACCTCAACCGCCAGTTCCTCTTCCGCAAACAGCACATCAAGAAGCCCAAGGCCTTTGTCGCAAAAGAGACAGCATCGCAATTCAACCCATCCGTCAACATCGAGGCACATCATGCAAGCATTTTCGACAGCCAGTACGATGTGGAGTTCTTCGAGAGTTTCGATCTCGTTTTCAACGCGCTCGACAACTTGGCTGCGAGGCGGCACGTGAATCGCATGTGTCTGGCCGCGAATGTGCCGTTGGTGGAGAGCGGGACGACAGGATTCAATGGACAGGTGCAGGCGATCAAGAAGGGAGTGACGGAATGCTACGACTGCAATCCGAAGCCGGTGCAGAAGAGCTTCCCCATCTGCACGATCCGCAGCACGCCTTCACAGCCGATTCACTGCATCGTGTGGGCCAAGTCATATCTTCTACCGGAGCTGTTCGGGACGAGCGAGGAGGAGTCAACGGATGTTGCAGTCACGGAGGGTGATAACGCGGAGGAGGTTGCGAAGTTGAAGGAGGAGGCAGAGGCGTTGAAGAACATCCGGCTCATGATGGGCAAGAGCGAGTTCGCGCAGCACGTATTCGACAAGGTCTTCCATGATGACATCGAGCGACTACGAAGTATGACAGAGATGTGGCAGTCACGGCGACCGCCGCAGTCGTTGAGCTTCGATGAACTGAAGGCGAATGCGGAGGACGATCTTGTGAAGCGTGGCCAGGCTCTTTCCATTCAAGACCAAGCAGTGTGGGATGTCAAGGATGATCTGGCTGTGTTCGCCTATTCCGTCGATGTGCTCAGTAATCGATGTCAGGCCGGTGAGACCGTGATCGAGTTCGATAAGGACGACAAGGATACCCTCGACTTTGTGGCGGCGGCTGCGAACATTCGATCACACGTCTTCGGGATACCGTTGCACAGCGAGTGGGAGATCAAGCAAATGGCCGGCAATATCATTCCTGCGATTGCGACTTCGAATGCGCTGACGGCCAGTCTGTGCGTGATGGAGGGGTTCAAGATCATGCGGAGTCGGATTGGCAGTAGTACAGAAACGTTGGGAGGCTCAAAGATGGTGTTCCTCAACTCGAGAAGCACGGAGCGGTTGATCACTACTCAAAGCCTGGCGGCGCCGGTTCCAGAGTGTCCCGTTTGTTCGCCGCTCTATGGGAAGTTGGCGCTGCCAACCAGTGGTGGTGAGACGACGTTACAGGATCTGGTGGATTTACTGAGGGAGAAGGTTGGATATGAGGATTTCAGCATCACGACCGAGGCGGGCATCATCTACGACCCGGATCTAGAGGACAATCTCGGGAAGCCAATGAAGGACTATATCACACATAGTAACAAGTTCATCACGGTGACGGATGAGGGCGACGAAGGCAAGGTGGATCTTGTGCTCAGCACAATCGTGCGGACCGAGGCAGAGAGCGGACTGGAGTTGCTGCCCGACAACCTCACTCTACCGCTCAAGCCGAAGAAAGAAGTGCCGGAGACCAATGGACATGCTGCTGGCACACCACAACCTGTCAATGCTCCAGCGGCCACTTCGTCCGCGGGCGCTAAGCGGAAACGGGAGGCGGAGGATGAGGTGGAGAGCGCGAAGAAGAGGGCGAGGGCGGGCAAGGAGGAGGTGCACGTTGTGGATGATGACGGGGCGATCCTGCTTGACGACTGAGCGTTCTATCAGTCGTAAGCCTGCGGACGTGACACGCACCGAGGAAGCAACGTCCACTCCGTAGCAGGTCACATCAGTGCCGTATTGCCACAAGGCGCAGAGTAAGACGATGTCTTGAGCAAGAGCTGCTCTGGACATGCTGTAGCCTAGCATTACGACAAGCCATTATTGTTAACGATTGTGTACAACGTATATCTAGTCTTCAAGAACGCCAGCATGTACATGCGACTCCCCCTCCCAGCATTGTCATGTTCGTTCACCTTCATTGACGCACCTCCACAACATACATATCCTCATGCCATCAGATCACCCTCGAGCCATTCCGCCACCCGACTGCTCGACGAAGCCTGCGCAGCTCGCAGTCGTTTGCGCCCAAGGTCCACCACGCCCTGCAACGCGGTTGCTTCCTTCATAAGTGACCGTAGTAGTCACACAAGCCTCGCTGTCTCGTCGTCGGTGCTTGGTCTGGGCTCCTTCGAGCTGGACTGAAACGGATGATCCTCGTTCAGCGTGATGTGTCCTTGCGAGCTGTGGAAACTCTCCTTGCTGTCGTTCGAGTCACGTTCCTCCATTGCCGGGTCATCTGTGTCGTCTGCGGACACGGCGATATATGTTTTGTTGCAGTGGGGACACTTCTTGCTAGGAGTGGTCCAGGCGACATAGAGCTCACGGAAACCGTAGTAGGTGTGGATGATGACTGTCTTAGGGTCAGATTGGGTGGTCTGAAAGATGCAAAGGATGTTAACTCACAGTTGACCATCAACGGCACAGTGCCGTAAGTTCCGACCATGGTGTCACCCTAATTGACAATTAGTATTCGGATCGTTGACATGTCAACAGCCTCTGTATTACCGTGTTCGTGTAGCTGATCCAGGAGTTGCCGTCAGCCAGCGTGATCCATCCAGGGATCAGAGTGCCAAGTAGGAATAGAGCGACGAATATATCGAGTATGAAGTTGACGATCCGACTCTTCGCCATGCCGTAGATGTGCATAACAGCAATAAGCGCTGATATGGTCATTGGGGCAATCCCAAGGGAGGGACAGATTTTATGTGCAATGATTCCATAGGGAAGGAGGAAGCTGAAAGCTGGTATCCACAGCACCAATGTGAGAAGTCGGACGTTGTGGTCGGGGGAGCGTTTGTGCATGGTTGGTTCGTGCTGTTATTCTTTCTGCGGTGATATGATCAATGTAATGCCAATAGTTCCTAAAGCGAATGGTAGCTGTTGCAATGCTGTGAGTGTCGCGTGCGTAGCTATGTATACAGCACGAAAGAAAGGAGTTGCCTGTTGCTGGGATGGAGCCGAAGCTCCACCTCGTACCCATTGTTGTAGGCAACAGGATAGAATGCTCAGCCACGGGCCCAACAATGCTTCTTGATCCTCCGGCCCCAGTACCGTGTCCAAAACACATCCTCAGAGGCATTGTTGAAACAGGCAGCTAGATCCTTCGCAATGTTTTGATGCCACGTCTTTGCATCTAGCGAGTTCGTTGTCAGTGTGGAAGAGCTCGTAGTAAAAGAGTTGTCGATTTCTCGGCGTTTCCTCGGTGGAACAATGCATTATATATATTATTTTACGCCAGCACATATACCTTAGCTGTAATGGCTCAACCACGAAGTACATTTCACTCTTGCTCAATCCCTTACAACATCCAACTGTGCGTGCCCAGTTCGAATTCGGTGGTGGTCGCCCACTCGCTTCGGTAACGAGCGATGCTGGCGTGGCCCTAAGCTACTAGAGAAACCTTCAGCCGAGCAATCGGGCAGAGAACTCTAGGCCATGGGATGGCGGCGCTGGATTACACGCGCTGTTGGCGGGATGGACGTGGGAGAGTGATGAAGTGTGCGACGTTTTGCCCTTTTGCCCTTCACCAAGTTGCAGGCTTGTAACAACCCCATATGGAGGAGACATTCGCTCGGCAATTTATGAATTGGAAGTAATGGTATGTACAAGCTTTCCTGTGTGGCTGCCTATTCTGACTGTACCCGCCGAATTACAGCCCCTAGAGCAATGCCCAGCTCAAATGCCAAAGACGATCTTCATCCGCTCGTAAACATAGAAACTCGTGGCCGCCATCGGCACAACCTTGACGTACCCGATGCTGAGTCCTACGAAGAATCCTCCCCAGCCCTTAGCCCTCAGGATGTCCCTCGTGACCTCAATCATCGTCAGACGATGACCGTCGCCGACTACACCACCGACCTGCATCCGTCGTCGGATAACTTCGAGTGGGTACGAGACAGTCTGTGATGCGAAGCCGGCAATCGCACCAGTCGTCAGCTCTGCCCATGCTCGCAAAGGTGGAGGCTTGCCAGGCGCAAGCTGCTTTTGACTTCGCTCCGACATAGGAAGTATGCTGTATGCAGCAAGCGATGGTAGTCGCATCATGTCTCCTGCCAGGTCGTGTACAAGAAAAGATGTGCCGGCGTAGGGTACCATGCCCCATATCGTTGGCGTGAAGCCACGGTAGAAGTTCGACAGGCCAGAATTCAGTGTGACGGTACCCAAAGCCGAGCTGGTAGCTGAAGCTGCAGCTGCGACGGAACGCGGTAATGGAAGGTTGGGCTGCAATGCCGCAGGTTTGGGTGGCGTCGGATGTTCGTTGTATATCGTCCGACATATTCCTCGCACTGTCATTCGCTTCTGCCCTCTCGTTTCCCATGCTAATCGTACTCGAATGACCTCCAGCGGATATGTAGCGAATACTGAGGCGCATCCCGAAAGTGAACCAGCCATGAACCTCCTCACAGGCGTCTCCTGCTCCTTACTCGTGATCAGGATCCCACGTATCTGTTCATAGGCCAAGAATTTGATGCCGCCGTACGGGAAGATCCTAAGCAACGTTGCACTGTGGCCTCTGAACAATCCCCTACCGCCGTCGCTGCGGTAGATATCCCGCATTGCTGTAATAACGCCCGTCCATGATCCTGTGTACTTCTGGAACTGTGGGTTGCTCGCTTGAAACAATATCTTCACACGATCTAGCGGTCCGACAACTGTCTTCGCCGCGCATGCTGCCAACCCTCCTGCAAACCCACTGCGGGCTACATACTCCCAGCTCTGCTTCGAGATCTCCTTGGCACCAGGACTGGTATGTGGAGGTATCCTTACGCCAACGTCATCTGCTGTGCGTATAGGAAGATGGTCTTTCGAGGATGTCATCGCAGGTGGTTGATCGGACGGCAGGCTGTGTGCGACATCTCTGCGACATCCATTAGTACTCTCATCATCTGAACATGAAGGGAGTCGTGCTCATTAGGAGAGGGCATGCAACATGAGGTGCGTGCTTATCCTGGTGTGTTATAGGGATTCTGAAGCGCAGGATACCAGGACGATGCTCGCTGTATGAGACTGTGTTGACGCGACGAATGGTACCGCACGCGCAGAGAACGAACAGACGTGCCTCCCACACTTCATGCTTTGACGTTTGTGCCTTTCACATGACAGCCGAGGCCAACCGAGACATCGGCAAGGGAAGCGCATCTCCGGACGCTTGCAACCTCTGATCGACATCGACATCAGAGCTTCCAAGCGACGAACAAATAGGGGACGCAAAGCTCACTAACAAGGTCACTGAGCTCGCTCTGGAGCGCACGATTACAAGATGTCCATCTGCTAAACGCTATCCCTAAGGCACGCCTTGTTCGTCCATGGGAGACTGAAATACAGATTACTTGTACTACAGACGTCTGAGGAAGGACTTGAATATGTCGGCCACCGCCGTATCGCCCGATGCTCTCGCGAATGGAAGCAAAGCCCAACGGGAAACCACTGCGCTGGCTAAAGCGAAGAACACGATCCAGTACATGATTGACCCCAAGACTGGGGCTCAACCTACTCGCCTGCGTACAAGAGCATTTCTTCGCAGCTTCCGCTACGTATTGATCTTCGCTTTCTGGAGGCTGGTGCGCTATGCAAAGTACGCCGCTGTTGGTGCCATTGTGGCGGCGATTGGCAGCACCGCCATTGGATCGGTGGTCAGCGGTGCAGCATTTGTGATCGCACCTACTGGTATCCTCGGAGGTGCGGGAATCGGAATCATGTGGGCTGTTGCAAAGTTTGGGTGGCGAAGGGCGAGAGCAAGGGTGCAGAAGGGCCAGCATGATGGGCATGCGGATCCGAGGCACGATGAAAGGGCTGACGCGCAGGGTGTGAATGATGAGGAAGTCAGACCCCCGAAGATGGATCCGTGGTGATTTCGCGAGGCTGGCGAACCTCCCCCCCTTTGACTCCATAGGTTTCCAGGACTGCTACTACATGGCCCATTAATTGGAGACCAGCTGGCACTGATTTCTTACTGGCCACTCTTGAAAACTGATCTGATCTGTCATCACATTACAGTCAAGCCACTGCTTGAGAAGGCTGGAAGACATCACACATTCGCGTATTGAGATTTCGTGGAATTACCGAAGGGACATGCCATGAGCACAGCTGAACGTCACAAAAAGCTGGTACTTGCGTAATTCCACCGAGTCGACTCTTTAGTCGCTGAGCGTGTATAATACATCTCTCGCCTCCCCGGAACGGTGTTCAACGCCCAAGATGCCTATCTTCACTCGATCAGTCGTATTGCCACCTTGCTATCTGCTACGATCGAGATCGTACAAAGCACTAGCGGTGCGACCCTCCGAGACTCCATCAGTTCCATGTTACAGCCTGAAGGTGTTGTGCCTGGTTAACGCATATGTGATGCTCGGGAGAGGATTGGCTTCGCTACGCCAAGACCACTTCGCTAGGCTGTGTCTGCAAGATGGATTGGGGGAGTCAAAAACAGTGAGGATTCTATGTAGCATAGCATGATCATCGTACACACATATATCTCGTGAGCATTGCAACTATGCCCACGTGTGCAACTGATCAACATGATCGTCCACGGACATGCACGATCCGGGCCCTGCCTAGAGCGATCTATATGCGTGCCGTGACTTCCGCTTCCGCGTCGTCGTCTCTCCAAGACATCCGCCGCTAGCATTGGCCTTGGAACGAGCATCTCTCTCGACATCTGCGACCGCAGGACGGCACGTGAACAACCTTCCTCGACTTGACGGCGACCAGACAGACATACATCGCATATCGCATCCATCTGCTCTTTCATAGCATCTTTGTAATCGACCCATCTCTCGCTATCGCCAATACCTTGCCGCGGGACTGGTTGCCAGCGAACGTAAGAGAGAGCAGCATTAGCCTGAAGACTACGGTCAGGCTGGGTTTCTGTGGTCGAGTGAGGAGAACGAGGTCGCACAGCCCGTAATGGCTGCACCACAAGGGGCGGATGCTAGCATATATCCGGAGCTGCAGCAAGCAACTGGAGGGGCGCCAGTAGAGATGGAAGCACTGCCGTCGACCACAACACATACACAAGAGCCACATCCAGTCGACCAAGTCGACCCGACGAGCTCAATGGCACAACCTGTGGACGACTCAGCGCGGATAGCGCCAGCTTCCACCACCGCTGTGTCAGAAGCGCACGCGACCACTTCCCCGTCAGCGACAATACCTGCCGAGACTCCACTTCCTCTCACACGCAAGCAGACCGAAGCTCTAGGTCCAGCGACGGACGCCGACCTTGCTGCCCTCGCGCAGACCTCCACCAATGCCGGGCCAGCGCTGAATATCAACCTCATGCTTACGACGGGCGCTAAGCATCCCTATAAGATCGACGAGAAATACCTAACCAACCGAAATACTGTCGCGAAGTCGCCTTTGGGAGATGGGAGTTTCGACCCGATGGCAATAACGGGCTACAAGCTGAAAGAGCTGATCTGGACGGACTGGCGGAAGGAGTGGGAGCCGAGGCCGGCGAGTCCGAGTGCGATACGATTGATCACGATGGGAAAGATGGTGGATGACAAGAAGACACTGAATGGTGAGTCGACAGATCTGCTTCCAGTTCGCGGGAATATGGCGTAGATCTAGGGCACCACGGTACCATGAAGACGATTGCTGACATCAAACAGACTACTCCTTTGGCATCGACAAAGTCAACGTCGTCCACATGACCGTCAAACCGGCAGACTTCGGTGACGACGAGGAGACAGCTGCCAAGCACGGCGGCAAAGGCGGATCGATACGGACTCGCGACGGTGGTGAAGGAGGTGCAGGATGCCGTTGTGTGATACTATGAGACTCTCACGACCATCTCCGAGTATGAGTGGAGATCGAGAGTCCAGCGCCAGGATCTAGTGACTCGTGAAGAGCACGTGCGCCGTTGAAGTTGCGCCAAACTGCGTGGAAGTGAGCAGTATAGGCTTACCGCGTGGAAGACCACTGACGCGGGCGGGATGACCGCAAAATGCATGCTGATCACCAGCATTAACCTGGGTACGTGAACGGGCGTTGCGGTGTATTTCAATCCATTCGCGATCCGGTGTACGGGTGTTAGGGGAGGATGTTGCTGTACAGAAGCATTTAGGGACAATTGCTTGGCGTATGTGACGAGGCTGTATTGATAGATGAAGACAAGATGATTTTGGGGTGGATCTTCAGTTCCTGTTTCTGGTGCCATGATGTTCATACTAATGCACATATAAGCACGCAGGTCCCATTGGCCCGCGTTGCTATGGTACACTGAAAGGCAAGCAAGTACGCTCCCGGTCTGTTGTACACTGGTTCGGTCCCTTCGACCATGCCGGTCCGCCCCTCTGCTCGATGCTATGGTAGCAGCAGCATGCCGGAAGCTGCATCATCTCACCCACAGCACTCGATCTACCATGCCATCCCGAAATGTCCCTCCATCTCCACGTGAAAGTCGACCGTCTCCCTCATCTCACTGCCAGTATACACATCCTCCCAATCCAACTCCGTGTCCCTCCCAGCCAGGATATCCGCGTGCACGCTCGCCCCTCCTCCGAAGCCCAGACTCGTCGGTCGCCATTCTCCGGCTTGCACGATACTCATCTCCATCCCTCGCTTCACTGGCTCTGCAATCCCGAATTGACGCCTCAGGAGCTCCATTTTGAGACCATCCTGCTGTGCTCGCCAGCGTGAGAGGCGGGCTTCGAGCGGGTGGAAGGACTGAGTTGTGGTTGATGTAGAAAGCGAGGCTGCCTTCGGGGGTGGTGCGCTGAGGGAGAGGTTGGCACGGAGGGTATCATGGACGCCTGGGGCGGAGGGGGCGCCGATGGAGGTTGGTGTGGCTGTTGGGTGAGGCGCGGAGGGGACTATGCGGAGGGCCTGGGGAGTGTTAGTGGTGTGTTGGTGTCGATGAGCTCGATGATGCGCACCATGCTGGAGGTTGTATATGTGAGTGCCTTGAGTCTTGTTGTGAGTTCGTAATGAGTTGTTCGTGTCAGTGTTTGATGATGCTTCGGAGCTGCAAGGCAAGAGCGACGCGACAGCGCGGGCCACTAAAATGCGGCGAGTCATGCGTCCAGACTTCACTTCACTTCCTGCTCTGTCACCTGAGCTACGATGTACGACTACCATCTGTTACCATGCTTGATTGTCCGAGGGGACCGGTAGGCTTGTCCAGCGAAAGGGATATTATGGGAGTCAAAGTTACTTCGCAGACGAAGCACGACAGCATAGCCTAGACTCTGGGGGGTGGTCAGTTGATGAACCCTTCGGGGGCATTGTGCTCGGCGGACTGAGTTCCCTGAGACGCTGTAAAGGCTCGGACGCAGTACAGTGATAAGATGGTCCTCGCTTCTGAAGGCCAAGCATCTGTATTTTACCATCGATTCACGATCGGGAAGGCCACGAGTTGCGCATCGCTTATCAGGATATTAAACACTACTACTCTCAACTGACAGGAGCATGGTAATACTCGTTCTCAATTCTTGGAACCATAGCCATCATAATCATAAGATAAGCAAGGATGCTACACACAACTCTTCTTGAACATCGGAGTGCTTGCCCTGCAGCTACTGGACGCAGTCAGCACTGCTTGAAGCCGAGGATCAGATGCGTGTTCTTCCTGCTGTTGCCATCTGGAGACTTGCGCTCCCAACAGACATGAAATATGCTGATCTACCAGCTAACGTGACCATCTTGCACTTCGCTAACACTAATTCTATCGATCTCTCGATCAGAAGAATTGATCTGACGGTATGCATCTTCCTGATTTCACTCAGCTGAAACCTTGTTACAGAAGAACCTTAGCTGTGCGATGACTTCCACTTCGTCCGCAAACCTGGACCAAAGACCGCTATCCGCGACGTGCTTACTTTCGAGATGTTTTCGTTGCACACCGCACCGAGTTTCGATTGCTATCTCACGCATGAAGGACGAAGACTCGGTTGTACTCGCTTCACAGCACGTGCGAAGACCGGTGAGCACTTTGTGAATCTTCTTGATCAGGCAACAGCTAGCTGTCGCCTACTCGAAGCGCACAGAACCTTCTTGTGACTCCAAGTTGTATCACCTCTCGATTGCTCATAATTGCACTTTCAACGCATCCGTACTATCGCTCTTTGCATCGAGCAGCTTGCAGCGCACTCATCACAGTCATCGACCCATCTCAAGTATGGCGACTAAAGCAAACGGCGGTGCTTCCTCGCTCGCGAAGATGGCGCAGACTACGATCCTCAACGACATCACCAACTCTGTTCGTGCCCAGAGCAAGAGCGCTAGTGAGTAGTGAGTACTTGCAGAAGCCTTCCATTATACCTATCGGCTGCTAATCAACGTTGACTTCCCAGCCTTCGCGTGCGGCGGATACTTGCAAGTGACGCAGCCGAAGCAGGGCGACGAGCCCGCCGATGCAAAAACGCAAACATCCACCATCTCACCCGTCCAGATTCGGTTCGGCGATAGTGGCAAAGGTTTCACTGTCACTCTCCCGTTGAGCTCAGAAGTACAAGCGAGCGACCTTCAATCACTCATCGAAGCGTGCGCTCCCGCTGCCTTCGGTCGCGGTGGTGGGGATGTCTTCGACGAAACGTACCGCAAGGCCGGGAAGCTCGACACAGACCAGTTCATGACTGACTTCTGCCCTTACGCTACCGGTATCATCGATGTAGTCGCGCAGATGCTACTTTCTAGCATCTCCGGCCGTCAGCGTGGAGTCAAGGCAGAGCTGTACAAGCTGAATGTCTACAGCGGTGCGAGCGGCAAGTTCAAGGCTCATGTCGACACGCCGAGGAGTGAGAAGCAGTTCGGTAGCTTGGTGGTCTGCTTGCCCGTGGCTCATGAAGGTCCGAGATTCGACTGCCAATAAGATGGTCGATCTACATTGCTGACAAGTTGCTAAGTGGCGAATTGGTTGTCCGTCACGAGAAGAAAGAGGTTGTGTTCGACTGGGCCATGGAAGATTCGCACGCTGAGGATGCTGCCGTGAAGTGGGCTGCCTTCTACAGCGATTGTGAGCACGAAGTCTTTGAGGTCACGGTTGGGCATCGCATTACCTTGACCTACAACCTCTACGCCACCGACGGCGCAGGACACGTTGTAGGCAACATTCCTGCAGGTCTCCTCGACCCAACACAGCTTCCGCTGTACGGGTTGCTAAAGACCGCTCTCGAAACCCCAAGCTTTTTCTCTAACGGTTTCACGCGCGCTCAGTTCGGTACGTCGTGACAGATTGCTGACTGTCATCTAGGCCGCGTGCTCGCCATGCCGACCACTCACGCTTATGCTCACACATCTACCGACAAGGAGCTCCTTCGCTCTTCCCTGAAGGGGGCGGACATGGCTGTGTACGAGGTCGTGAGTGCACTCGGGCTCGAATGCAAGCTCAAAATCCTATTCGATATCGAGCATGAAGACGACAACGAGAAGTCGACATCTACAGCCTACATGAGAGACAATCCAGAGGATATCTATGAAGCAGATGGCGGCTATACTTGTGAAGAAGAAGGCATACTGGCTTGGGCAAACAGAGAGTTCAGTAGAGACCAATTCCCAGAGAGTAAGGTCACTTGGGTCGGGGAGGAGAAACAAAGTGCTCTGAACATCGTGCTTCCCACGGTAAGTGCATCTTACCTTGGCGATGGCGCTACCGATAATTTACGCTGGCCGCTGTGCGCGATCTTGCAACTGACATAACCACGAGCAGTACGGCAACGAGGCATCCGTCCAGTTCACATACTCTTACGTTGTGCTCATGATCCGCATCCCGTCGTCCGCTGAGCGCATGCAGACCACTTCGCAACTCCAGGAAGCCGCGGAGAAGGTAGAGAAGAGAGAGGAGCCCGAAAAGAAGAAGGCCAAGATCGCTAAGGGAACTATGGACCCGATTTTTCAGGGCATCGGAAAGGACTGGTCGCTGTCGAGGTTCCCCGAATGTGAGGGCGAGGCCGAAGAGTAGTCTGGAAACGAAGGTTGGTTGGCCGGCCAATGGCTACCTTGGTGGGAAAAATCGATGGGTTAGCTGCGACGGCTGTTGGAAGCAGGCTAGGAGTTGCGGATCCGAGGTGTCTGCGCATAGATAATCTGTACAATAGAGGCGACTGCAACGCTGCATTGTGTAAGTTTGCATAAACGTCCTGGGCCTTCTGGTGTCAACATTGAAGATAGATCGGCTCTCTATGCTGCTGAACATTATCACGCTGCTGAGGGCGTCGCTTCGAATCATGAGCACGGACACGAAGGTGAGAGCTCATCAAAGTATGAGATGGTGACCGTATTGAAATGCATGATATGTACTGACGACCGTGCTACACTAGCTGCGCCTACTTCGTGATATTCATTCGTTGGAGAAAACAGACCTGCTCTCCCTTCTTGTGTATACAGAGCAATCGTTGCATGTTCGTATGTAAATGATCTAACCAAGGGTGCACAGCGTTTCCGCTTTGACCCAGCCAGTCAGGCGGTTGGCGATATCCGAAGAGTAACAATGCGTCGCAATGCCATCCTCCAACTTGCCTGAGCTTGCGATCGATCCGCTGTTGTAGATCCGCGCGCCCTTATAGTATTTGCTGACATCGGTAGCGCCTGACTGGCTAATAGTCTGCTCGAGGCCATCACCAGCCGCAGTACCCGTCGATCCGTCCTTGATCATTTGTGTGATCTCGTCCGACGGGCATGGGTCTTGAACGGCACCGTTGTTGCAGCTGCCGGTACCATCGTGCGACTGCATCAGGCCAGGGTTGGTGACGCCGTAGTTGGTAGTCGGGGCGCGAACGCAGCCCTTGGACTCTTGCATGACAACAGCGAGGATCTGCAGAAAGGGTCAGCACATAATATACCATCAAGGAAAGGTGAAGACGCACGAATCGCTGGTCGATGCCGGAAGAAGAAGCAATATCCTCGATGGCGGACTTCACATCAGCGCTCTCTTCGTCGGAGTTGTCGGCCTGGCCGAACTGAGCGCAAGAGATGCTGATGTAGTCCATGTTGGCAGTCCACATGCTCTCCCAGTCAGTCCAGTCGCTCTGCGAAGGCCAACCAGCACCAGTTGTGCCATCGCCCGTGTACACCTTGTAAGTGTCGCCTGAGCCACCTGAAGAGCCGCCTGACGATGAGCTTGTCGCAGGTGGAGCGCTCGAGGTGGAAGCTGCTGATGATGCGGGTGCGGTGGTCAGAGTTGGGGAGACTGTAGCTGTTGGGGAGTAGGTCGTTGCCGCACTTGGAAGTGTGGAAGTGAGTAACGTGGTGGACGCCGCAGTCGAAGTAGGCGCTGCAGATGTCTCAATCGCGGATGAGGTCTCGGTAGAAGTAGAGGCCTCGACGGAGGTTGATGTCCACACGGAGCTGGTTGTCTCGGCGGAAGTGGGAGCCTCCACTGAGGTTGACACCGGCGCAGAGCTCTCAGCAGTAGTGAGGCTCTCGGCAGCGGATGTCACTGAAGAGCTTTCGGCGGATGTGGTTGACGTGGCGGCACTGCTGTGCCTCCAAGAGTTGCCGTTGGGGCGGCTGTAGGCAGCAGTCTTGATGGCCAGCGAAGTAGACGGGGATGCGTCCGAAGATGAGGATGTCGAGTTGTCGGTGCAGGAGCCAAAATCCGATTGACACCCTGTACCGCAGTAGGCGAAGCTGGAGCCGCAGTATCCCCAGGATGAGCAGCAGGAGCCTGCTGCGCAAGAGAAGCCTGAATCACCGCCACACTGGCCGGTGTTGCTCTGGCCTTGAGGAACCGGATCACGGGCATGCAGATGCATATGGTTGTGCTTGTGACCGGAGTGCGGGACGGCAGCGGTCGTAGCGGCGAGCGCGAACGCTGCAGCGAAGATGGTGGTGGAATGCATAATGTTATTGATTGACAGGGCCTGCTGTCTGTGAGTATCAAGTAATGACTGTGTGTGCTGATCGACTGGCGATAGCTGTAAATGAGTGGACGTCCTAAGGAACGAAAGGGAACAACTTCTTGAGGTGGTGACCAAAGAGCTGCGCCTGACGAGCCTGTCGCGGGGTTATATAGTCGTTCACATGTTGGAGAGAACGGCTACGCGCGACCCCCGTGCAAACGGAAGGACGGTGGTGGGCCACCAAACGGGCGTTGGCGTCGGTGAATGTTAGTCGTCTCGACCAATCAGCCCTCACGGACGAGATCTTCTGTGCGGCTGCGTGTGACAGGAGTCAGATTCTGTACCTTGCAGTGGAGTTGCAGCGTGGATGCAGCCTGCCTGCTAGCCGTCCGGGATGCATTGAAGATTTGTCTGGCCAATCAGTAGTCGCATACTCCATCCCTCTTTCACGCCACCACGATGGGCGCGTTTCACTGACGACGGGGCTCAAACATCGCGCGCTTCCCCGGAGGTTACTCCTCGTTGGTACTGGTCGACAGGTTTCATACCAGCTCTTGCTATGAAGCACTGGCCGAGCCTCGGTCGCTATCGCGAAAAAACTCTCAGCAAAAGCAACCTGTCAATGCGAATCCTTGTCCGGGCCATCGGCACAGCCGCTCCCACTGCAGCTATTAGTACGTGGTGCCATACCGGGTATGCAAAGGTGACAGCTCGATCAAAGTAGTATGCACATCGAAGCGTCATGTGGATGTGAGGAAGACTGTTCTAGGTCGCTTACAAGTTACAACGCGTAGACAGCACACGTGGATATGCCAAGGTATGGTCAAGCGACAGCAGGAGCGGACGGGGAACCACGGAGAGTGTGGAACATGGTAAACCTCCAGGCCGAGCCGTCATCATATTTACACTAGTATCAATGTTGAATGTGCTTGCCAAACGCCAGACTATGCTGGATGAACTTCAAGCAGATTCGCCAACACTTTTCGAGTCTCGGCCCCCTCCATGTCTCACAATACACTTTGCACTCAGCAGCCAAGCTCATGGCGAGTTGACTTCCTCACCACACCTAACTCAACAAGGCGTCCCCATACCTTGTCGTGGATACACACAGCTTGGCTGTCGAATACTAGCCCGTCCACACTCTGAAGCCCGGGACAGCTATGTGTCAATAGCAAGTCGTACACACGCCTCCGCAACTGCGTTTCTTCGTCTAAACGGCCCTGGTAAAGGCCATCCTGCTCGGGGTCTCCTCGAGGCACGTTGTGCTTAGCGCGCTCCGTCAACTCCGAGTCGGCAACGCTCCCTGCCTGGGATTGGACCCTTCGGACAACACTCGTTTCTGTGACAATCACTGGCGGGTAAAACCCCTGCGATACCGGGTTGTCTCGGAGATCGAGAACTTTCAGCCCTTTCAGCTTTGCGAACGTAGCCACGCTCTTTCGCAATCGGTCGAGTCGATTCCCGCACACGCTAAGTTCTTCTAGCCTCTGGATGTTCAGCAGCGGCCGTATGTCCCTCAGTGAGTTGAAATTCAGGTTGAGCTTCCGAAGGTTCGGCATGCGCAAGCCAAAATCATCTGGCAGCTCTTGCAGACCGACGGAAGCAAGCTCAAGGTGCTGAAGGTTGAGGTATGTATGGTCGAGATGCAGTGAGGGCAGCGTGTTGCCAGACAGTCGGACTATGCGGGCATCAAGGCCATGACTGAAGATTGCCAAGGGGTGATCGACTGATAGTTTTTGCCGCCGCAGTGACAGGCACTCGAGATGAGCAAGGCTGGCAACGTTCTCAATATCCGCCATGTGATTGTCGTCCGCGTACAAATTGCGCAGCTTGGACACGTAGCTGACGTCCAGGCTTTCGAGATCACAGCGCTGAACAGACAACGTTTCCAGTGCAGGCAAGTCGTGTTGGAAATGCAGCCCTGATTGCAGAAGATTGCCGTCCAGTCGAATATATTGAAGGGTGGTCAGGTTCTCGAGATGCTGCACAGCGCAAATGTTGTTGTCCGCCAGATCAAGGTCTGCAAGATGCTGCAACTGATAGCCGTCGAAGTCGACGTGCTGGATTTGGTTCTCACGAAGACTTAACTTGAGCAACCCATCGAGCTCCTGGAGGCCTTCCAGGGTAGCAATCTGATTCCTGTCCGCCCGTAGCTCACGTAAATGGATGAGACCGGAGAGGCCCTTCAGACTATCAAGTAGATTGTCGGACACGTCCAGGTACTGCAGGTTCATAAGATGTCCCCAAGACGTCAAGCTGGAAAGCTGGTTCATTCTGGCGTCCAGCACTCTGACACTTCTCGGCGCACCATGCAATTGCGTCAAGCAGTTGTCCGACACGTCAATGCGCTGTGCACGCGCACAGAAGTCTTCCAGTCCGTGAAGCGAGACCAGCGCTCGATCGCGCAACTCCAGCTCTCGCACATCTTCCCAGTACGGCTCGTCTTCGTACACATCGGTCAAAGTCTTTACCAGGTGCTTAACAGCCAGCGCATATCGATCATCGACTTCCACCGCAGCGTGCTTAGCCAGCCGCTTTGCCAAGGCGCGCTCGGTGGGCCCTTCCTCGTCAACTTCATGAACTGTGAATTCCGGCAGATCGCTCAAGATCAAGGTCGAATTAACATTGCCTTTTGTTGGCGACGAGTGGAGCTCCTCGAGACGATTGGATAGGTGTCGCGTGGTCATGGGTCGGGAAACACTGAGCGACAAGCTCACCATTCGTTCGCCAGGCAGCGCGGCAACCAGTGATATTTCACTTTGCTGCCGCGGCCCATCGACGAACTTGTTGATGAGTGTCTGGCGTCGCAGCGACACTTCGCGAGGCGTCTCACGCCATGTAGAAGGCACTGCATTCGCTGTCCTTGGTGGACTACGCCGAAGTTTGGGCGAGGCAATGGGCTTGATGTTTGGCTGGGCTGCATCCAGAAGGGTGTCGTCGCGAAGCCCATGGTTTAGAGACTCCGACTCTACGGATAGATGAGTTGGGTACTCGGGAGAATCAGGACTTGGATTCCGAAGGCTTTCTGTCCCTTGCGAATCCGGACGAGCCAACTCAATCGTTCCTTCGGTCGTTTCCTCCTCAACCCTGGCACTCTCTCCTCTCAACGCAAGCGTTGCTTGAGCAGCCGCATAGGCCAATGGCTGGTGTTTGGCTTTCCCCATCTCTGTCATCATTGCGAGCTCCTCGTTGCTGTAAGAGGTTGCTCTCGTTTCGACCTTCTCATACTGCTGACTCGACGCAAAAGCCGAATACTTCGAAGGTATGGAAGGCACAGAGCTGGAGTGGACATGGTGAATCCGCCCATGCATGTGGCTACTATCTCTGGTGACAGGACGGGAGATCACAGTCTCGGTGGACGATGTCCGGTTCTCGACCGGCTGGGGTACGAAATCCGCGCGGTCAACGGTGTCATCTTTTCCTGTCCTGCCACTCGAACTGATCCGCCTCGACTCGATATGTTCATCAACTGGCAAGTCCGAAATCTCCCTGAAGGGGTCATCGTCGCTGGTCAGAGTGCTTGGCGGGCCCAGGAAGGTCTTGCTTTTCTTCTTCTTCTCTGGGCTCTTCACCCGGATCCATCGTTGCGTAGCCTTGTCGAACACCATGCCGCCGACCTGCTCGCCTATCAGGTGGGCCACTGCGTCGGGTGCGAGGGTTCCCACATTTTCAGACTTGCGCGTTGAATTCGTCCCGGCGGTGCGTTCAGATGACATGCCGGCGGATTGCTGCGTATCCAGAATACTATCCTGTGATCGCTGCGACAAGGGACGGGAGTCATTTGCAGAGTCCGCATAATGGCGGCTATGTGCTGGGGGAACCGTGATCCGGATGTTGGAGTGCTCGTCCTCGACTACAACGACATTGTCGTTGAGACTATGCTCGTCCTCCACATGCAGCGAGGCAATTGAGTCCGCGATGAACTCAGTATCGTCCCGCTCTTGATATCTCCGTAGATGGCTGACAACCCTGGCATCCGTCTGCGGCACTATCGCTGACCGCCAACCACTGATTCTGCCCTCTCTTGATGGCGGCCTGGACACGCGAAGCGACTCCCCCGATATCCGCACCGAGCTGACTTGTCCAACACTCTCATCTACCGCCTCTGCATCCGACTCCTCCACGCTGCTCAAACCACTCTGAGGCCGCGCTTTCGACCGAATCAGCTGCATCACCATCACAGCCTCATTCATAAAATCCTGAGTGGTGATTGAAGGCTTCCGATGATCTCCATGCTCGCCCGACGGCTTGTGCACTTTGAGCGTAAAGTTCGCAATCTCCGTGGCGAGAACAGCAGCCTGCTGTTGCAGTGTTGGGGGACCATCAGATCCAGCCATCGAAGATTCGATATGTTCCATGACAGCTTCCAGCCTCTCGGGTTCCTGAGCCGCAAACTCTTCAGCTGCCTCCCTAAGCTCAGCCTCGATCTGGTCCCGGCGACGCTGACTAGGCGTCGGGTTGCGAGGTCGAAGCATCTTCCGACTGGCCAGGGTATCAGCATCCGCGAAGTGTTGCTGAGATCCTTGCCTCGTCGGCTTCCGCTTCGGACTGCTGAGTGCCTCCTGCATCTGCTCATGATACGACTTGTTGAGCGCTGCCAACCCATCTTCCAGCTCAGAAGCATGTAACGTTCGTCTCCGCTTCGGCGTTGGGTTCTTGAAGGGCGAGGTCGGTGGCCGCTTGCTACTGTCGAAAGTCTTGACCTGCTCTGCTCGCTGGTAGTAGGCGTCAAGCTCTGACGCGTCCTCGACAGTAGCTTGAAGCGTTGCAGGTGCGCGTGTGACGGTCTCGAGCGTGGAGCCTTTAGATGTCATAGCGCTGTGCTTGGACAGCTTTCGCTTCAGCTTGTAAGTGTCCGTGACTTCTGGCAATGGCTCAAATCTGAAGCTGGAAGGATCTCTGCCCCCGGGTACTGGTATCTCGGAACCAGGCGAGCGATCACTGTCATCTCCGTCTGAGTCGGATGCAGCTGTGATGGTAATCTCAGCATCGAAGCCGTGACTGTCCAGCTGACCGCTTCCGAAAGAGTTGTTCGAGTCAGCCATAGAGACTTCGCGCCGTTGCGGCAGAACCGGAGGCTGCTCTTCCTCTTTGATCGTATTTCCTTCCGGGTCGAGCTGGCTCAGACGGCGCAGCAGGCGCGTGTTGGTGAATGTGTCATGAGGACCAAAGAGCTTCAGCGGGCTGCCAGAAGAGCGCGACTTAGCCGGGTTGGGGGTCACAGGTCTCAAGGGCGTGAGCATGGCAGCTGGTGGCGTGGGTGCAGCTGACAGTCCTTTACCGCGTGCGTTCGAAGGCGACAACATCTCGCCTTCATCTGGCACGAAAGAGTCCTCAACTTTGCTTGGCGATGGGCTTAGTGGCCGTTGCTTAAACGAGCCGTATGCTGAGTATCCGCCTCGCTGGAACTCTATATTGCGATTCAAACTGGCCATTGGCGGCGTGCCTGTTGGCAGGTTCTCCGAGAGCGACAGATCCGGTGCGTTGGGGGTGATATCACTGGCGGGGCCATCCGTGAAGGTAGATTGCTCAGCAGTATCCCGGTCTTCTTCTTGCTCGGCTTGATACAGTGCCTCCCGCTCCTCTCGGCTGGGGTGTCGTAGATGGACGCTCATGTTCTGGAACTGCTTGACTAGGCGCGAGTCGAGAGCGGCGTAGTTCACCTGTCCGCTCACGCTTGTATGCTTTGAGATATACACTGGGCTGAAGTCCTCCTGTTCCAGCTCGGTCTGTCCACTGACTGTGCGATTACCGACGGCATCTGTGGCGTAGTGTATGCGCTTTATTCCAGACGACCCTTGCAGGGCGGAGTTCTCGTTCCCTTCCAAGTCAAATGGGTTGCTTCTGTAGCTGCCATTTCCTTCCTCTTCATCATAGCCATTGTTGTCAAGTTGAGAATGCTTTTCGCGTTGCTCTGACACCTCATCAAATGACACCTCCGCCTGCTGACCTTCACTGCTCAACCAAGGTGGTGGACTCGAAGGCATCGTCTCGCCAGCTTTGGGCATCCACCTCATCCTGTTCTTTTGCCGCGGTCCCTCATCTTCCTGCCCTTTCGACTTCGCAAAGATGTTCTCCAAGCCAGAAGGCCCAAACAGATCGGTCTGATCACCATAGCCTACTTGGCCCTTCACCAGTCTTTTCCTGTACTCTAGCGTTTCCTGCTTCTTTGCTGGCGATGCGCTCTTCGATCGCAGCTGCACTGTCCCGCACTGCAGCAACGATCCATCTGACGCTTCTGACACGGATCGGGTGCCGTTTTTGCGCATTGTGCCGTTCTGCTTGCGCATCGTGTTGCCATTGATGTTGTTGAGTGGTGCGAGTGGGCTGCGCTTGATCTGTGTTGTGGCGTTGGATGCTGTTTTCTGGCTGCCCATCGAAGATGGCTGGCCGCTCAAGCTTCGTCGCGGCACTCTGCTGTTGGTACTGCGCAGCGAGCTCGCGTCGTGGCTTGCGGATGAAACGTTGTTGGATGTCGGCACGTTCTCGGGCACTTCCCAGGCCTCGTCCAGGCCTTGCAGCCAGGGAGCGACTTTGGTGGACATTGTTGATGGCGCGTCGATGTTGTTGTGGTGGTGCTAAGCTTAGTCGCAGTGAGGATATCGCCCGACTACCTTATCCAACGTCGCGCTGGAGTGCACCGGCTGCCAAACTGATGCTGACGCGAAGGATGATAAGGTGAGATACACAACGGTCGATCGGCCTGAGAAGCATTGGCGTTGGCTTGCTTTCGCCAACGTCGCCCCGGCAACGCTCGCGCTACTGCACTCTAAATCCACCTCCAAGCTCGCTGCCTTGTGCCACCATCGAACATGAACCTGGAGTTCGCCACCTGAGAGAATGTTGTCTCGGACACTGACAGACCGGACAATACACAACATATCGCTGGACTGGCTGATGTCATTCATTCGGGAGTGAGTGGCGGCATCTCCGAGGGCTTCACGGAGCACCTCTTTACTCGAAGAGCACACAATGATAAAGACACACAAACCTCGAGGTCACTTCTGGAGCTGTCCCTCGCTTTTCCAGCAGTCCAAGGAAATCAGAAACCTATCGTTCGAAGATTGTACGCCACCCACAGCCAAGGTTATAGCCGCAGACTCAGACGATGAACTTCAACCTAAACAGCGAGCTGCGAAACGGAGGAGGATAGAGAAGCTAGCAGATGACTTCATGAATGGTCAAGCCTTGACTCTTTCATGCGTTAGACCGCATCCATCGACTCTGAAGGTGGCAGTTGAGGGTAACGAACGATCTCGTACTAATGCCAAGTACTCGCTACCTGGATTCGAATTGCCAGAAGATGATGCAGTTATCTGGGCGGATGTGGACGAGGCTTTCGGATTTCCCAGGGTGGTAAAGGCAGAAAGACTTGTTAAGGCTGAGCAACCCTCGAAGAAGGCGCACCGAAAGTCTGCGGCGACGGTTGTGGAGACTATCACCGAAGAACAAGTCAGCTCGGCATGCAAGCAGATTCGACGTCCAAAAACCCTGACTATCTCGCTCAATCCGAGTGATGAAGCAATCAAGCAAGCTGCAGCATTGCGAGCTCGCCGACTCGAGAAGCTGGCCGCGGAAGCTCCAATATTACCTGATGGCACTTCTGCCGAAACCATCAGTGAGTCGGACAATGCAGAGCCTCAAAGCGAGCCTGGGCACAGTGGTCCTCGACGATCTGGACGCGATCGGAAGCCAAAGAGTAACGAGTGGTTGCTGCGCAGACACACGACATTGTACGAGCTCAGTGCAGATGAGAGCTTGGATGAACTCACTCGGTCTATGATACATACGCCATCTCGAGCTTCGCAAGTTCAGACTAGGGCACAACTGGAAGTCAAATCAGAGCCGGACCCACTTCCGAACAGCACTACTCCTGACAGTTCTGCTGGGAACACTTCTACTCATATCGACGGACCTGCTAGCTCGACGCGACCGCGTAAGCGGGGCTCCTTGAACAGCTACGTCGAACACTGGGAGTTGTTTACGGCGCCTTCTGCGAGGGATACTGTTGCTACTGGAAGCGCCCCTGAGAATGACACGTCTGCGGCCAAGAACTCATATCACACAGCACCCGAGGTGACAGAAGTCGAAATTGGCGATGAAGCCGCGCCTGTGTACGAAGACTTGCAAGAAGATAGTCAGACCCGACTTCTACGCCACCATGGCATCCAAGGAGCTCCGCGGACAACCTGGACTTCTACGAATGGGAAGACTCCAGCGAAGTCTCCAGCAGAAGTATCAGTAGACAAGCCGGCCGACGAGGCCGACCATACGGTTGAAAACGCGCTTCGACAGTCTGTCCAAGAGTCGGCACAAAGTGCTGTTAAAGCTAAGAACACCAAACGCGCGAAGTCAGCGGGACACAAGTCAATCGATCCAAACGACACCGAACCTCGGAGACGTTCAGCGCCCACTCAGACACAAGATGTCAGTGAACAGTCGCTACCGTACGGCGTCATCAACCATGGAGCCATGAAAGGCTACACAGTGGCACAGACGAAGGAGTCAGACGGTACGCCATTCATGTTCCGCAAGCGAACGACGAGATCCAAAGGAAAGGCGAACATGGACGATACCACCATTGCAGCGCCGAGTGCCAAGCAACGTCGGCCGATGAAGTTCTTGTCGTCTGAGGATGGAGCGGTGAAACGAGCGGAAGCTGATGTGCCAAGCGTGTCTGACGAGGCGCCGATACTTGATGTTTCTTTTGGCAATGACTCGTTTGCGCCTAGGCTCAACCTTGCTCTTGCTGATGAGCACCTTAATGCCGTGTTACCTGGTGAGGAGAAGAGTGTTGGCAATTCCTCGGCCACGAAGCGAGCGATCAGACACGAGCTGGCTGAAGGAGGAGCGGAAATATCTCGAATTGAGGGTGAGCCGGCATCTTCCCAAATCGAAGGCTTGGACGAGGCGAGAGCTCTTTCTTTCAGTGCCATCATGAGTGTTCAAGCAGGGAGTGTTGTGAACGATGCAGAAAAACATACTGGCGAAGCTCCAGCTGCCGAGTCTATTCAGACGCAATGGCCTGGTACTCAGCAGTTACTTCATCAAGCTCATGATGATTTCTTCAAGTCGCCAGAGAAGAAGAACAACCATACTACTGATCATGCTGTTGGCACGCCGGATGCTAGTAGTGCTGGCACCAAATCGGCACCGCCCACCACTCATCGTGAGCCTCTCAGGACACTTTCAAAGGAGACTGTCGCGCCCATGCCTCTGCCAAGTACACAAGCTATGCAGGAGGCATGGTCGCCCTGGTCGACAGTGAAGAAGCAGAAAGGAGTGCCTGCTCGCGTTGCGGTACCGTCGCCGACCTCCATTAACGGGCGCAAGTCAGCGCGATTGTCGAATCGTTCCGTCGTTGATGCAGAGCGCCGCAGAAGCAGTCTGCGCTTCTCAACGTCCACTACAGATTCGCCCGTGACCGAGATACCTTTCACAGTGACCAAGGCGGCCTCCCAAGAACGAAGTAAACTGTCGGTGTCTTTTTCGACACTTACTGGGGACTCTACAGAAACACATTTGACTGCCGAACGAACCTCGCCGGAGCGTAGGAAACCGTCCTCTTCCGCCGATCGTACTATTACACCGAAGTCGATCATGCGGAGTAGCGAAGCCAGTCACCAGAGTGTGGATGATGCTAGATCATTGTTTGATCTGGAACCAGCGACCATCGTGGAAGCCGACGCGCATGATATCAATGAGGTGAATAGCATGGGCTCGGAATACTCTAGCATACAGTGTGGGCAAAGACCATTGTTCCGAGATGACTCGCAAGTGGATCAGACCGTGATGGACTTCGTGACAGGTGTATTGAGTACTGGGGATCTTGATGGTTTGTGATGAGAGAGATGTGATATCGACGAATCGCTCAAGACTGATAGCAGAAAAGGACAGAGGCAGAGTTGACATGGTCGAGTCTTGGTGCACCAGATTGTATCAGTGTCGTGTAGGTAGCTAGCTGTACAGAACACATCGTTGCTCTCGTCGTCCTCCTCCACACCTTCCTCTCCCACGCCCAGCACTGTGAAAGTGCGCACGGACTGTGGAATAAGGCGCCTTGCCGAGTCGGACCCCTGTTCGTGCATCGACATCTCGAAGTCTCACGCCTGCTTAGCAACACCCCGACTCGCTACTATACCGTCATCACTGCCATACACCTAGCAACGAAGTGGACTACTTAAGGTACACCACAGCGCAACCGATCAGGCCATCCCAGAGTCCATCTCTTCGCCCCTCGGACTGCCCTCGTGACCACATCCAGCCATGCCGCCATTAGCCCGTGAGCGCGACGCTGATGTGCCTCAACCGGGACCCGCGCAACTCTCCTCACATGCTGGACCAGATGAATGGCTTGCCCAGGCAAAGCTATGTCGCTACCTTCCGGAGCAGGACATGAAGCGGCTTTGCGAGCTGGTCAAGGAGTCTTTGATGGAGGAGAGCAACATCCAGCCAGTCTCTGCACCTGTGACTGTTTGCGGAGACATTCATGGCCAGTTCTACGATCTACTGGAGCTGTTTCATGTTGCGGGTGGCATGCCAGGAGAGGCAGAGGAGCGAGCTGCGATCGGTAGTTCAGTGGCAAGTCCAGAGAAGCTGAGGAGTCCGAGTCGGAAGGTAAGCGCAGTCAACTCGTTCAGTGCGGCGGATCTGGAGCCTCCTACGCAGATCCGGGATCCGAAAGTGAGGAAGAAGATGAAGAGGCGGTTTCAGAAGGATAGCGCGTACACTTCTGCTGCATCGAATGATGGTTCGGATAGTGGAGTTGGCGGAGACGAAGAGGAGACAAGAGGAAGAGGCCGGAGTCGGAGTACGGGGCAGTCACAGCAGGAGGAAGAAGAAGAGTACGAGGACGACGAGGAAGGCAGTGAAGACAGTGGGGTGGGCGTGAGGAGTCCTGGGCCGAGTCGGAGTAAGAGTGCGTCGGCGAAGAAGGACTATGCGAACGGCAATCAGAACTTCATCTTCCTAGGTGACTTCGTAGATCGAGGGTACTTTTCGTTGGAGACATTTACGCTGCTTATGTGCTTGAAGGCAAAGTAAGAACTCTCCTATCATGGTCTGTGAAGTACGCTGCTAACGGCGCTCTGTCAGGTATCCTGATAAGATCACTTTGATCCGCGGTAACCACGAGAGCCGGCAAATCACCCAGGTCTATGGTTTCTACGAAGAGTGCCAGCAGAAATACGGTAACGCCTCGGTATGGAAATCGTGCTGTCAAGTCTTTGACTTTCTCGCTCTCGCCGCTATCATCGACGGGAAAGTCCTCTGTGTCCACGGAGGTCTATCGCCAGAAATTAGGACTCTGGACCAGATTCGCGTGGTGGCGAGAGCGCAGGAAATTCCGCATGAGGGTGCGTTCTGCGATTTAGTATGGAGTGACCCTGAAGACGTAGAGACGTGGGCTGTATCACCTAGGGGTGCTGGATGGCTGTTTGGCGACAAAGTCAGCTCAGAAGTCAGTCTCTACTCTTATTGGCATGACATACAAGCTGACGTTCTCGCAGTTCAACCACGTCAACGGCCTTTCACTCATAGCTCGCGCTCACCAGCTGGTCAACGAAGGCTACAAATACCATTTCACCTCACAAGACGTGGTCACTGTGTGGTCAGCTCCCAACTACTGCTACCGATGTGGCAACGTTGCTAGTATCATGACGGTCGGCGAGGATATGGATCCAGACTTCAAGATCTTTAGTGCCGTGCCAGATCATCGGAGAGCTGTCCCAGCTGGTCGTGGTGGGCGAGGAGAGTACTTCCTGTAGTTGGTCGCAGTGGTTACGAGATGTACTATAGGGATGTCGTATGAGGGTGGGCTGTATAGTATGCTCGTGCAATTATCTTGGTAAAGACGACACCATGAACAGTCCTTTAAGGCATCGTCAGTAATCGGCGTGGCGATTCCTACGTTGGACTATCGTTGGAGCTGTGTTGTGTTGGAAACACGTTGTTCTGAGTGGCGTCTGAACAATGGCGGCTCGTACCTCGCGTAACCTACATGTACTCGTACCTGAACACAGCAGGCTGCATAACGTCGCCCGCACTCAAGGTGACACAGCGTGATGAACGATCAACAGTAGCGTCTCTGTAGCGCCATTGAGACGCCCTAATGATCGACTAACGCATACTCCCACAAGTGCGCTCTCGCGGGCATCCAATTGCCACCGGCCCACGGCGTCGGTTCCTGCTCTATACCATAGCAGGCGTAGCACAAGGCTGGCTGAGGCTAGACGGTAGCGAAGTACCTAGTCCGTCTGGGGCCAAAGTGCTTGGAGCGTGTTGGCGGCGCGGGAGAGGAGAAGGTCAGCTTCGGTCCACTTCCGTCCTTGCTCGGCTTCGGGCGGGATGGAGGATTCGGCGTCAGCTTCAAGAAGAATTCTGGTGGAGCGAGAGAGGAGATAGTACAGCCTGGGCTTCTTGGGAGGCTCTGTATACAGGACTTAGGTTGGTGTCCATCGCTCGTTTCTAGGGAGCTGCAAGCACGAAGCCACAGAATCTGCTGATCACTAACAAATGCAATCGTCTGGGTGTGCAACGATAGCGTGCAGTCCAGCAGGTCTGGCTACACACCTCTACATTCTCCAATGCACCAAAGGCACCTCGTTCCATCCCCTGAGCTCCGTGGTCGCCATCAACACTGCCGAGGACCACACTGATAAAGTGGCCCTGAGACTCAGTTAATGTTCCCAAGAGCCCCTTTCGAGCACTACTCTCTGTAGCCATATACTACTTGCCGGCGGTCATAGCAAGGTAAGTGCCTATCGCTGGCCTGGAAAGAGACGCTCTACGTCTGATCAGCGCGCCAGAGCTCGGCTTCTCCAGGCATCAGGCGAAACCGACGGCCCTGTTGATCTCAAGGAGAGCAAGTTGTCCTCTGCAGGAGAGCTGGGCTATTATGATCGTGAGCATTTTGGTAATAATTTGGGTGCGTCGTGATGTGATGAAGATAGGAGAACTCCTTCTTTCACCAGCCCCAGTACTGACGGGTTAGGAAGATGCGCTACTGTAGTACTTCTGCGGCCGGATCTGGTCCGAATATCTAGCTGCAGGTACGCTGCACGGTACGAAGCTAGGGCGCCGCGAGTGTGCAGGACATGGTTGTCTGCCAGCGAAGTCTTGTAGCGGCGCCCGACACCGTGAGGAAGTTCGTGATGGTATACAGCACGGTAGGAAGGACAGCCACGGTCCTGAGGATGCTGAGACCGCGGAGCAGTGGCTGTGGATAGTCTTAGGGCCAGAGCTGTGCGCATAGAGTTTGCAGAACGGTTGTCAGTTGCGTGGTCGTATGGAGCTTGTCAAACCCCTGTTTGCACCAGTCCCGGTACGATGGGGAAGACAGCACGATGCAGCTGGTTGTACTAGGGAGAGTACGTCCTCAGTATTGCGGTCGACCAGGTTATTATACAACAATGCTTCAGATCGGCAAGGGCGAAGGATTCAGGGTTTGCGCCGCCGACGGGCGCTCCCACAGCAGTAGTTTGGAACAGGCGCGCCGGCAGCGTCCGTAATCAAATTAATGCATGCACGCAATTAGAACCGAACTCCTGTGCTCCTTTTTTGATTGACATTAGAGAGTCGGAGAAGTGCCCGCCTAGTCTGCGAACAACCTCTACCAGCTTCATCTTCACATCGAAACATCCCACGAGTAGCCTCCAGCAAACATCACAAACAGCGTACTGACGAAACACGCCGGCACCTCTTCCACAACCCGGCACCTCGCTAGCTCCGCGCGCGACTCGTATCGCGTGCGAACCTGTAACGCGGTTCTTTGTTGAATCGTTGGATGGCGGCGCGACCTATCATCTCGCGCGAATAGCAGGGCTGAAGTGAGACCGCATCCCTGTCGCGCACCTTCACGGGGACGAGACCATGGAAGATGTCCCTCCATCTTCGCCGACCGCTCGCCCACCCTCGATCCCAATGGGCGGCCACCCACCACGACCCCCTTCGATGATGATGCACCGCTCGAAGCACAGTACGAGTCGCATAACGGACAGTACGAATAGCAGAACGAGCAGTGATGACGAGACGAAGACGGCTGTCAAAGTTGGTAGGTGGAGCTGCGGTGCAAGCTAACTAACATCCCAAACATGGACTGACGAGAACGACGTGCAGCTGTCCGCATACGACCTCCGCTCCAGGCTACGGACCCAGGATTCGACCTTATACCGCAGCGATTTCGTGAGAGCACGTGTGAAGTGCCGACCCCTACGAGCTTGACTGTGCAATCGCAGCAGGGCAAAAAGCACTTTGTATTCGATCGTGTGTTTGATGAGAACACGACGCAGGAGGGCGTATGGGAGTATTTAAGCGAAAGTGTGACATCTTTCGTCAAGGGCTACAATGTCTCCGTTCTGGCGTATGGACAGTCAGGCGCAGGGAAATCGTACACAATGGGCACCTCCGGACCACAGGACCAGGAAGATGCCGACATTATGGGCGTGGTACCGCGAGCGGCGCGGGCGTTGTTCGAGAAGCTCAATGGCGCACCTGCGAGACAGTCTGGACTTCAAACGCCAAAGCGATACTCAACGCAAAGCAATCTTCCTACACTTGGGAGCTTGGCGAAATCGAATGGCGCGGAGAAGAGCTGGGAACTGAAGGCGACCTACGTGGAGATCTACAATGAGACATTGCGTGATCTGCTCGTGCCCGAGAACGTTTCGCAGGGCGACCGATCTCAAGTCGCAATACGAGAAGACACGAAAGGCCGCATTCTGCTCACAGGCCTAAATCAGGTCCCAATCAACTCGGTCGAAGAGTTGTTGGGCGCTCTGAACTTCGGCTCGGCAATCAGGCAGACGGATGCCACGGCGATAAATGCAAGATCCTCACGCTCGCATGCTGTGTTCAGCCTGAACCTTGTCCAACGACGATACACAGACCGACCAGGCTCGCCTGATGCCAAGCAAGATAAGCGAATGTCTGTGCCGGTGGAAAGCATGGCCAACGGAGACAATGTGGTTACGATCGACAGCAAGCTGAATTTTGTGGACTTGGCCGGAAGCGAGCGTATGAAGAATACTGGCGCGACTGGCGAGCGAGCGAAAGAAGGCATATCCATCAACGCTGGACTGGCCAGCCTCGGAAAAGTGATTAATCAGCTGTCATCTCGGCAGACTCATATCTCCTACCGCGACTCCAGGCTAACGCGACTCTTGCAAGACTCTCTCGGTGCCAATGCAATCACTTTCATGGTCGCTTGCGTTACTCCGGCAGCATTTCATCTCAACGAAACGATCAACACTGTCACCTATGCGCAACGAGCCAGAGCCATACAGAGCAAGCCGGAAATTCAGCAGAGCCACGAGGATGGAGACAAGCAGGCTGCGATCGACAGGCTACGCGCTGAGGTTTCTTTCTTGCGGGATCAGGTCAGGCATGCTACGCGTTCGGACGACGGGCATGCGTCGAGTGGCAGGTCAGACCGGCTTAGAGGGCGGGACGCTGAGCTTCAGACGCAGCTATTGGATACCCAGGAGAACTACAACGCCCTCAGTCAGAGGCACGCCAAGCTGATTTCCGAGTTGTCGAAAGCGCGGGAGAGTGACGACGCGGATACGCCGCTATTGAAGGAGGCTCTGGGTGAGAATGCTTCGGAACGCATCAAGCGATCGAGTTCTTTTGCCGAGGCGGTGGAGCAGATGGTGCTGGAATATGAGAAGACGATCCAAAGCCTAGAGTCATCGCTCACGAGGACACGCGCCACACTCTCGAACTCTGAGAGCACTCTCCAGGAGAAGGAGACGCGCATTGCCTACATGGAGACTATCCAGCAACAACTCCAGGCGCGCATGCAGAAAGCTTTGGACCGCGAGCAAAACAATGAGAGCTACCTGCACGACCTGGAGACGCGGATGGAGGGTACATCGACCGACGAGGAGCGCAACGCCTCGATGATTGTGGAGCTTCGGAAGGAGTTGGCGAGAGTGCGCGAAAGCGAAAGCAGTGCCGAAGACTACATCTCGACCCTCGAAGAGCGGTTGGCCGAGATAGAGCAGGATCAGGGTATTATGCAGCAGGAGCTCGACCGACTGGAGCACGTTGTGGAGCGGCAGAGGAGTATTGGGAGACTCGACAACCTGCTTGGTGAGTTGGATGGCGTACGAAGGGAGACTCCTGACGAGAATGCGCCGCCTCTGCAAAAGTCGCTAGCTGTTCAGAAGCCACAGCTCAACGGTCAGCGAGACTCGTACGATCCTTATCGACCAGTGTCGATGTCAGCAGAAGGTCACGTCGATGAAGAAGACGACGATTTCGACGACGCTGAAAGTGAGCGACCGGGTACCGCACGTCCGGAGCACCACTCTGCTGCAGCAGTCGGGTCTTTGCCCGTGCCAAGTATAGTAACAGAGACACGCAGCCCAGCGCAGACGGACTTCATGGCGGACAAGCTCGAAACCCTGACCCAAGAGCTTTTTGACTTGCGTTCGGACCACGAGACTAATATTGTTGACTATGACAACCTGCAGCAGAAGTACCAGACAGCATTAGAAACCCTTGCGAAACTCGAGTACGGGAAGGACGCGCCCAAATCTATGGAGTCGCCTGCATTGAGTGGTCGGACGTCTTTTTTAGCTGGCGCGGGGATGAAGGAAGAGGAGAAGGCAACCGTGCACGGACAGCTTTCATCCTCGCGGTCATTGTCGGCGGAACTGTCATCGCGTACGCCATCGAGTACTTCTGGAGACGAGGAGGGGAGGAGGGAGCTACGTGTTCCACGCAAT
This sequence comes from Elasticomyces elasticus, assembly GCA_035926095.1. Taxonomy (NCBI): domain Eukaryota; kingdom Fungi; phylum Ascomycota; class Dothideomycetes; order Mycosphaerellales; family Teratosphaeriaceae; genus Elasticomyces; species Elasticomyces elasticus. Next base: position 1,367,843 of record JAVRQT010000004.1, read on the forward strand.
GAGCGTGTACGGTTTAGTCAGGCGATCGCCATGCAGGAGGATTACGATGACAATGCTCTGGCGCAAGAGGTTGAGGAGGAGATGGAGGTACTGAAAAGATCGCACTCGGAGAAGGACGCGTCGGTTGCTGAGCTCACGAATAACTACAAAAATCTAGCTCAACGACATGAGTCGGCGTTACAGCAGGTCGAGACGCTCAAGCAGGAGTTACAGCGCACCCAGCACAGTTACCGCCCATCTTCACCCAGCTTCACAAAGCCACTTCTTAGGAGGAAGTCGGAAGATGTGCTGAGTACAGACCGCGTTTCAAGGTCCTTTGCATCGCTCAAAAATATCGCTTTGGAGAACCTGGAAGATGTGCCGGATACGAGGCAGAGTTTTGAGCTGCATCTCAACAGCGTGATGGCCGAACTGCACACTAAGTCCGAGAAAGCCCTCTCGTTGGAGGCTGAAATGGGTACTGTGCGCAAGGAACTCGAGCGTCAGCAAAAGGTCATCGCAGGACTTACACGAGAGCGATCCAGCCTGGCAGCCTCTTCCGGCATGGACTTCTCGGTTGTTGGTCAGATGCGCGAGCAGCTGGAGGAGAGCGAGCATCAGATCCGATCCCTTCACGAGCGGCACGCGGATCGTGAGAAGGAATTTCAAGACCAGATCGGCAGCCTCAAGGCAAACTTGGCTCAGCATCAGAAGCTTGCGACTGCGCAAGCGCACCAGTTGCCAAGCCCTAGCGACGACAGCTTTTCGCACATGCCTGGTGACTTTCCCGAAACGCCCGCAGTGGACAATTTGTCCTCGCGCGAACTGGGCGCCGAGCAAACCGCTGCAGGTGCTACAAGTGATGGCGAGCGGGCACAAGAGATCTCCCGGCTACAGAACGATCTCAGTGCCTGGGAGAGTAGGCACCAAGATGCCATTGATTCGATGAAGAGCTCGGAGGCGAAACTGCTGACCACGATTGCTGGCCTTGAGGACTCGTTGCGTAAGGCTGAAGTATCCTCTGCCCATGGATCGACAGAGAAGGAGGTCAGTACGGAACCGGAGGCTGCGGGCGTCGTCGCGAGTCTTGAAGCTAAGCATAGAGAGATCGTTGGCGCGTTGCAGTCAGAGGTTGACCAGTACAAGAACACCGCTACTGGTCACGCTACCAAGCTGGAGCAACTGGAGCAGTCGTATGCCAACATCTTGCGGCAAGTCGACGACGACTCGAAATCGAGAGACCTGACGCAGACAGAGCTTAAGACGCACAAAAACTTGGTGGCGAACCTGGAAAGCCAGCTGCAAGTACACAAGTCGGAAGTCACGATGCACCAAGACACTCTCGAATCATTGCAAGCTCACCACAGCAAGCAACTTGAAGAACTACAGACTTCCATGCAGGCTGCGGAGGCGACATCGACCGAGCGGCACGCTGGTCTCGAGGAGCATCACTCCCTGGTCGTGCAGAACTTGCAGGCAGATCTTGCAGGTGCTCATGGCATGGTAAGCGATATCTTGAAGAAAGCATCCTCCGCGCTTGGGTACGAAACCGATCACACTCAGCTACATGGGCAGATCAAGGGCCTGGTTGAGGAAGGCAAGGAGCTTCACACGCGGCACCTCAAGACTACGAATGAGCTCAAGCTAGTGCAGGAAGAGCTGCAGAACGCCCTCACCAACACTGTTAGTCTCGAGAACAAGATCGGGGAGCTCAAGATGATCAACGAGGAGGCTCTGCTCAATCTGCAGAAGATGGGCGACAAGGAGAAGAAGAGTGCACGGCTGATCGAAGAGCTTGAGGAGCAGCTCAACAACAACTTTGATTCGCACCAACGGACGCACAACAGGCTGTCCACGATGCAATCAGAGACGGTACAAGCGCGGATGGAGCTCGAGCGGGACTTAGAAGATCAGAAGATGCGTAACGCGATGCTCGAGGTAAGTCCATCTCACCATCTATTTGTGATAGTTCCTGACCATACACAGCAACAACTTGCGGCGCTGAAGAGGCAGTCCGTGACGTCCAATGCCTCGGCGAACAACTTCAACCGCGACTCGCTGTCGCCTGAAGCCGCCGCGATCGCACTTGCCCGCTCAGGATCGAACACCTCAATACGAAAGTCCGCTGCGGCGCCTTCGATTCTTCCAGGATCCCCACCGCCATCGATACCACTACCACCACTGCCGGGTACCCCTGGCTCGACCCAGCTTACCGCTACGCCGCCCATGCCCAGTGGGCCAGAGCGTGCAACGTCGCCTATTCAGCGAGCGACATCACCTATTATGGGTCAGTCTCCGCCAGGCTCGCGGCACACATCCCGAGACGTGGCACCCGGCATGTCGCAAATGCTTGAGGAGCAGGAAGCGCGCATCCGCACGATCGAGAAGCATCTCTTTGCCGAGAAGCAGCTCACGGCTACTCTCGAAGAAGCGCTCGTCGACCTGGAGACTTCTGCCAACCGGACGAAATCCGAGATGGAGAGCTACCGGAGGAAGTGCACACAGCTAGAGGACGAGCTGGTGACGCTGCGAAAGGACCGGACCAACTCTCGCGCAAGTTTACAGCAAGTGGAAGAGGAGCGCGAGATGAGGATGCGTGCCGAGCGGGCGAGACAAGCGCTCGAGCAGCGCATGATGGAGCTCAATTCTACCAAGAAGAAAAAGAAGAACGCGCTGAATTGCTTCTAGGGAGGGCATGTTTCGGCGTGTGACGCTGATGATCTGTACCATACTTTCACGATCCCTCCCGTAGAGGGTGGTTTCTTGGGTCATAGGGGGTTCAGGGACGATGTCAAGATGTGGATAGTTGGGTATAGAAGCAAAGCGAGCTCGCGCATGGTCATGCATGCTTTGAGGGCGAGGCTGCGGCGTCTTGGAAGAGAAGGACTTGCTTCGTTGCTAATACCCCTTTGCGTCTTGTAGCATAACTTGTACACAGTAGTATCTTTAGCATACGAAAGACAACAGTTTTCAAGTTCACCATCGACGCTGTTATGTACAAGTACCGAAGTCCTGCGCCATACACTTTGAGTTGGGCACTGCACTGAACGTTGCAGACAACATGATCAGTTTATCTATCTTCTGTTCAGCGTTGCCAGAACAAAGAACATCTGGGCCTTCGGACGACTTGCTGTGCAACAAATCATTCGATCTGCGTGTCGTATGGCACGAGCTGTAGTAGAGCATTGCAGAGGCGCAGCAGGACAATGCACAATGGATTGCCTTGCGAATGGTTGTGCCTAGTCGACAGGAAGTATCTAGCCGCTTCTCTGAGAGGACCCGCCGAGATGGAGTCTCTACACTTGATCAGACGGAGAGCGATAGAGAGTGAAAGTACATCGGCCCGATCAGAACCTGCCATGCTCAGTGGCGTCTAACAAACGTACATCCGCGTCCCTAACATTCTTTTTCACAGCCCACTGCCTCTCAAACCGAACCCCCAAGCATATCTGTTCATCGCCAAATCTTGACACAACCTCACCACTGTCTTCCCCTCAACCTACTCCCCCCAAACTTCTGCCCCACCCTCCCCATAACCAATCCCTCCACACCCTCCCTGCATTCCCCCACCACACCTGCGACCCCCAAAATACTCTGCTCAAACCCCGTAAGCGTCTCGGCCAATTCCTTAATCGTCTCATCACTACCTCCCCGTGGCCCACTGACACCCGCCCGCCTAGCCGCCAACTGCTGAGCCTGGACCTGCGCCGAAGATTCAATGACACGCATATGACTCTCGATATCCGAAAGAATGCTGGTGTATTTATCGAGGTCCGTCTGCAGAATCGAAGCAAGCGGGATGAAGTAGTTCCCAATAAGATCTGTATCGTAGTCTTCTTCACCAGTCTTGCCACCCACACTCGCGTTCCCACCGTAGTACCCCACGGATGAGGCACCGTACCCGTATCCGCCAGCGGCAGGCAACATCATGCCCTCCACCACTCTCTGGCATCTCTTAAAGTCCACCGCGTCTTTCTCGCGCACCTCTTGCTTCGCTCGGTTTACGACGCGTGCGTCTTCAATCAGGACTTTCTCGACGTTCTCGGCCATCTCCTTTACGACTTGCACGCTGGGCTCCAGGCAGAGGATGTCTTCTGAGTGTTTGGGGAGCATGGCTTGGATTTCCCGACAGAATCGTTCCTGTTTCTGGATCATGGTATCCACCATTTCGAACTGGGTCTTTACGTCGTCTATGCAGTCTGCGAAGCGGGTCGTGCCTCGCAAGTCGTTGGCGTGGACCTTGACTGCACCAGCGGGCTGTTGTTGCTGTTGAGTGGATTGCTGGCCCATGCTGAGTTTGCCTGCGAATTGGGATTGTTGCTGGGAGGCGCGGTACTGGGAGGCGGCGAGGAGGGAGTGGTTCAGTTGGTCTGGTGGGAAAGAGGTGAGGCCGAAGATGGAGCTACCCTGGGGCTGCTGCTGGTTCATGGTGGATGATCCGCCCCAGTTTGAGATCTGTTGCGGGTTCTGAGCATTGTTCGTGCTTCCGAAGAGGCTGTTGTTGTTGTTCGTGGCAGGCTGTTGAGTGCTGTTGTAGCCACCGAGATTCGAGAAGAGGGATGGTTTGGCTGGTTGTTGCTGAGTGCTGTTGCCTCCGAGATTGCTGAACAGACTTGGCTGTTGCTGCTGTTGTGGCTGAGCTGTCGGTGCGCCGAACAAGCTGGGCTTTGCGGCTTGTTGATTGTTGTTTCCTAGGTTGGAGAATAGCGAGGTACTCTGTTGCTGGGGTTGAGCCAAGGAGGAGCCAAACAGACCCGTGCCTGTTGAGGGTTGTGTGTTGTTGTTGTTGTTCGCAAATAAACTCTGCTGCTGTTGTGGCTGCTGTTGCGGTTGCGCTGAGCCGAATAGTCCCGTGCCCGAAGGCTGCGCATTCGTGGTTCCAAAGAGTGACATTGCTGCTGGCTGTTTTGGTTGAGCCTGCGGTATTGCTGCTGTCGGTCTCGGTTGAGCTTGCGTGGTGTTGATGTTGGTGTTGGTGTTGGGTTGCTTCGGTGTGCTGTTGGCTGGAGTTAGCATAGTGAAAGGAATGCCTGCATTGCGCGCGCCGGAAGGATGTGCAAGAGGTGCCATTTTGTTCGAGTATGTATGTTCGGTGAATGTCACTTACTGTGTTCACCTGAAATATGTTCAGATAGCTATTCGAGAAAGCTATTCGAGAAAGCTATTCGAGAAAGCTATTGTCGTCCGTTTGCCATTGTTGTACGCGCGTGGAGTCGCGTGAACTTGTGAAGTGAGCTTGCTCGGCAGCGAGCCGAAAGTCGAGCCGAATCAGCTCATACCGCGTTCGCTGAGCTACGGTCTTGCCGCGTACAACATCAACAAGCTGAAATGGACGGCGAAGATGACGACTTCTATGCGGCCGAAGCGCAGCAGCAGGATTTGGTGGAAGATGGCGGCGAGGCAGATGTCAAGGTGGAGAATGCGGATATGAACGAGCAAGAGGACGAGGACGAGGAGTCTGAGGACGACGTACAGTTCACCCTTGATGCGAAGCCGGATGCCAAAGCAGAGACAAAGCCAGAGCCAGCAGCGTAAGGATATACAGAACACTTTCCGCAATGGTAAGGCTGATAACCTACAGAAAACGGAAACGAACGTCCAGCCCAAAACCAGCACCCAAAGCCACCACACCAGCTGTCAAAACCGAGAAGGCAACCGCAGCACCCAAACCAGCAGCTCCAACAACCATCTCTAACCTGCTAACGCACAACGACCGCGAAGGCAAGGACTTCCCAGCACCCCATATCAGCCAACTAGATCTCACAACCATCCCACTCTACAACGCCCGCCCCCTCACAAGCCTAGACATCGACGCCGATCTCGCGAACCACTCCAAGCCCTGGCGCTTACCAGGGACGGACCAAACAGACTTCTTCAACTACGGCTTCGACGAGTACACCTGGACGCAATACTGTCTCAAACAGCAAAGCATGGCAGGAAACATCAGCGAGATGAAAGCAAACGACGAACGAATGCGGGCCATGTTCGGCGGAGGCGGCGGCGGCGGAGCGCCACCAGGTATGGGTATGGGTATGGGCGGAGGTGGTGGGGGGATGGGAGGTATGCCGCCGGATATGGAGGCTATGATGTCTATGATGGGTGGCGGAGGTCCGCCTCCTGGTATGGATTTTGGTGGGTTCATGGGTGGGGGTCAGGGGATGATGGGACAGCAGGGGACGCCGATGGGGCAGGGTGGGTTCCAGGCTCCGGGGTTTCAGCAGCAGGGACAGGGTGGGTTTGGTGGACAGCAGGGGAGGAGTAGTGCGAGTCCGGCTCCGGGTAATGGTGGTGGATCCAATACCGAAGGATATAGTGCGCAGCAGTTGGCTATGCTGCAGAATGAGCAGGGTGGTGGGATGAGGGGTGGAAGAGGAGGTGGCAGGAGAGGGAGGTGGTGAAGTGGTGACTGTACAGGTTTGACGGCCATTGACCAATTGCGGTGGCAAGTCACTTGGCTGCTATACGTCGTTGGCGCGTACACAAGGTGAGCTCAGGCAACAGGCCTGGCCAGAACACTCGACAATTCTGAGGCGGCAATTGCTCGATCCAGCTCTGTCGCACTGCGATTTCTGGCGATCGTGTCGAGTCGGTGGACATTGCGAGGCTGAGAATAGGAACCGGTCCAAGACACCTTACGACGCAAGTAAAAAGCCGCATTTGCTCGCCCAGGCTTGACTGATGTCTTAGATCACGCTGGCAGAGCTTGACCTGAGCCCCTGAGCGATCGACGCGAATTTGAAACAGCGACATCAGCTGTAGTACGCTGCGCAAACGTTGCGCGAAGCATACAGGACACATGCGTTGGTCTTTATGCGCTATAACGCAACGCCAATCGTATGAAAGGTCGGCAAGGCAAGAAGGTGGCGAGCTGCACGTGCTGGTCTGGTTCCACGGAAGTACCTCTGTGGTACAAGTTCAACAAAAGGGGCACGCAGGCGAGATCTCAACGATGCCAGACTGGTTGACAGGTGCCATGGCGCGAGATCTCCGCATCAGCCCAGACGCTTGGAGGCTTGGCTGTGGCAGGACCGACCTCACCTCTTCATCAAGTCGTGCATATTCAGCAGCATTGATCGCACGCTGGAGGAGCGAAACCACAAGAAGTAGTAGTAACAGCAAAGCACGACGTTATACGTCTCTACAATGTTCAAGCTCCACGAGCGCTATAGCAAACTCCGGTTCGTACCACATCCTCCACCTCTTTCCAGATCTTTACTCCTGCATAATGTAAGCCACAAGTTTTCATGGATTCCCTGAAACAGTTGCTTGGCTGCGAGGCTGGCATGCAGGTACCGCACGTTGTTCCATCGAAACCTTGGTTGTACCAGATAATGTATCCTCCGGCCTACCAGTAACAGCGAGGGATAGGTGACACGCCCGGGGAAGCACGGCGGAGACGTTCAGGTACACTCTTGGTACCTGTTATGCTCTTGCTTGGGAGGTTGGCAAGCTAAGAGATTAATGAGATGGATTGAATGTGGCTGTGGATGAGGTAGGAGGTATATATTGCTTGCTCGCTCACCTTCAGCTCCACGAACATCTCACTATTCACCACCAACGATTCGACCTTCCGACCCTGAACACCAGCCAGCGCGACTCAATCCAAGATGCAGCTTACCACCTTCCTCGTAGCCTTCCCGGCCCTCTCTTCCGCGCTCATCTACAACAAGACTCAAGCCTACCAGCCCGGAAACCTTGACAAGTACCGCTGCATGGGCACCGAAGGCTTCAACGCCCTTGTGCCCGAATGTCTGCATCAATGTCAGAGAGATGCCAATGCCAACGATGGATGCGCGTACGACGATCTGGCTTGCCATTGCGCCAACTACGACGTTTACTCCCCTGTATGTTAAAGATGCATCTCACTGCCGAAGTGAAGGTAGTTAGCTGATAAGTGAGGGTATAGCTTGTTGAGCAGTGTGTCTTCCCTGCGTCGCTTGGCGGAGCGGGTGCTTGCACTTTTCCGGAACTGGGACAGATCCGACCGATTGTGCAGGATGTAAGTCGAAATGGTTGGTGTGTAATGGGGCAATGGCTGACATTGTTTCTGCTAGATGTGCAACTTCTTCAATGCGACGGGATATACTGCCTACACGAGATGCGGACGCCCGGCTGGTCGCGGTGGACGCGGCTCTGGGCGATGGGGAGGGCACGGGTTGACGCTGAGTCCCGAGAAGACTTTCGGATTGATCACAGACCAAACGGTCACGATCACAGACATTGATGCGTAAAGATTGACGCGATGGGTTGGCAAGGAAAGTCTGTAGCCATAAGGCCCGGACGTAATAGCTCGAGCGAGAGGCATGACCGGCCTGGGCTGCTCTGACAGCATCTCGAGGGCCGGTAATGACAATATGTGTTAATTCCGATGTGGTTGATGGTGATCTTGTGGTGCTTGTTTTGAGCGACGTTGATCTTGAATTGTGCCCTTGTTATCGAATGAATGAGGCAAGAGCGAGCTAGCTGTGAGCCTTTGATGAAGTGAAGTGGAAAGGGCATCAAGCATTGCCGTTTTTCTACCTATACTTCTCATGCCTTCTTCTATCTGCATCAGCTCCACCCTGTCAGAAGTGTTGTACTAACACAAATTGGCTCAAAACTCACGAAGAAGCCGACCGGATTGCAGGATCCGCTCGTACTGCCTAAGAGGTAGCTGCTGAAGATGCTGCGAGACAAGGAGATCCGGCAGACATACTTCCTTCACTTCAGCTTGTCCATCCGGCACGCTTTACTTTATGCACTGTTCTCTTCGGCCAGTAGCAATCGAAGACATCTCCAATGGTGGCAGGTCCGTCCACTTCAGCGAGCGCCCCTTCCAATAGCCTCCCCCGCCAGCTTCGCTCGAATGGCACCGGTTTCGGCGGCTGGTAAACGAACATCTTGACGGCACTGCGGGGCTTCAGCTTTGTACCCAACTGACGGCTGCCCGTATGTGTGTCAAGCAAGACCATCCCGTCGTATCTGACTTCGAAAGAGGAGCCGAAGGCGTCGTTGTCGAAGAGTGCAATGGGCTTGCTGAGCAAGGGGTTCTGGTGATGTGTCGCTGGTGGTATGCGAATGAAGGTGTAGCGGCCTGAAGCACAGGTGACGCAGTGCTCCTCGTTGCAGTGATATAAATCGCCGTCCGACAGTGGCTTGAGGAAGAGGGCCTGTTGAAGCTTTGTCGAGTGGTTGATCGTCGCTTTGAAAGTACGACTGACCCTCTGACTGAGTAAGAGCGTGCGTATGTCGACTTGCAATAGCACACATTCTAGGAGCTCGAATGTGCCAGCGACCATGGCCCCTGCATTGCGTGCTTTCGCTGCTGCAACCGACAACAATCTCGTGGAGCGCCCACGAGCGTGTCGTTTGATGTGGGCCATGCCTGTGTTGTGTTAGAAGCTGAGGATACCGAAGTTGTAGATGAGTAGATGCCGCTGTCGGGCCGCTCGGCACAGCATGGAGATGGGAAGGTACGATGGAGCCATGAAGTCCAGCTCTAACCACAAGACATCATACTGAATTTCCTAGTTCATACTCTCAGTCGATAAACTTCAGCAAAGACCCCTCTTCTTTCCACAGCGCCTCCAGCTCCTTTATGTAGCCTGCCCCCTGCCATTCTTCAAATTGTCTTCTTTGCGCTTTTTGCACCGCTTCAGCCTGCCTCTGAGAGACATAGAGTATCTCTCGACCTACCCGTCGCATACGCCCAAACTGTTCTTTCCTACGCCTGTGCAAGTGGGCTGGTCGGAGCCGACGCTCTCGAGTGATGGGGCCAGTCACTGCGTACTTCTCCATCAGATTTGGGCTGGCGAGGTTAATCCGCTGCGAGGGTACCCGAGGGGCGCGTCGCAGCTCAGGCACGAAAGCACGCGGTATGTCTGGGAACCGGAGCCTCCATGTAAGAGTCACAACATGGTATTTGAGCCTATGTCTACCCTGGTAGGGATCCCAAGTTCCATTGGCAATGTTTGGAGGTCCGTCCCAGTCATACGTCCGTACCTTTTCGTCCAGCACGAACTGTGTCTTTGTCGAGTTCCCATCCACGATGTGGGTATCGTACGCTTCACTCTCGATCGTCTTGATGCGCTCAACAATGGTCATCATCTGGTCAACTTTGTAGTCAAGTGTCTCCATCTCCAATCTGAAGACCTGAGTACTGCGCAGATCTGGCGAGTTGAGCAGTGCCTTGACCCAGCTGTCCTGAAGGCGCAGAGGCTCGTCTGATTCCCACCAGTACCAATCAGTGTGTCGCAGAGTGACATGTAGGACACGGGGTTGAAAGTCGCCAGGTTCTGGTAAAGTCCTCAAGAACATGCTCCTTAGCATTCCAGTGCCCGCAGTGAGGTGTTCGATGTTGCACATCTGGACGAACAGGTGAAGCTCGCCGAAGTTCCGTCGGTTATGTTCTGTAAGTTTGCTCATCCACTTTGGATCTCGCTTGTCAGGCGCGGCACGGTGCACTAACAAAAGCGAAGGGTATTAGCTATCTATGTCTCACGCATGAGTTATATCTTTTAGACCTACGGTAGAAGGAATGCTCAGCTTGCAGCATTGGCATTGCGTTAGCCTCGAGCCATACTCGGCGGCATGTACGCAACAAGGCCGTGTCTGTTCTCAAGCGTGCAGTATGACCTGGCCGGTAGTAGTATTCGGTGTCCTCGAACACAGCATTCGTGTCCTCGAAGGGTGCGGTCGCGAAAGCCCAGATCAAGTCTCTGATCTCTGGTGGCAATATTGAGAAAAGAAGCGAATTAGATTGCTCGTTGAATTTGCCGGCTGCCTCGTGCTCGTTGAACTGAATGCCAATCCGACGGCATGTACGTTCCTCGAGTTTGTCAATGGCGTTGAGTCTGGTGGTATCCTCCTCTGGGGCCATGGTGGCTTGAGTGGTAGTGGTGAATCGCCTTGGTCTCAACGAGTAGCTTAATGCTATGACACGACAGAAAATGTCGACGATGAAGTTGTTGAGGCAACGATAGAAGGCATAGATAGAGAAGGAGAAGGAGTCACGATTGCGATTCATATATGCTTGCAGAAGGATTCAGGCTGCGTGAGCTAGCGGCCAGGCAGTGGCAGGTGCCTGTATCGAGATGACGATTTGAGTCAATAGCACCGTCGTACGCTTTTCAGTGGCAACGGCGCTTGTGCAAGGCGTTTGTGCATGTTTGCTTCGAGATGTGGTCGAGGTGTTGGATCGGCGTTCACTGTTTGTGCGGGCTAGTCGTCCCGTTCCGCTTTCCAATCGCGCTACTGGGCTGGACCGCACGTCTTCCTGGTCCTCTTCTGCATCCACCGGGCCCTTGAGCATCAACAGTGATCGTAACATGAATGTCTACCAACGCAGACGCTCGAAAACGTGCCGCTCGTGTTCTGCACACTAAAGCGTCCACATTCGACACCAAGAAGTAATACACCGGGCCACCATAGCCGAAACCATCAGACTTCACCAAATGTTACTTTGGCATTCTCCAGGACCGAAGGTCTCGCTGTTCCCTCCCCGCAGCTGGTGCTTGAGCTGCTGTCCTTCCGTCACTCAACGTCTACCTTCAAGTCGTCGCAGAACCTTTCAAACCTGGTCCTAGGCCATTCGACCCTACTCTAATTGCACGACTCCCTGTCGTCACATTGTAGACCTCCCCTACGTATACGGTCTACATGTGAACTCCGCTGATGAGGCGTGTGAATGTGACATTCACATGGAATACTACGTGGAGTCGATCAAGTCAAAGCTAAGCCGCGCTAACCTTCATACTTCCTCTTCACCAATTGACAAGATCGATTCAAAAGCACAATCTCAACAATCTCAACACTCAGTCGCCAACACAGCAGTTTGCTCTGCATCATGAACATCAACAGCACAAACTCGGCGAGGGATCAGCCAAGATCCCGACCAAGTATGGTCACAGCGACAGAGACCACGCCGCTGCTGAAGGCAGTCTTCACGCGCAACTCACCTGGATATGGATCGTCGAGAGATGGCGCTTCGACCGCTGCATCGGTGCCACCGCGTAACAAAGGAGTCGATCGCCTGCCAGCCCCAATTTCGACCCCATCGACACAGCAACAAGCAACGCTCAGGCCTTCCTTAGCGCGTGCGGCGACTGCAAGTGCTGCAACCAACCACATTTCCACAGTCACGCCGACACCAGTCATGTCGAGGCCGATCCTCAAACGCTCGAGCGCCACAACGTCTTCAAGCACGAGCAAAACATCAGCTCGGCCGTCCTTGCTCCGCCGCGCCACAGACTTGCTTGACCTCAATCCAGCTACTTCGTACACTCGCCGCCATGCGCCAGCAACACCAAGCCACTGGACCGACCATGCTCATCTCGCAGCACTTCTCAAGATCTGGGATAGCATTCACGCCGCCCCATCGACGGGTAAGGACCCAGTCTCGATCACGGCGCAGGTGGCGGCCACGGAAAAGGAAATGCTGCTAGCATACGCTGAGCTAGCTGAGGGCGCGGAACTGCTGACCACGACCTGGATTGAGTACAAGTTGGGAGTCAGCTTGAGGCGACCATTCTGTACCGCCGAGCGAATGGGCAGGTTTGAGCTGCTGTCGTCGAGTGGAGGTCTAAGAGGGAGCTGGGGTCCGTGGTGATATGGTTAAGCTAAGAACCGTCGTAAAAGCAGGGTATTGAGATGTTGGTTTTCTTGAGGTAATTGGTTGTCTGCACAGAGCGTTGCACAAAAGTTGGAGTCTCGGGGTGTTCATGCATTAACGAAGGGATGTGTGTATCATAATCATAACAAAGCTTGTCATTCCAATCTGTGCTCATAGAATCAGGAACTCATGCTCGACACTCTATGCCGCGTTGTATGCCTCCCAGTTCGCCCTCGAGATATCAAGTACATCGTGAACAAGGTCGGAAGCAGAGCTGCCACCTGAACAGTCCGTCCAAGTTCCGTTGTCCCTCACACACCTGATATTTCCATTGAGTCGCACAGTGCAGCTCTTCTTTACACCAGCGTTTGAACTCCTGTTGAAGCTTGCCTTGAGCATGTCCAGTCCGACTGCGCCATCATCGTCTACGGCGCACTTGTTGAGTCTCGCCATGGAAATGCCGTGCTCAAGTGCGCAATCCTCAATAAGTGACCTGTCAGGTATGTCGTCGTACTGCTTCGACATGCACATGACGAAGCCAAGATAAGTCTTGGGGTCGGGATAGAGGTGCGCAGCGCAAAGTTCAACAATGTTCCCTAAGCACTCGGACTGGCCATGCTTGCAGGACACGCCGTCGTCGTGGTCGGTGATGCTGCTAAAAGTTAGCGTTCGCCACCACTACACGAAGATCATCGAAGTCACATACTTTCCAATATAGCTCAGCTTGAAGTCGACCTTATGCGAGATTTTCTGCATTGCGGGAAGAATCATGTCGTGCAAACAGTCGCGTGCATCGGGGCAGCGTGACATGATGTGTGCCTCCAACGGAACTCTACTAGGATATGGCGTTTCGTCCAGGGAGTCCATCACGATGAACGACATGCATGCCACAACAACCAGCAATAAGAGAGCTGTCACGCCGTACATGATCCGGCGGTGCACCTTGCCAGATGTCGTCCTCGACCATGCTTTCATATATTCCCGCTGTGCTTTGAAGATGTTCTGCTGTAACTCCGCGAGGCTTGGCTCCGATGTGTCCACCTCGGTGGCGACACCCTCCTCAAGCAGGGGCTGCTTCTCCATATCCATAGCTGAAGTCATGTTTGATGTTGTTCGTGTTGGATTGATGGCAGGAAGCCGAGGAGAGTATGTGTTTGAGACATGACGTGCTGTGGCGAAGGCGCGTGGCGACATGAGATGCAGGGACTTGATCGTGGAGAAAAAGTGGGTCAGTCACGTGGGACAGTGAGTAGAATCAAGTAGGTTGGTAGGTAAGAACTAGAACCACCTCGTAACTTTCAGCAGGTTTGTGTCGTGATAGTACCGCATGCTGGCCCTTCGAGAATAGAGCACACGGGGGGCGACCGATGTCCAGCCTTTGCCCTCTCCGCATATCTTCCTCCCCGATCTTAGGGGCCTAATTGATCAGATGCTTCTCGAACTCCGCAAACATCGTCTCCGCCTCCTCGATGACATCCTCCATCCGTTGGAGACGCTCCCTACGCCCCGCCACGACAACGCGGATGGAGTCCAATTCTTCCCGTGTTAAGGCCATACTTTCCCATTTGCTCACTTCGTTCTCATGCTCTCTCAGCATCTTTCGTCCCTTCGTCAAGAGCGTGGGCCAGATCTTCTTAGCACGCTCTTGGTAGTCTTTCTTGGTGGTCTTTCCGATAGCCTCGCCCTTCTCGTGAAGCTCTTTTTGCAAGTTGTATTCCTTGCTTCCACGCTTGCCTACAAGAAGCTTGGATCCGTTGATGTAGATTTGACGTGTCGCTTGACGGATCTTGGGAAAAACCATCCCACGCGGAACTTCTTGCTCGTCTTCTGGGAGCCATCTCAGAAACACCGTGTCAGCCTCCAGGTCAATGAACTTGCCCTTTTTGGGCTGTGGTGTGCCGGTGGCCTGTTCGACGGTGGCCCGCTCGATGGTTGCTCGCTCGACTGTGGCTTGCTCAACAGTCGCCTGCTCGACAGCTTGGGCGTTAGTCGTGGTGTCCGCGGCCGTATTTTCGCGCACGAAAAGCGGGCTCTCATTGGCATGCTTCATGTCGGCGCTCATCTTCGCAATGGGTCGACGTGATGCTATGTCTGTGAGTCAAGAATCACCCGTCAGTGGATATGCCGCGGCCGGGATAGTAGTTGGTGAGTTAATACTGTGCTGAGTGTGGTGGAAGAGTGTCGTGGGTTATGAGACCAGTGTCGACTGGGATTGGAAAAGCAAGTGGATGTGGGTGTTGGTGTAAGAAAGAGGAAGCTCTGCGACCCAGGGTGAGATATAAGTATTTGTCGGCCAGGCTGTCATATGCAGATTCGATGCAGCGCACGGCGCAAGACTGGCGAGTGAGGGTCCGTACGTCCTTCGTGAGTTCACGTGTTGTTGCCAGCGATGGGACTCGCTCACTTGTTGAGCATCACTTATGGTGTTGGGCTCACTTGATCAGCACGACGATCGTGGCCGCCGGTGTTGTTCCTCGCAACTACTTAATGCTCACCTTGCCTACAATCATCTTCGCATCTTCAACCTTTCCCCCAAGAACATATTCATGAGCCATGGCAGCCATGCTCACACTCAAGCGTCCCAGCGAGGAGGAAGGGTATGGATCGAACAAGAAGCCGAAGGTCTCACCCAAGAAATGCTGCACTGTGTGCGGAACAGATGGCACGGTCTTGCAGAACTCGCCCGAATCCTGTCATCTCTTCCACCATGAGCCAGAGGAACGTGCGTGTGGCGAATGCTGGGAGGGCTATCTAAGTATGGAGGTTGAGAAGAAGCGGTAGGTCGAATTCTTGGTCACAGCTGGTGATCATACTCAGCATAGTGTTATCCTGCGCTTTTATCATAAACACTTACTGACTGCGCGATGGCAGGTTGGTGGACAAGATCACGCAGAAGCACAAGCTCGCTGAGATTCAGTGCATGATCTGCACCAGTCTGCTACCTGGAGAGGAGTTGAAGCTTCTCGTAAGAGACGGCACTTGGAAAAGGTATGGGTCGCGTAGTGTACACCGGAGCTCCAACTGATCATGAACCAGATATGAGGCCACTGTGCTCGGTTCCCTGGTGCAGACATGCCAAGCACGTTGTGAGCAAAGCCGCGAGGTACGCAAGGACGGGATGCCGGAGCGTAACATTGCCAATAGCAGTTATGTGTTCAAGCTCCAGAGGCATCATCGTGAGACCGACGGCCGAATCTTCAGCTGCGAGTACTGCAACTTCGCCACCTGTGTCGACTGCGATCGGCCCGAGCACTGCGGCGAAAGCTGCACCGAATACCAGCATCGCACAGGTATACTGCAAGAGTTGCCGATGGTAATTCATAAGTACAAAAAAGACACCATCAAGCCATGTCCAGGATGCAAAGTGTACTGGATGCTCGGCGACTCGGGATGCGGCTACGTCAAGTGTGATGCCTGCCAACACCGCTTCTGCTCACGCTGCTTAGTACCCTGGGTTGGAGAGGGCAGTGCGTATCTCCTTGGGCCGAAGGCGCACGGTATCGATCCGGCAGACTACAAACCTTGTGCGTACGGCCAGCGCAAAAACATGAAAATCAGCAAGCATGCCCTGGTCAAGCGGTACGCGACCAATGCAGAGGTCAAGATGCTGATGGCGGATATTGCGGCGGCAGAAGCAACGGCGGTGGCCAGGGAGAGTAGCGACGCTGCTGTTGGTCGCAGCGGATAAGGACAGGGGTATATGGGCACTCAAAGGTAGAGTAAGGACTTTGGGGTGCTGAGGACGGGCACACTGCTGCCTGAAGAGCTAGACCTGGAAAGGGCGGTGTAATCGTGCGTCTCTGTACCTGTGAGTGAGCGGCAATAGAACACTCAGAGCATATAGCTTGTCCTGCGCATGGTCCGCTGCGAGTGAGCCCGGATATCTCGTCGTGGCTGCTGCTATCAAAAGCATATCATTCTTTCTATGATATCAATGGCTTTGTGCTTGATTACAATTGCCGACAGGAAATCTTCGAGTTGTAGTCTCCGTGAACAAGTGAGGTTGAAAGAAAAGCACGTCCGAAAAGCGCCCCTAACCAAAAACTGGAAGGATCGCCGAATTTCGGCCCGCTCGGTGCCGATCATGCTCCAGACGACAAACGATGCCAATTCTGGTGAGGCTGGCTCGCGCGTTCATCCTTCCACAAACACGGTATCAGACAGACTCGCGCACTGCGATTGCGATTCTCGCCGTTCCAAGGTGACACGTTCGACTGCACTGCATCTCGACGTCTCGAATCCCGCCTATCGTCTAGGGCAGGCACGAAAGTTGTCTTAGGGTTAAGCCCTAGCTCGGGCGTTTCTGGTGTGTACAGTGGAAGGATCAATGTCAGGTAGGCACGGCGTGATGGCGTCGCAGAGGTGGCTTGTTAACGATCCTGCTTATAGCAACTCCGAGTTATGGCTACGGAGGAGAAAGTGCCTTCGGAGACTTCTCTAGGATGAACAAGCGTAGGCGAGTTGACGATGGCGGAACCTCTTGGGAGGCGTCACAAATGCCAGAACCACGTTATGCAGCAGCCGACCAGTACAACGGCATTGTTCCATCTGGCAACAACGGAGAGAGCTCCCATGCTGCACCTCTGCCACAGCAGCAGCAGCAGCAGCCAATGCAGCCCTGGAGCTCCGGTGTCAACCTTGGCGCTTCACCCTATGGGGACGGCGCATCCTCCTCTTATGCGCAACCCTACTTCTACCAAGCCACGGACCCCACCACGTATACATCTACATGGCCTGCAACAGACGGTAGTGCTGCCGTCAATTATACCAGCACAACGACGTATCCAAGCGGTGGAGATATGCCATACTTTCCCCCATCGACCGAACAAGCTCCGGCGAATTACGATGCTGTAACGACTTATCAGAGTGTGCCTGCAGCACAGAATGATCAGTATCCTTATGTCGACCAGCAAGTACAGACTTCGGCACCGACAACATCTGCTGCAGCTTTCTATCAGGAGGATGCCAGTATGCATCTGAAGCTCCAGAGCATGCCGATTCTTGATAATTTGGTATGTGATCATACATCCGCAGCGGTACTGCAAGAGTACTTGCATCTATGTATCTCATTTTATCATGGGGTCGCGCCTTGAACAATACTTTTATCTGCGCGATTCGAAAAAGTCAGCTTCGCCAGCGTTTACTTGACTAGCTCCGTCACAGCACCGTATGCTCGAGCTCGTACCAGCTGCTGACTTGTCACAGGCTACCCAGCTCATCCATACCATTGCCAAGGCGAGCTATCCTCAGATCCAGGACTTGATGCGTGGCAACGAAACAGAAGAAGGCCAAGCGTACATCACGCTCAAGAACCTCT
Source organism: Elasticomyces elasticus (assembly GCA_035926095.1). Lineage (NCBI taxonomy): Eukaryota > Fungi > Ascomycota > Dothideomycetes > Mycosphaerellales > Teratosphaeriaceae > Elasticomyces > Elasticomyces elasticus. The sequence continues at coordinate 1,385,728 of JAVRQT010000004.1, forward strand.
TCGACCAGACACGCAAAGTCTACAGTCGGGAGACGCCATTCATTGATGCGATAGCGATACAGATGTTTCAACCTAGTGAGTCCCCTTTTTTGTGACCAACGTAGCTTTACGTCGCCTCAGACCAACTGAATAGATTTGGTAAAGTTTATAGTGCTCTTGAGAGTATTGTCGGGGATGCCAGCCGAGCGCAGCACCCTATGCTCTTGCTGATACACTGTTCGCACAGACCAACAAGAACTCATCCGCAAAGCAAACATTGCAACTTTCGTCTCGAGCATCCTTGGTGCCCACGACGTCAGCTTCTTCCACCTCAACGAGTACTTCATGGAGACGTTTGTCCCGTCTGGTCACCGTCTGCTCAAATGGCAGGGTGCGATCTATCTCGAGCTGAAAACGCAGACGTACATTTCCGCGATCATGAACAGCGATGGCAGTCCCGAGGCGATGCTGGATGAGCTTTTTCCTGGAGATCTTGATGCGCTGATCCTGACACGACATCCCGACGCTCCAAGCCTGTCGCCGAGCGAACAGGATTTCATCGATCGATGTAAAGCACGAAAGAACTATTTACTGGCTGAACCATCAACGGAGGACGCCGTCCATGAGTTGCCCAAGAAGTACCAATGGATTGACTTTGTTCGCGAGTTCGCTTCGTGCATCAGCAAGAACGTCGATGGGATCATGAACGTTCAAGTACGCTCGCAAGCGGCGTTTGGCGGCACGGCAGAGAAGAAAGGAGCAGCGAACACCGACTCAACACAAAAACCAGCGACGAAATCTTCCACGGGAGCCACTGTACCCACTCTCGCCCGCCAGAGCAGCAGTACCAATACCGAGAAGAAGGCCGCTCCCTCCTCAACCATACGCCAACCCTGGACGAAACCCGAAGAGGATGCGCTCCTTCTTGGCCTCGAAAAGGTCAATGGACCTCATTGGTCGCAGATTCTGGCGATATATGGGCGGGGCGGATCAACCAGCGAAGTATTGAAAGATCGCAACCAAGTACAGCTGAAGGACAAAGCACGTAACCTCAAGCTGGGGTATCTGAAGATGGGTAAAGATGTGCCCGTCGCTTTACGGGGAGTCACGGGCGAGCTGCGGAAGCGAGGCGGTGCAAGAGCAAGGGCAGCGTTGGGACTGTTAGATGATGAGCCTGAAGAAGTTGAAGGTGAAAACCTCGACCCTGATTTGGGACAACAACAGCAGCAACAGCAGAGGCCGGCCAAGAAGAAGAAAAGTGGCAAGAAGTGAGAGGAAATATCTTCGGCGAGTGACTTGAGCTTTCAGGGCACGGAATGGCTTTGGGTAGCCTGGCAGCCCTTTTAATCTGTCGCGTCGTGATATCGGCACACTGCCATCAAATCGTAGCTATCGTCGCGTCCTGGGCCCACAACAGTACATTGGGCTGCGAACCCCTTCATACACAATCAGGGTCCTGATCTTTGCAGCACATCGTCGATACCCATCCGGCGCCGCTTGCCAGTCGGTCTGCCGTCTCCAGTATATTCCTCCTCAGACGCACCATCACCCCCAGTCTGGTTTTCCATCAACCCTCCAGGTCTCATCATCGAAGTCATGTCCATTGGCGGAAGATACATAGCAGCAGTGCCAGCATGCTGTGGCATGCCCATCTGATGTGACCAGGGTGTGTATCGGGTCTCCGTGGGTGGTCCAGTTGCAGGCAATCTCATCATCGATGGGTCGGCCTGGGGATACCCTACATAGCCAGGCTGCTGGAACGGCATCAGTGGCTGTGGCGGTGGGTAAGTGTATGTTGATCCATATGGAGGTGGCATTGTAGAGGCCGGACTTTGAAGAGCGAAGGTTCCCATGGGAGGAGCTGAGCGCATCATCTGATCTCGAGGAACCATGGGCTCGGGTGAGTGCAGAGGCGGTCCAACCATTAGTGGGCCGCCGTAAGAGAACGGCTGAGGTCGTGGTATGGGCAGTGGAGCGGGTGACTGCTCGACGGGCCGGAAGCTTGGCAGAGTGACCACCACGAAGTATGCAGTTGCCTTGGCGAGTCGCACCCGTGCTGGGAAAGTTTCTCCGGAAGAGCCTGACTGTGTCTGCCTCCAAGTGTATGTGTTGTCATTGAACCCGAGTGTGTACTGCTCTGCATCAGTCTCCGGGATGCGGAGCACAGAATCCTGGCCCGGCTGGATGATGGGTGGCATATACGCCGGCTCTCTTGCCTCCCTCTCCGCTCGCAGACGATTCCTGATACCCTGGAAGCTATCTCCATCTGTTGGCGAAGCGAGTTCTGCGATGTTTCGATCCCTGACTTTCCTCCCACCAAACATGATATCCTCGAAAGGTCGATTGGCTCGAATGATGACGAAGTCGGTATTGAGAAGGGCAGTCGCAAGTTCGAAACCGGATAGGCTAGTATTGGGAGGAGGAGGTTGTCGCATACCGTACGGCGAGAACATCGACGTAGGCGGTAGCCGGCCGGGTGTGGACGCTGTGATGCTGAGTGGTCCAGAGTCATCGCTCGCTTGAGATCGTAATGAGTGAAAGGACTCTGCACGAGGCCGACGAGGCTCAGCGATAGGGCGCATCAGGGGCTGCGACGGCGTAGCCACGATCGAGGCCGACGGTGAGCTTGACTCAGGTATCGTCTGTTGGGCGCTGGCATCACTCTCTTCTCGGAGACGCGGCCGGCCGCGTTTCTTGTGTTGCACATCGATACATGTGTCCTGTTGAACGTCAGCTGTATGATCCCACGAACAGCCAGGATCGAGCTGATTACCTGCTTTCCAGATGCCACGCACCTCCCGCAGGGACGTTGATCATCGCAACTCAGGTGGGCTCTCTTGCAGTGGATGCACGCAGACGCAACGTGCGTCTTTGACCTTCTCCCACCTCGAGTAGACGGGCCCGCGGTACTTGGCACAGATGGCTCGCTTGACGTTGTGCTTTGCAAAATAGATGGTTGTTGGTAAGTTGTGACCTGACCAGTAGGCCCTGATGATGAAGGGTAGGGAAATGGCGCGATCGCGAATGGTTGATTGGTGAAAGCAGGTACTAGTGCTTCCTGGGCAGGAGGTAGAGTGGTCGCGAGTGCGGATGCAAAGGTGTTGATGGGTCCTCCGGTCGTCGTCGCAAGGTTCGACGCTGGGGTTTGCCTACTCGCCGGCAATATCTCGTATGGTCGAGTCCGAGGAGGCGAGGGCGGATTTGACATAGGCGGAGACGGATAGGCAAGGAGCCAAGGGTATGCTCCGCTGTGTCCCAGCAGCGTCGGACGAGTTGCCCTCCGTTCCAGCAGTCCTATTCGTTTGGTGTAGAGCTCGCAGCGCTGCGTAACGAATTCGGGACAGTTGCTCGGGATTAAGCTGCTCATCGCTGTGCGATGTTGTTGGGTTCTCCGGTTTGGACAGTACTGTCCACGATCAGGCTCCGGCCCAGCGAAGTCTGAGGCATTCGGTGGTTGCTCCTGCTATGCCTGACAGAGTCCCGAGGCCAGGCTGGGTATGTGAGGTTGATCAGTGTGGTGCTTGGGTCGTTGGCGATGCTCCAGTACCTAATAGTGGAGGTGGAGGTGGAGGTGCGGTGCGGCAGATCGACGTGAGGTCTTTGTCGAAGATCCACTATCCCGGATGAATGGTCTCGGAAACCTAGATACTCCTCGACTACTGGCAGCCCTTGATCAGATCTCCGCAGATGGGTAGAAGCCAACGGAAGTGTTAGTGCGGCTATGCTGATACGGTTGTGGTGCTACAGGACGTTGCCCCAACCACGCAACATCCGAGATGTTGCGGTTCGGGGATCGAACCCTTTTACATATCCCCACCAAAGTGCGGGACAATTATTAGAGTGCAGTACGTCGTTGTCTTAAGGTTTGCATTTCTCAAGCGACCGCTCTTGACTTTGCCGATCTGTTTCATTTCCACCGTACGCTCTTGAATTGCCAGTGGGGGCGATTGGCGTCAAAAAATATTGACGAGATAGAGCGATGACATGCCATCATTTCCTGACCCGGGCATTTTCTTCCCATCTCCTCCTAGTTGACCGGCTTTCTCAAGATCGGAGCATGCATGTGGACCGTTATCTTGGCCTGTGCTTCTCACCCTGTCATCGCCTTACCCCGAACTCTAGTAATCTGTGGCGTAACGGTATGCCGGAGCATGTCTCTCCGACCTGAGGATCAACATCTGGTAGAAAGCTTGACATTGATGGTGCATTTTTCACCTGAACGAGCTCCTTCGAAGATCACAGCCGGGAAAAAAGCAGCATGCATTGCTGGCCGTTCTTGACAAATATATGCTGGTCCTGCCGGGTATATTCATCGAACACGAGCAAATGGTTTGGATACCCCTTGCAGTGCCAATAATGATAAGATGCAAGTCTCCCACTATCGCCATTGCTTGTGGAGCGTACCATACCTTATGTGATATTAGGTAGAATGATCGACCAAATTATAGACGTATGGAGAGTCATGTATATTGCTTCGCTTCGAAGGGAAAGTGTTCAGTCTCAAGGTGCAGCGGAGCTCAGTGCGGAGTGCAACGTGGTATTGAATCATGTCATTGACGACTCCGACTCGGCATCGATCAGCACTGGATAAATGCATCGCAATGGGTCGATGCACTACTTTGAAATCTGTAGATCGGGGCCGTTGCTGCGAAGGCCTCTAGGCAAGATGAGCTTCCGAATTATTGTGAGCTGCGAGTGATACCGGGGTGGCTATGTGACGAGGTTGTGGTGGGAGATGATTGCGCCATGCGAGACGCCCGTTGACAGGATGCCCGATGCGCTACGGACATCGGGGTGGTCCAGATGCAGGTCGCGAGAGAGGAGCCGAAGGCTGCAAGTCCGATGCACGCTTTTCTTTTCTGGTCTTGGTAGCATCTCCGTTCCTTCACCGAGACCTGTGGTGCAGTCATCACTGCGCGTTACGCCAAGTCCTGAAGACGCGTCTGAAGAGGCGGCGGCAGGGTAGGTCGGCGTCAGGATGCGCTTGTGGAGTTCCGAGACAGATCGTGGCGCGTGGCCAAGACCGTGATCCCTGAGCGAACTAGCAGCTTATCCACCTTATCGCGACGACATCTCGATGGAAAACGTCCCAACGGTGTTATAGCTCACACCGTTGGCTTTCCCGAGTGCCCAGTTGCTGGGAGCGTGGAAGAAAAACAGGTGAGCGCAGACCAGGGTTGCTGTCGTTTGTTGCTGTTGTACTTCCTTCTGTTATATCGAAAGCTCAAGTACAAGACGACGAAGAAACGCAGCATCTCCACAGCGACGCCACGAATTTAACGCATTTACCGCTTTCGGACATCATTACCATAGTCTGTTCAAGATCCGGTTTTGCTCATGCCAAACCTGCACAGGTAGAGCGAGGATCTCATGAATATGACACCTTGACAACAGGAAGACCCAGCGTGACTGCAAAATGCGCGGCCATAGTGTTGTTACACATTGTATTATACAGAATCGGCCTTCTGGGACCATCGCATCTATGTCACGTTTCCCCCAATGGTTAGAGTCAGGCAGGTTGCGGTTGCGCTTCGACGGAGATTGATTCTGGTTGCGACGATATTGATGCTGTTTCGTCCTTTGTCGGCGCCGACTCGATGGGCCGTTGTGGTGTCTTTTGAGGCTCCCGTGCGGTGCTGGGGAACAGCTCTGGCATGAGCCCGGGGAGGAACCGTTCGAGCCGAGTCCAAGTCTCGCTCCAGAGCTGCTGCTGCTGCTCAGACCGCTCGTCGCTCTCACCCTCTGCTGGTGGTGGCGCGAGATGCTCTCCACTCGCCATCACCAACAGGATATTCTTCAACGATTCCGGCACTGCCTCAACTAACAAGTCGCCGCGCTGCCCACTGTTCATCACGCGATCCATGATACCCATGATCTTCACCCACAAGTCTAGCACGCCGTCCCATTCACTCAGAAGCACCAGGTAGTGCAAGAAGATCTTGCACAGCAGCTGGGCAGCCTGCACTCTGGTCTCACTCATACCGACCGGATCTGTCTGGTAGACCTCGGGTTTGAGCAGCTGGTTGATTAGTGGGAACAGCACCTCGCCGAATATGTTGATCCACTCAGTGTGATCAGGCGAAGCCAGTTCGGAAGACAACAGGCATCGCTGTAGCGACGTAAACGCCTGGTGACGAATCTCGCGACATGGGTTGACGCATTGTGTGATGAGGCAACGGAAGACTGGAGACCAGTAAGCGCGCCAAGCCTCGTTAGTCTCGAGATGTGAATGCTCAATCAATGAGGGCACACGGCCAGCCAGCTGCGAGACGATCGTGAGGGCGCGGATTCCGCGGACAACGACTTCACTCTTCTTAGGCTTCTTCTCTGGCGGCGGTGCCGCCTGACCCCGTCGTTGCGTCTGATCACGCTGCTGTTCTTGCCGTGCGCCGACACTGCCGGCGGTCGCAAAAGCGTTCAGCAACGCGATTGTGGCTTCGTAGTTGTCACCCGTAATCGCAGCATTCGGTCCATCAGCGATGCCCTCTGCGATCTGGAACACTAGGGGTGCAGCTTCTGGTAGTCCCTGCAGCGCGTGCATGACAGCCCAGAAGTCTGGTGACGTTGCCATCTCGTTCTTGAGCTCCGCTGGTCCACTTATGCAACCCTGTATGCCTTTCAGTATCGGCAGCGCACACGACTGCAGCACCTCTTGCTTGAACGCCGAGATCGCATGCAGCACGACTGGGGTCCGGATGTACTTGTGGTCATTGCTCGCTCGCAGAAGTGCAAGCAAGTAGAATACCGTCCGACTCAGCGCCACCGGATGCAATCGATCTGCATCTCGGATGACGGTCTGCAACGCATCCGCCACATCCGCGCCCAGTGCAGTAATTGTCTCTTCGTCGCGAAGAGCGAGTATCGTGGCCAGCTCCAGCACGTAAACAACGGCGGGATCGTAAAGCGGTGACGAATCAGCAGCGGTAAGTGCACTCTTTCCAGTGCCATTCGCTCGTACCGGAGTGGGTGCAGGAAGCTCCGTCTTGACCGTGATATATGGCGGTGAGTCCTGTTCTGGAAGCTGCGACAGAAGTGACATAGTAAGTGACTTCAGCGACCCGACAGGCAGTTCCGATAAATTTCCCAGTATCTCCTCGAAGTGGCAGGCATTGATGCAGTCCACCGTACTGAGCGTTGCTTCAATCTCTTGATCGTTCGGTTCTGGCGGTTCGTCGTTCATGACGCTGCTCACATATGAAGTGAAAGCGCTGAATAGACCTACGTCGTTCGACTTGTCGTTGCGTTCAATGACCTGAGCAGGAGACTGCAGAGGTATAGGTGGTAGGTCCAGATCCCGAGAGATTGAAGTAAAGGATGTCGGGATCAACGAGTTGATGAAGAGGTTGACTATGATGCGGACGATCTTCACACTCATCAGTATCGGCACGAAAAACACCAACCACGAACAGACTCACCTGTGTCCACCCCTCCCGAATAGCACCCTCATGCCCACCAATAATCCTGAACAGCACCAGCGTAGCCAACTGCGCCTTGTGATCCCTTCCAAAATCCACAGCAAACTTGCTAACCATGATACTCTTCCCACTCGCCTGGACCTCGGTATTCAACCCTGTGTCCGGCGGCGCTTCAGTAGCCAACGTACTGATCTTCGCAAGGCTCTCAATGATCTTGTCCATGCACTCGCTAATGCCGTACTTGTCAGCAATCTGCGCGCACTGGCTGTACCCGGCAATCACACGCTGGAAGACCGCATCTTCAGTCGCCGAAACAAAGACATAATTAAGTGTCGCCACGATAGGCCGCCAAGTCGCGGCAAACATATCCGCATCGTAGAGATTTGTTTCGCAGATCACCAGGTTCTCAGCTGTCCGGGCCTTAACCAGCAGCTCTTTCCAGGCATGATCGAAAGCGTGCTTGTTGTCGTGCTCTTCAGGCAACACAATCTCGTTCGCCTTGATAGCACTGTAGATAGCTTGCAGGTACTCGAAGTCGAAATCCTTGCCACCATTCACACCCCGGAGATTCTTCGCGAAGTCCTCGACCTTCATTCGAGCTGCAGGCTTAACGTTCGGATTATACTGGTCCGTGTTCAGCATGATGATAGCATACGTGAGCACGAACAGCGCATCTGTGTCCACGATCTCCTTCGGCTTCGCATCTGAAAAGTACTTCTCCGCCAACACCGTCACAATTCGTTCAATCAACGCCGACTCGCCAGGTAACCGGAAAGTCGTCAGCACCTCCCTCAGCGCCTCGTCTATCCTCATTCCACGAAAGTCGTACAAATCAATGAATGTCTCCAAGATAGCTTCATTTCCCTTCTTCGAGATAAAATCACCCAGCACCCTCTTATCAATCCTAGTCGTGCCCTTCAGAAACCCAGTAACCGAATGCGGATTGTTCGGATCCTCAATAATCCCCTGCGCAGCCAGAAACGCGATCCCACCCTTAGGACTCTCATTAAACTTCGTCGCACCCCTGATAATCACTTTCTTCCGATTCCGCTGTTCCCTCAATTTCTGCCTATCAGGTAACCCTTCCGTCCTAGGCTCATCATCCAGTCGATCAGCAATGAACTGTACATATCCCAACAAGCTGTCTAAACACAACGGCGGGACATTGGTGGTACTCCACGTAGCAGAATCCGGGAAAGCGTTTCGAGATAGTAGGCCAACCATATCCAGACACATATCACTGCGATCGATCTCGCAGTCGTAGTTGACGAATAACTCAACCATGAAAGAGGGTATTCGAACCATTCCGCCGATGGACTCGACCATGGCTTCACGGGCGTCGGGTTTGCGGGAACCGCCTTCCATACCTAGTCGTTGTCGATCTCGTACTGGCACGGGAGTGTTGCGTCCGCTATTCGTTCCGGGAACTGGGAGAGGTTTGACGAGAGCTGGGGCTTGCGGCACGCCTTGATAGAGTGATGGATCGATTGTTGGCTCGTCCGGTATCGGCACCCTGGGATGCAAGCAAGCAACGACGTAGCTTAGGAAGAGCTCTTGTTGTAACTTCAGCACACTACGACACGTTGCCAGCAATGTCCCAGCTACGCGCAAAGACTCGTGCAAGACCGCAATATTCTCCGAACGCACCAGCTGGAACAGATTGCGGCACAGCGTATCCTTTGCAAGCGAAGCCAGACTCGGGTGATTCGAGATGCTTGGTCCAGCCACCTCGAGCGCTACGTTTACTATCCGTAGCGCCATCACTCGTAGCGTCTCACTTCGTGCTTTGTCGTGTGGGTCCAACAAGTCGGACAACACACGAAACAGCTCCCTGATCGACGGCAAGCCATATGGTCTGACTTCCTTGCCATCCTCCACCGGCGCTTTGGACAAATCCAGCTGACTACTCCCTGCATCCATGGACACTCTATCCTGACCAGTGAGTCCCGGAACCTCCAAACTAGTCTTCGAATGCTGCATCGCCGCGACACCAAGCTCTCCATCCGGATTCGAGTCAATCTTAGCAGCATCCATATCCTCCTGCGTCACCGCCTCCTCCAAATTCTCCTCCTCCTCGCCCAACTCTGCCTCCAAAGTCTTGAGCCGCGAGAAGATGGTCTGACACATAGTAACCATACTGATCTCCGCACTCCTCCTCAAAACCTCACTCATCTTGACATGACAACAAATCGACAACGCACAAGTCATCATCTCACACACACTCTGATCACCCAACACATCGCCAGAAGGACCACAGATCATGTCTTCCATCAGTTTCAGTATTCTTAAGAACACCACTTCGTCGCTAGGACTATTATCGCCCTCAAACCTGCAGTTAGTGACCGTGGACGCGAGCAGCTGCATGCCTTGACTGAAATTCGGGTTGTAGATGTTGATCACATTGTAAGCCAACATCTTCGTGATCGCTATAAGCGCCAGACTGGTAATCGGCGCTGTCGTGCTCGAGCTTCGGATGACTTGCAGGAACGGCTGCAGCAGACTCGGGGTATCGAATTCCTGTATGTTCTTACAACCCTTCAGATCCGCTCGTAGTCTCGCGAACGCACTCATGAGCGGGTTGTCCTGCATGCTCTGTCCTTTCTTCCCTCGCAAACCCCATCTTGACGTAAGCGTGCCATCATCCTCGATCAAGTCGATCTTGCTACTCGCTCGCGTCCGGTCGTGGTTTGTAGCTCGCGCATCGCCTGGTGGTGGCCGAGGTGTTGTAGATGCTCCCAAGATCGAAGATATGGAGGAGTGGGCCCAGCGAGCATGCTTGCGCATGGCGCTTGTTACGGTGATGCATTCTGTTACTACGAGCGCCACCGGGTCGATGGCGACTGTTATGCTGCTTCCCGAGCGACCATTCAGGGTCACACCGTCCATGATAGCGGCCTCTTTGCTCTCGAAACAGCCGTCTATTCCAGTGGCCATATACTCAATAAGCTGGTCCAGTGGTTGGTTTAGAACACCATTTCTCATCTCTTTAACTGTGCATATTCTTGATGTCTTCACAACAGCCAGATGTACGTCTTCAAACGCTACGGTCCTTCGAGTACGGTGTCCTTTGTTATCGCCAGGTGTACATGTGTAGTGCGGAGATGACTTGAGCTTGGCCAGGAGTGCCACGTCTTTGCGCATTGAAGATGCTCGGGAGTGTCTGAACATCGCCGCAATGCGCCTGCGACAGCGATGCCATTGACAGACATATACTGTGTTTGAGGTGATCAAGACGGAGTGTCAGATCAGGATCCAGAACCAACGAATTTTGCACAAACCGAAAGTCCACCATCGACCAGGAACACAACCATGGCCATGGCCGCCGCGGCACCCTTCAAGGTGGGCATGAAGGAGATATATCTGTACGTACAGGATTCAATTCATACGAAATGCTGTCTAATATGCTATGCCAGACCCAACTTCACAGTCTGCCTAAAACACACCCCCTCCCAACCCCCAACCAGCGCCTCCTTCCTCGTCCCCCTCTGGTTCTCCAAACTCGACCTGAGAGACTACCTCCACAACGTCTACTCTCTCTCCATAGGGCCTACCATCCGCTCCTACGTCCAACAATCGCGGATCCGACAAGGCCAGGTCAAAGACCCTGCCCGACCGCAATATAAACGCTGGCATCGCCCGCGAGCGACGAAGAGGATGACCGTGGAGTTGGAGAGGCCGTTTGTGTGGCCTGCGGAGCCGGAGGATTATAAGCCGTGGAATAAGGAGGAGAATAAGATGGCAGATCAGGAGCAGAGTGCTATGCAGGAGAGGTTGGGAGGGACGAAGGATGCGTTGACGATACCGACGGAGAGGAGGGTGAAGATGAGAGAGCAGGCGAAGGCGTTATTAGAGGGGAGGGAGAGGTGGCGGCCGGGAGGTGGGAGAGGAGTGGAGGGGATTGGGATGTTCAGTCGGTGAGTGCGTGAAGCAGTCGATCATCCGCAGAAGCTATGCTATGTACATATAAATGCTGTACAGTATCGCGTGAGCCAGCAAAATATTAGCAGACTTGTGACCCTTCGATCAGCCCTTCCTCACGATCGTGCTACAATATCATGTGCCAGCCAGGGTATACCACCCAGCTCCATCGAACCCATGCACTTGGTCCGAAGCGTTGCAGCCAGCATGGCGCCTTCACCAATAACCACCGCGGTAGTGCACTTCGTCAAACCACTCGTCCTTGTAGTCCATGCCATATTTGGCCCAGTCCACCTTCTTGTGCTCGCAGTGATAGCAGTCGAGCTTCTTGCACATCTTGGCATGGTTGTCATATCGATCGTCATAGTTGAAGTGACTGATAGCTTCGGACTCATAGCCTCCATCGGCGTCAAGATCCTTGTAGTGCTGGAGACCTACGGATAATGTCAGCATATGGTGGTGGCGTGATGTGGTTGTACGTACGCTTTCGAGCACGCTCCCAGCGTGCATCGTTGTCAGTGTTGTCGACAATGCCTTGGTACTTCTCGATCTTGAGCGCACGCTTGTTCTGCCGGACCTTGATGCGCTTACGATCCTTACGCTCCTTGCGCTTCTTGGCCATGTGCGCCTGGACATCTTCGTGAACGATCTTGGCGATCCTCTCCACGTCCTTGCGGTAGAAGCGATACGAGATGCAAGACCCAAGGCTCAGAGCGTTGCCCGTCTTCCTCGTGCCATACGGTATCAGTGGCAGGTTCGTGTGCTTTGCACGCGGACCGGGCTTGCGGGTGGGTACGAGCATATAGTCACGCAGGTCGTACTCCTTCAGAGCATCAGTGAGGAACTGCAGAATCGTCAGTAAGTCACGGCAATGCTAGCAGCAGTAACGCTCACGATCGTGCCTTGCAAATCTTTGTGCACACACTGTGGACAACAGCCGACACTGTTATGCATCACCGAGGTATTGTAGCACCAGACATCGCATTTGAAGCAGTGGAACCGTGCGTAATGTAAGAACTCCTTGCGATAGACGCGACGATCCTCTTCTTGTGGCCTCGCCGCGATCCTCGTCGACCGGCGTTTTGGCTTTCGGCAGTCAGGCACCGCCGCCTCTCTCTCGGCAGTTGTCTTGAAGAGTGTCCGTGCAGTGTCGCAAGTCAGTTGGCGCAAACTGAAGCTTTCAACGCAGTCTCGCAGCTGTGTAGACATGGCGGCGAGGGAGAGCAGTACGTGAGGCCTGTGGATGTACGGCGGCTTCTCCATCTTGGCAGCCAGCTCAGGATCATGGTCCAGCACGCAGTATGACAGGATGTTGTCCAGCACTTCAGGCGGCATGGTGCTGATGAAGTCCTTGTCCGGGTTCACTGGAGTGTTGAAGGCGTTGGGCTTGTCGTCTTTGTACTGTGGCACGTACTCGACTTCAGCATCCTCTTCAGTAGGCGCTTCAGTAGCTTCGACTTCGCTGTCGTCTCCTGCTTCATCCTCACTGCCGTCCTCAACGACGTAGACCGGCTTCTCTTTCGTGACCAGTCTCGCACTTGCTCGTTGGCTCGTGGGCTTCACCACGGTGGTGACCTTCTTCTTCGCCATCTTGCTGTTCGATGTCAGTGATGTCAATGTTCGATGTTGTAACGAACAGAAGTCGAAAGGAAAGAGATGCACAAAACAGCCGAAGGCTGCAATCCACTAGCGCCTAACACGAACGTGACGCGACCAAAAAACTGGAAGGCACGCGTATTCACGTCTCCTAGATTGACATTCACGTCTGGGAGTTAAGTGAAGTGATCATCCTCTAGTCAGTACCAAGTCGGCGGCTATCTTCTCCGGACGAGCAACCAGCCAGCAGTTATTGGACGAACCAGCAAAGAAACAACAAGCTACGACGTGAGCAGCAGCTCCAGATCAGTCTCGAAAAGTGCAAGGAATACTCACTAAATAATACAGAAAGCACTGCACTCTATACCAGAGCCATAGTCGTCGCGAAGCAACGCCTCCCCAAAACACAACCGCCCATATAAACGCCGTTCTTTACCCACCCGCCCCCAAAACTCCCATGGATCTCATGCATGCTCATATCTCGCTCTTCCGCCATCGCTCATCGGCGAACCGTCCCGCTCCCCTCCGCTTGATCTTCACAACAACCGCCCGCCAGAGCCTCAAGCACGGTCTCGCCAACACCATGAGCAAATAGGCGACGAACAGAACAAGCCCCGCAGCCACAAGAAACGTGAACGTCCAACTCCACCGCATAAACAACTGCGAGACGTGAAACCTCCCATTGCGTCACTGCTCCTTCTCATACCCCTCCGGCAACGGAATCTTATTCATCTCAAAGTAACGTTTCGTGCCTGCAAAACACACAGCGCTAGTCAGTAAACATTCCCCTAAAAACCCTTGAAGTGAGTGAGGGGGGTGGCAGCAACTCACAAGAATACCCATTCCAATCAAAGTTATCCTTAGGATTGCAATGACACTTATTCTCCATCCGCAACTTCTCCCCCGTCGGACAATGCGTAAACGGAACATGATAATACGCGATATCGTTGAAGAAATGAATCTCCTCCTTCTTCAACATCAACCCCGCAGCAATACTGTGCACGGGAGCGTCGCCCCAGCGTTCGTAAAAGAAGCCTCCGTCTTTGTCTAGGTGCTCGAAGAAATCGAGGTACGCTTTTGAGCGCAACCAGTCGAGATTGCCGACCTCGAAGTTGGACCAGAAGTGGCAGTGGTTGTACGTTTCTCCGCCGTCGTCGGAGAGGAATTGCATGCTGTTGCCTTCGGCGATGTGTTCGGGGTGTTCTTTGATGAAGGATTTGGTCGAGTCCCATAAAGTAGGAATCGTAGCCTCGTACTCGTAAAGCGAGAGCACGAACGAGTATTTCTTCTTGTGCTCGGCCATGAATTTGAAGGGGTCGTAGGAGACATCGCAGAAGAGTTCAATGGAGGGCTCGACGCGCCAGTACCACTCATACTCCAGCATCAACTCATGTCGAAAGAAAAACCCGGATTCGTACCGACACATATGTCTATAACTCACTGAATCTCCATAGATAATCTTGCGCTCATGCATATCCTCCCTAACCTTCGCGGCTTTCTCCTGGTCGATGAAATCCGGGAACCCCCAGTGCGCTGAGTCGATTTTCCCGTATCGTGTGCGGCCGCTGGTTAAGGCGGTGGTGACGGAGATGAAGGTTTCGTCGAAGTCGGCATCGTTGAGGAAGACCCAGTCGTAGTTGTAGGCGTGGTTGAAGCGGTCTTCGACTTGGCGGATGCTGCGGGAGATCTCCCAGACGTCGCTGTTGCGGGCGAGGGTGACGAAGGTTGCGTTCATGCGGGGTCCGGGGGCGGAGTGGGCGAGGGGCGCTGTTGAGCTTGATGACTGCTTGGGGTTGGGGGAGGTGGTGTCGTGTGCGCTGGATGTTGCGGCGGAAGCGGCGAGGGTGGAGGATGCTGCTGCGACGACGGCGGCAGGCTTCTCGGCTTCGATGGTGGGTTTGATGGCCGCAGCTGGTTTGGCGTCGAGTTTATTGTCGCTTTGGCCTGCGGGCACGGTGTTGGAGCCAGAGCCCTGGTATAGACTTCCCTGCCCTTTGAGCAAGTCGCTGGCTTTTTGCGTGTAGCCTTGGCCTGGTCCGACGCCTGACGAGGCGGAGATGAAGAAGATGACGACCAGCGCGAGGAAGGCGAAGAGGATGTACCGAAGGTAGCGCTGAGAGCCGGCCATGATGTGTTGCAGTCGGTGGTGGTGGAGGTGAAGGTGAGGGTTTAATTCGAAGCTGATGCGCCTCGAGTGACGGGAGTGAGTGAAAGTGTCAAGTGTCCATCAATCAGTCAACGGTCCTCGGGGTTGAAAGCGATCGAGTGGCACGGCAGGAGGTGACTTCTCGTATGCAGATGCAATGCGCCGCCAGCACGCACCAAAATTAACGATTGAATGATTCGCGTTGTGTCGTCCCTCCTTCCTAGGTTGACCCTTGCTGCAGGCAGTCTCGATCGGGACAGGTGGTGGTCTCGATTTAGCAGCAGAAGCTTGCATGTGGAGAAGAACGTCACCAGAATCGAATTGAAGCTCTCTCATAACAATCAAATCAGATATTCCTACACGCAACCACTCCCTCACTCAGCCAACACAAGCTAGATATGTAAACATGTCTTTCTTCGGCTTCGACACCTCCCTCCCGCGAGATCGCCCTCCCCAGCAACAACAACAGCAGCAGCAAAACCAACGCGGCATCTTCGACCAGCACGATCCCTTCGCCGCACGAAACGACGACAACGAGGATGAAGTCCTCAATTTCGAGGAAACCTACGACGGCCTCGGGCAGCAGTTAAACGAGAGTCTGGATACTTTCAACGAGGACACGTTTGGCGGGGATAGTGATGTTCCGGCCACGAGAGCGAGTGTGGGGAGGGATTTCGATTTCGCGGGGCAGACGGCTGCTGTTAGGAATTCGTTGCTGGAGGAGCAGCAGGGTGGGAGGCAGCAGGGGTTTGTAGGTGCTGGGAGGGCTGCTGCTGCGCCGGCGAGGACGGGGTATGAGGCGTATAAACTGCCGGGCGGGATGCAGAAATTGGAGGCTGATGCTTCGATTTGGGGTCCCAGGAAGGCTGCGGCTGTGGAACAAAATGGGAGGCAGGAGAGTGGAGGAGGTGTGGCGAACGCGAGGAAGATGATGAGTTTGGAGGAGGTGGAGGCCATGATGCGTGGGCAGAGTCAGAATCAAGCTCAGCCTCAACAGCAAGCGAATGTGCTGGATCAGGCGCAGGGGTTGAGGGATATGCTTGGTTTGGGTGGTGGTATGCCTCAGCAGCAGCAGCCACCGCAACAGCAGCAGATGGGGATGCAAGACCAGCAGCAGCAGCAAAGAGGCCCGGTACAAATCCTGCAGCGCCCTCAGCATCCATCTCAGCAGAATTCGCCAGCTATGCAGCATGCGGGTCCCGTCGTTCCGCAGCATCTTCAACACCAACAGCCGCAGCGGCCGATGTCGAGGGATATGGGTCCGCCCCAGCATCCCCAACATCAACATCAACATCCGATGCAACAGCAGCAGCAATTCCAGCAGCAGCCGCCTGGACAGTTCAATCGCCCCCAAGGTACAGGTGCTCCGGCCGTACAGCCGCCGCACGTGAGGGCTCAGCAACAACAAGGACAGCATCCACAGCAGCATCCACAACATCAACGCGGTCCTTCGTATAATGGTCCACCAATCACGCAAGCGCAACAACTCCAGCAATTATCTCCCGAAGACCGGGCGGCGTTTCTCGAGGAGGAGGCTAAGCGAGCGAAGCGGAACCACAAGATTTTCTTACTGAGCAAGAACAACGGGTTGATGACGCCGCAGGACAAGAATTTCATCACGAGGATTCAGTTACAGCAGTTGCTTACTGCGACGGGAGGCATCGACAACGAAATGGGCAGTGATCAGCAAATGGCCGAGGATTTTTATTACCAAGTCTATGCGCAGATTCGCGGGGCTGGAGGAGCGGTGGGAGGTGAAATGCGTAATACGCAGTTTGCGCAGACTTACTTGCTTCAGACTGGGGGGAGTGGGCGGTATGGGTATGGGAGGGGGAGGAATCAGAGGAATGGTGGGGGTGGAGCGGATAATCATGTTCAGCGCATGGAGCAGCAGGTTGCGAGGGCTGTGGAGGCGGCGAAGGCGAGGCCGAAGAATAAGAGTTTGGTCGTTGAGGGGAGTTTGGGGAAGATTGCTTTTTCCAATTCCAAGACGCCGAGGCCGTTGTTGAATATTAAGAGGGTGGATAGTGAGGCGAGGGTGAGGCAGGCGGCGAAGGTTGGGGCGGGGGTGAAGTTTGATCGGAAGCAGGCGTTGAGGGATATTGAGACGATGTATTCTGCTCTCATGAAGTTGGAGGATCATGAGAGGAAGTTGCCGCCGCCGCCGAATGAGGAGAGTAGTCCGGAGGTTATTGAGGGGCATATGCGGTGGAGGAGTGAGATGCAGGGGCTTAATGAGAGATTGTGGGGGAGTTTGAAGGTTATGGCGCCCATTGAGCAGAGGTACGTGAAATTTGTGATGATGATTGTGGGATGGTGTATGCTGACATGATTGTGTAGTCCTACTGCACCGCATCCGTTCATTCAGATCTTAAGCCATGGGAAAGGCAAGAAAGCCATCCCGCGCGTCTTCCGCCACCTGGACGACCAGCAGCGTCTCACGATGCTGACGCTGATTGTGATCCACCTCGACATCCTGGACGTCATCCGCGATGCCTACCCGCCTGCGGACAACACCCCCATCCCCTCGCGAGTGAAGGAGGAAGTCGAACTCTTCGGCCTAGCAGTCATGCCGCCGCTTTTCAGCTACGTCAACGAAGCTCCACTGGGTATCATCGTCGGTCTCCTGGGACTGGTGCTGGACCGTGTACACCTCCAAGGGATCGTGAGGACAAAAGTCGGAGTGGGAATGCTGACTATGCTCATCTCCCGCGCCGAACTGGTGAAACAACAACCACCGCCTTCTTCCTCGCAACAGCAACAATCCGACGAGGATCGCCAGCAGTATTCTGTGCTCTATAACCGGCTCTTCGACACGCTGGAACCTGTTTTGCCGTATTTGTTTCCCACGGATACTAATATTAGTGCGTCGGACGATGTGCATGTTTGGCAGTTTTTGGCGGCTATGGGTGTGGGCGCGTCTCCCGAGGATCAGCAGCAGAGGTTGGTTGTTGGGGTTAAGGAGAGGGTTATGGAGACTGTGGCTGTGAGTCAGGGGTTGCCGGAAGGGATGCGGGAGAGGAGGTTGGGCGAGGTGAATTTGTTTATGAGGGCTATTGGGTTGGATGTTGAGTTGCTTGGTTGAGTGCGAAAAGGTGGGTGGGTACATGCATAGCGGTCGTTTACTAGGAAATGAGTACAGTTCGTGACGTGAAGAGAATACAGATGTTCAAGGCAGAAAAGGTTGATGTGGTTTGTTCGTTTGCATTTCTTGCTTTCCTACCTGGTTTCGTACTGTGTGACGTGCTGGCAAGCGGTATCGAGCTAATCGGTGAGTTGCTCACTCTTATCACTATGGTGACTTTCATGCCCTCAACACCATGCTAAGGTGCGACTGCTCATCCAGACCTGCGACTAGTCCAACGTACACTATGCCATGCTCTCTCGGCGGCAATCATCGATCACTCTTCGGGAGATACGACTTTCATCTCCTTCACGTCCTCGCCATCAACATCAATGCCTTCCAGTACCGCCCTAGTCTTCGTCCAAGGCACTTTGAACAATCCGCTGTTGATCTTGCAGATCCTCACTTCGCTCACTCGATCGTCTTCGTCGGCTTTGGCATTGAACTCGTTGACTTGCTTCAGTAAATCCAGCATTGCAGGCTTAGTAGCTGCGAGGATCTTGGTCGGGCTATCCTTTCGTCGACCGTAATGCCGTGAAGTGAAGAGGCAGCCTACGAAGTGTTTGCCGTCATCTCCGCCTTGTGGCGGGATCAGGAAACCTGTACCTACGAGATCACCGCCGGTGGCTTTGCAGTGAGCGGCGTACTTCTCGTACGCATCAGGGTAGTGCTTCTTGAACGCCAACGCGATGCCGCCACCCCACGATCCGTCGCAGTTGCATGCGTGAATTATCAATGTGTTGGGTGGCGCGTCGAAGATGTCGCCTTCTTCTTCGGTTACAGTGAGCGAACCCTCGGAGCTGGCGGTGGCCTTCGAGCTCAATTTTGCAGTCGCGCTCTTCTGAGGCTTGGGTTTGACATTGTCCTTTTTCTCGGGTTCTGCCTTCGCACGTTTCACTGGTAGCTGCTGCTCGAGTCCATCTTCCGACTTGCGCTTCTTTGCTTGATTGGGTTGTGGCCTTTTCTGTAGCCAGGCGTCCATCGCAGTGCCAGACATCGATGCTGCTGTAATCTCGAGGTCTTTGTCAGTCGATGTTTTCGATGAGTCGCGTGTCGTGCCTGGATCGCAAGCTTCGTGCGCTAGCGTGAGGTAACGCACGGACTGTGGGGGCTCGGAAGCAGCCGATCGGCATCGAGATCTTCCGGAGTGGAGTCCGTCGACAACCAAACCACACCTCCTTTGTAATAAATTGCCATGTCAACCTCGAAGACTATTTGAGGTGCTGCTGGACCTCGTTCAACATCAGTTCACACAGCGAGATCACAGTGCTCGAGTTCGGAGCATGTAGGAACGTTGCATCGGCGGAAGCATGGCCCAAACTCCAGCTGCGCCAGATACCTGGATACTTTGGCAGGCTTGTTGACTCGTTCCCCGCTGTCAACGGGACGCTCAATAGTGCCCATGCGCTATACATACACTTCGAATCAGAGGTGTCATCCTCTCACGACCACGAGCAGCGCGGCAGCGCATTGAGTCTTCACAGATTTGGCTTCCTTCTACGCCACCAACTACTGGACAAGTAACGGCATTCGACGACCACGCGACATAGAGTTCGGGCGACGACTCAAGATTGGCTTTACACTATGGGTTCTACCATTTGGAGGCTCGCCCGCGTCCGATTTCTCGTGTTGTGCGCCTGGGCCGCAAGACTATGAGAAGAGGGGCCCTGGGCGGTCGAGACGCTCTCGGTATGTACAAGTACGAGTCGTCCGCAGATGAGGCCCGACTCGAGATGCTTCCCTTTCCAGTCCCTTCCTCTCATTGAATCATCTCTCTTTGTCTGCCGTTCAGTCTACCTACACTTATCTTCACAGCACTGCGCCAACAGTAGCAGCTGCGACCATCTCATTCCCTAAATTGCAGCGCTTTTCTCCTGGGAACTGCTGTTGTACAGTGTGTTGGATATAGCATAACCTACTGTATCAACAAAAACCGCTCACATGGCGCCAAAGCGAGGCAAAGAGACACCGCTCGAGCTATGTACGAGCATTATCGCACAGGGCAACAGCATCGCAGTGCACATCCTCGAATACCTCAGCGATTCTAAGACCCCACGCACTGGCTTCCGAGAACTTGCCGTCGAGTTTCTAAACACCAGCCGGTCTTTGTTTCCGACGAGAGCTGGTCTGACTGGAGCGGCACAGTCTCGCACGCAACTACCGGCCGACAGTACGAACGAGTTGCAGGAGCTGCTTCGGCAGTATGAAGTCAATTTCTCTGTTCTGAAGCAGATGGTCAACAAGCTGCTTGATAATGAGAAGAAGCAAGGCTTTGGCAAGATCGGCAAGGGTTTCCGCATGATGTTTGCCGACACCGATATGGAGAAGATGACGCTCTCGCTAGGCCAATGCCGGGAGGCTGCGCGGAAAAATGCTCTAGTCTTCACTTGGGTGCTGGACAAAGTTACGATCGAATCGACGGCCAACATCGGGTACACCGCTCTTGCGGCTGTGCTGGATAGACCAGATCCAACTGTTACTGTTGGGAAGCTGAACGAAGCACAAATCGTTCCAAAGGGACATCCTGCGCACGCATTGCCGCGCACGGACTCGGCGCTAACACATTCGTATGGTACCCCTCGAGAACGCCGGGAGGCGCTCTCCCCAACTCTGTCGGAGTCGGCGATCATGTACCGCGCAAGCTCAATCAGCACCGTTCGTGATGCCAAAACCAGTTTCAACGCCTATAGCAGCTTTGCAGACGATGCGTCGATACACACACTACCAACGCCACCTTTGTCGGTAGAGGAGGCCGCATACGCCCATCATCTGGCGGAGACTGTGCCAAAGCAGGCTGTTCGTGTTGCTGCTGATCCGACAGCGGCCCCGAGATGGAGACCAAAGCGCAGTAACGGCGCTCTGCCGCCGGGATCGAAGGCGGCGCTGCTCACTGCTGTGCAAGAACAGAACCACAAGATGCTCGAACAGCTGTTGGATTGTGGCGCGTCGACCGACAATGGGCCGGAGCGAAACCTCTTGATCTTGGCTGTCGCCCATCACGACATGGATAGCGTACGTCTCCTATTACTGTTCGGGGCCGACGCCAACGCAAAGGACATCGATGGACTCACTCCACTGTACGCGGCCACGGAAGCCATGTTCCTTGAAGCTGCTCAATTGCTTCTACGCTACGGCGCAGACCCAGACTTACCCGCTGGCCAGGATGAAGAGACGCCGTTCGCACAGTCTCTCAGCAGTAACAAGGCTCAATTCGCTCAGCTTTACCTCAAGCACGGAGCGGATCCAGACGCTACAACTGCTCGCGGCGAAACAGCGTTCATCCAAGCGATGAACAAGAGTACGGCAGCAAATCTGGTGGAGTTGATGCTGGTATACGACGCAAAGCCGAATAATAAGAACGGTCACGGCGAGACGGCGCTGTTCAGAGCGATTAATGCCGAACGGCTCGACCTCGTTGTTATCCTGCTGGAGCATGGCGCCGACCCGAATCTGCCAGGTCCGAAGCATATGCTATGGCCGGCGGTCCATCGACCGCAGATGCTGAAGCTGCTGCTCGAGAAGGGTGCCAATCTTACTCGCGCTCCGGGCGTGCTCGAGCTTGCAACCTCGATCAACTCGCTCGAGGCTGTGAACGTCCTGCTGAAGCACGGATGTGACCCGAATGCGAAGAAAGATGGCATCTTCACACCCTTGTGTACCGCCATTCGCGACAATCGTGGCGATCTCCTAGAGATCCTACTGAAAGCAGGCGCGGATCCAAACTTGCCGGCTTCAGAATACCCAGCTTTCAAATGCGTTACTCACCATCGCACACAGTTCCTACCTCGTCTGATCGCCGCTGGTGCCGATCCCAACACCCCGAAAGGCATCATCGAGACTGCTGTTGCACACAAGGACAAGGATGCTCTTGCCATGCTGCTAGGCCAGAGAATCGACGCAAATGCTCGCAATGCCGCTGGCCACACCGCGCTGACGACCGCCATTCGTATGAACGACATCCACTCTGTGTCAATGCTGGTCTCGGAAGGTGCAGATCCCGGCGTGCGTGGCCACGAGTGGCCGATAAATATGGCGGTCAAGACTCCGGATATTCTTGCGAAGCTGCTCCCGCATATCTCGGCTGCAAAGATACCGAAAGGAGCGCTCGAGTTGGCTGTGCAGGCAGACAAGCTCGAAAGCGTGAAGTTGCTTCTTGCCAAGGGAGTAGACGTCGAGGAGAAGAACGGTGGCGTCTTCAGCCCTCTTACCACATCTATCAGAGAAGATTGCAAGGATATCTTCAGGTTCTTGCTCGATGAAGCTGGAGCTGATCCAAACTCGCCTGGCGAGCATCTGCCAATCATCAAAGCCATTCGACGGCATCGCGAGAACGACCTCTCGTATATCAAGCATCTCATTGCCAGTGGTGCGGACATCAATCTCATGTATCGTGGGTGGAACGCTGTGCTTCAAGCTCTAGACAAGGGTGATACGCAGACATTGAGGCTGCTGGCTGATCTCGGCACTCCTGACCTTAATGCGAGGGACGAGGACGGGAACAGTGTGCTGGACATCATGCGGGAGCGCGGCATGAAGGAGGAAGAGCGGATACTGCTGGGTGGTGGGAGTCCAAGTCCGAGAATGAAGGAGGCTTTCAGCTCGTTGAGAGAGTTCGTGAAGGTACAGTGAGGGATTGTTCGGAGTTCTTGCTTGCTGTCTGTTTGCTGTATACCCTGTACGAGTTTTGTAAGCATCCCACAGATTGGAACCGTGGATAAGTCTTCATCGTGCTGTGCATATGCTCCGATGCCGTACAAAAGGTTGAGAGCCGTGCCATTGAGGTTTCAATTGACTCGATATGTTGTCCCCTCGATGTCCTTCCTTGGCATAACCTCAATGCCTCAGTCATCTTCCACGTGATTCGTCGACCTCATCGTCTTTCTCTCCCTTCAAACCACCACCAGCCATTGTCGCCGCAACTCACCTCCATTCCACCCCTCCGCCATGTCAATCACACAAAAGGCTGCGGCCTCGCTCGCACGGCAAACGGCGCGGCAGCAGGTTCCCGCCCTGCGACAGACCGCCGCCCTCATCCCCCAGCGCAACTATGCCGACAGCGCCAGCACCTCGCACGCCAACTTCCACTCGCCGTACCGCCGCGGCACCGGCGATCGCCCAGATACCACCCACATTCCGAGCTTTAAGAAGTACCGGGCCGGCAATGAGACAGGAAACAAGGTCTTTCAGTACTTCATGATTGGTGCTTTCGGAGGCTTGAGCGCGCTGGGAGCCAAGGATACCGTGCAGAGTATGCAATGCCCAAAATAATGGCTGTATAGGAGGATTCAATACTGATACGGTGCCACAGACTTCCTCGTCAACATGTCCGCGTCCGCCGACGTCCTCGCCCAAGCCAAGGTTGAAATCGACCTCGCCTCAATCCCCGTAGGCAAGAACGTGATCGTGAAGTGGCGCGGCAAGCCAGTCTTCATCCGCCACCGCACCGAGGATGAGATCAAGGAAGCCGAAGATACTGATTGGCAGAAGCTCCGCGACCCGCAAGCCGACTCTGACCGTGTGCAGAAGCCGGAGTGGTTGATCATGTTGGGAGTGTGCACGCATCTGGGATGTGTACCAATTGGTGAGGCGGGAGACTTTGGAGGATGGTTCTGCCCGTGCCACGGAAGTCATT
Organism: Elasticomyces elasticus; assembly: GCA_035926095.1. Lineage (NCBI taxonomy): Eukaryota > Fungi > Ascomycota > Dothideomycetes > Mycosphaerellales > Teratosphaeriaceae > Elasticomyces > Elasticomyces elasticus. The sequence continues at coordinate 1,409,538 of JAVRQT010000004.1, forward strand.
ATGATATCTCGGGACGTGCGAGGAAGGGACCAGCACCGCTGAACTTGGAGATCCCGACATATGAGTTCTCGTCGGATGAGGCAGTGGTCATTGGAGCATAGAACGGAGAATAGGGAGTAAGGAAGGTGTGAAGTGGTTAGACGGGTGGCTGGCTTAGAGAGGCAGCAAGCAGCATTGTACAGTTAACACAACTTTAGCGCGCTGATACAACATGTACCCTCTTATTATCCGTCTCCGGCATGAATTCGTTCGGGAATGCTTATGAAGAAGAGCTAGTGCACGATAGCGAAGTTCAAAATGTTAAAAAGGCAAGCTGAATATGCTATTCCAGAAATTAAGCCAATTTCCAGCTTCCTGGAACCGTTACGCATGGGCAACAGCTACACCATATTGTCTGCCAATCGCAAAATCCAAGTCGCACCAATCGCGCACGCTAATTGCAGCTCGTATAGAGCTCAGAACATCTCAGGCTGGCCGTTGATCAATTCAGTCTCCCCATCCTGCTCCTCCTGGCTCGGACTCCAGTCCACCACCCCAAACCTCTCGATTACCGCTTCCCTCAGCTCACCCAGCGTGGGTAGCCGCCAATCCTCCCACTTGAAAGTCCACTGCTTTCTCCTATCACCCTTCCAAATCGACTTCCCCGGCGCCATCTCCTCGAAGAACCCAACCGACCACTGAATCTCCATTGGTCGCCTCGGCTGCAGCACCAGCATGTTATCGCAGCTGCGCTTCTTGCCATCCACCACATCTCCCCAGGTCCGCCAATACACGTCCACGATCACGCCTTGCTGTTTGTCGAGCTTCCACTGAAGCATCTTCTCGAGTCCGAGCCTGTGGCAGCGGTCGTCGATGAGAGGGTTGAAGTTGTAGCTCGTGATGGGTGCCTTTGGGTCGTGCTTTCGCGGTGAAGTCCAGAGAAGTCGCTGCAGGCGTATTGATGCCTTGATATTCGAGTGGAAGGTTTTGCTGACCCGTTGCAGTCGGAGTAGATTCTTGGCGTCGAGTCTGAGGAGTATCATCTCGAGCAGCTCCGGTGTGTCGAGGACTGCGTGGGCTGCCATACTGCACGTGTGCGTGTTGTGGCCGCGTGTTGTGTCGGAGAAAATCGGCGGCAAGCGTTCTCTCTTGAAGGTGATTTCTCAGAGTTCACATGTCCTCAAGGGCCCACTTATCTGCAAGATCTGCAGCAAGTGAAACGCCAAGCTTGGCTATCTCAACGAACACACAGCAAGGCACTGAAGCAGACCTCTGATGCCTGGTGGGTAAGTACTGAGTCTAACAACCATAACTTTTGGTATCAAAACTGAGTCCTGGATATCTTTTTTGACCTCCACAACGCCGGTATCCGTGAATCTGAACTTTTAGCCTCTCCGATCGATCACATCGCCATATACGCAGATACCCCATCGCAGCGGCTGCAAAAAGTTCGGTATCGCGGGGATGCTTGCACGCTCGGACTGAACATGCAGCAAGTTTCTACTCAAATTCGATGGTCGACGGCGGCTTGCTGGTTACTAAACGGAGGTCAATATCTGTATCTCCCTGAAATTACATTGGCACAACTTACTCTCATACGTGACCCTTGCCACATCTTGTACCTCGTTCCCAATCCGCTCTGCGACCCTCTCGAGGAAATCCGGGTGAAATTTATAAGCCTTGGCGGTCATGAAATCTGTAGTAACCACTGCCCGGAGAGCGATGATATGCCCATGAATACGCTGGTCTCCAACCACACCTACTGACTTGTCGTTCATGAGGGCGGCAAAAGCTTGGCTGATTTTGTCGTAGAGACCTTCGTTTCGGATCTCCTCGATGAAGATTTTGTCAGCTTGCTGAGCGATTTGAACCCTCTCCGGTGTGACCTCTCCGATAATGCGAATCGCTAGACCAGGCCCTGGGAAGGGATGGCGGCCGACAAGATGTGCTGGGATGCCGAGATCAAGGCCCATCTTACGGACCTCGTCCTTGAATAACTCACGCAACGGCTCGATCAGCTTCAGGTTCATCTTTTCAGGCAGACCTCCAACGTTATGATGGGTCTTGATGGTTTGCGATGGTCCTTTGAATGAGATCGACTCGATGACGTCCGGGTACAGTGTGCCTTGGAGAAAGTACTCGATCTTACCAGCTTTGGGCGTACTCTCAGCTGCCTTTGCGATCTTCTTCGCCTCTTCTTCGAAGATTTCGATGAATGTGTTGCCGATGATCTTGCGCTTCTTCTCCGGATCCGAGACGCCCTTCAGTAACCCAAGGAAACGTTCGCTTGCATCTATGACTGTCAGGTTGACACCGAGACCCTTGGTGAGAGTCTCTTTGACCTGTTTCGCCTCTTCCATACGCAGTACACCGTTGTCGACCATTACGGCGTGGAAGCGGTCGCCAATGGCCTCATGCATGAGCTTCGCCGCTACAGTCGAGTCGACCCCTCCACTGACGGCACCAATGACCTGACCTTTCTCACCGACCAGCTTGCGGATCCTGACGACCTCCTTGTCCTTAAACGCCTCCATCGTCCAATTTTGCTGCGCCTTGCAGATGTTGACAGCGAAGTTCTTGATAACGACTCCTCCCTGGGGTGTGTGTGTGACTTCGGGATGGAATTGTATACCGTAGTACTCCTTCTGTTCATGTGCGATGCCGGCATATGCTGAGTTGGCCGTCGTTGCGATCGTGATGAACCCGTCCGGAATGCGCGACAACTTATCGCCATGCGACATCCATACTTCCATGTCGTTCGGCAGGCTGTCGAACAACTTGCTAACATGCGCTTGCTGCGTTTCGCTAGGGTGGATGTTGAGACTGGCCCGTCCATACTCCCTCTTCTCACCGGCCAGCACGTTCTTGCCGTGGTGCCATGCGATCTCTTGCAAGCCGTAGCATATACCAAGGATTGGAACATCGAGCTTGAAGACTTCGGGGTCGACATGTGGTGCGTCTGCTGCATATACCGAGTAGGGTCCGCCGGAGAGAATGATGCCCTTTGGCTTCCAGGTCAGGTCAGCGAGCTTTTGGGTGCATGGGAGCATCTCCGAGTAGATGTTGAGCTCGCGGAGCCGCCTAGTGATGAGATGCGTGTACTGCGAGCCAAAGTCGAGGACGAGAATGGTATCGAAGGTCTCATGCGGCGGCGCAGGGTCGCTGGCACTGCCATTACTGACGATCCCATTCGAGTCTGCCATTTTCGAGATTGTTGTGTGAAGAGTCAACAATGGGGATGGAATTGTTAAAGATTCACAGAAGATTAGAGTTATCTGCACTCGGATCTATCCCCACCTGCATTAGCGCTTTCTTGGCTTTCACATGCGCTGCTCTTCTCCTGACTGCTTACCACTTCAATCGCAGATCGGCGAGCACAACAGCTCTCGGTGGGTAGAGGTTGCAGAGACTGCTGCAGACTAGATCCGTATACATTGAGTCTGAGAGGGTGGTATGGGAATAACGCGCTTCGCCGCGCGTACATCAGGAGGCACAGCAAAGACAAGCTAGTCGAATGAAGGCAACATGCGCTTGACAATATCCCCTAGTAGTTGGTATGTCAACGCCGGGGCTTGGGTGCACGTGCCCAGGAGGGACAGGCAAGATGTTGGTAGCACTTGCAGATGCACTTGGACACTAGCAGATGGCTGAACAGGCTGAGAATCATCGGCTGTGTCGTTATGAAAGGTTACTGGACGCCTGCATCTTTTCATCGACCTCACTCTCGCCCCACCGAAGATGAAATGCCAGAGTGAGCACAGCTGCCTCTCTGGTAACACGCGATGCTCGGAGGGATCGTACTTATCACCCCACCGTCTCAACCACGCCTGACAGTCGAGTCCAAGTGGCGGCGCCATCTCCGACCCCTCTTCTGACCAGCGTCTCAGCGATTCCAGAGCTTCAATCAACACATCGTCGCTACGATGAACGAGTCAGTGGCTTTTATTCCAACGAGATCTACTCAGTGTCATCTACAGCTACACCTGCTTGTTCATGATCATCCTCGCCGGCGGAGGTTGTGGCATGTACCACTTGCCAGCCGTCGATATCTGGACTGCCTCCGGACAGATTTGTTGAAACCCAGCTAAACCACTGAAGCTGACAAACTTAGGCAGGGTGCCTGGTGGCCCGTACGCACTCGAGATATCGTATGTCTGGCCGTTGCTGTTTTGGATGAGGCGCAGAAGAAGGTCGTGTTGCTCTACGGTCAGGATCAACTAGGTCGCGTACCCGTCCATGATTGGTGTACTTGGTGTGTGCGGAAGAGAAGGATGATGAAGCTAATCGCTGTGAGGTAGGCTATACTTTTTTAGTACTTGCTTGAGCAAAAGCATTATGTGAAAGGTAGTGGGAGGAGGTACGAGCTAAGCATGCGGCATCGCCAAGCCTAGAAACAGATCGATCGCTGCAGTGCCGTTACTCTCGGACTGAAGTGCTCTTGGGGATCAGTTTCACCATATACGCTCGCAATACAAAGAAGCCCAGCGCTTGCTGCACATTTTTATGTCCCTTTACCGTTCTGGAATGCTCGCGCACCATCCTCAAGGACATGGAAGAGAAAGCAGCGTCTAACGAATTCACCAAACAGGGTGACCCTCTTGGTGCTGAACATGCATTAGCAGAGGCACAGTAATTGACACAATGGAGGCCCGAGGAAAGATAATGGAATCGGACAACCACAAGTGGAGGTATTGCAGTCCTGTTCCAGCTGGCGCTTCTCGCTGTTATCGATCTGATACCTTTTCTGCATTTTGACAAGATGAGCAAGTGAAGCGATGACTCCGTTCTTCGAGCTACTCCATCTTGCATGTGACAACGCCCCACGTCAAGCCTGCTCGTTCTAAAGCACGACTGAACCTCTAGCAAGGCTTGCACAAACACCAAATCCGCTCGATCGACCAGCGTAGCATGTCTACCCCGAGTATGTGCAATATACCATTGGTAATATACCGCAGTGGTGCTGACAGCGTTATAGTGGACGTACCCACCGATATGCATTCCGTAGCTGCTACCAAAGTGTTCGGCACGCCAGAATTACTCGAGATGGTCTTGCTACAGATAGTCACTCCCCAGGATCGTTATGGCGCGCATTTCGGCGAGCGCATGCGAGCACAACGGGCTCGCATGATCGATCTCCTGGCATGTCAACGTGTCAACAAGACATTCAGAAGCACGATCAAAGACTCGCCACTGCTACAGCGCAGTCTTTTCTGCGCGGCTCACACGTCTGGAAATGTACCACGGACGGCTCTTAATCCTCTTATCCACAAGCAAAGCTTTCAGACAAAAGAAGGTCATTGTATGTCTGTGTGGTGGGATGACAAGGTGACTGGTAATCCGGGACTGGTCATCTGGCAGATTGCAGAATGGTCCCTTGAGGCGCGAGAGCGTAGACCGCTATTCCGGAATGGCAAGTGGCAAAGATGTCTCCTGACTACAGTGCCGCAGGAGGTTAAGGTTTTCCACGTAGGTGCAGGGAGGACAATCAAGGATCACAGACTCGGCGTGGGCGCAACATTCGGTGATACCGTGAACGATTACACAGATTGGCTGAGAGATAAGGGAAGTGCGGACTCCTCGAGATCTACAATTGCGCCCAGCTTCATCAGAGGGCCCTTATCCTCGTGTTCAATATTGAAGACTGAAGAGGTCAGGTGAAGCGATGCACCAAATAATAGCTCAGTCTAGGTGAGCTGATCAAGCTTTCACATGTGACAGCGCTGGGCCAAGCTCTACTTGCAGGAGGACAAACTGAATCTGAACCTTGACCACTCATCGACAACGAGACCTACTCAAGATTGATTCGACTCGTTCGGCCACGGCAGCATGGCTATCCCAAGTATGTGCAACATCGCCCTGCGACGTGCCGCAATCGTGCTAATTGCGTTTCAGCAAACTTTCACTCTACTGCGGCCAGCAAGGTCTTCAACACACCGGAGCTGCTCGAGATCATTCTGCTTGACACTATCGTCACCCAATCCGATCCAACTACTTCTGCCCGCGCATACATGAAGGAGCACTGCCGCAGTCTGGTCGCACTGCTCGGCTGCCAGCGTGTGAGCAAGACGTTCAATGCCACCATCAACGACACACCGTCACTTCGACGTGCCCTGTTCTTCGCAGATTCGGACTACACCCCGATGGCAGGTGTAACTGGGAATGCGACTCTCAATCCTCTGATTCACGATAGGCAATACTGTAAAGGACTGAGCGGAGGAACTGTCATTGTGGAATGGGACCTGTCTAACCCGAAAGCAACCCCAAACATGCTGGTGCGAGTGCAAGGGGCGAAGGGTCGTCGTACCAAGCGGCGTTGTCAAGGCAGATGTTTAGTCAGAGGTGGGAGCTGGCAGAAGATGCTGTTGACTTCACGCCCAGTGCAGGTCATGGTTCACCAAGTCGGAGGAGGACTTCGAGGCGGTCGAGAGCTGAGTACGGGCGCCAAAGTGGCCGGTGCTCTGGGAAATTTTGTGATAGCGGAGTTGCCGGCAGACGAGAGCGACTCAGAGTAGCGACAAACAAGTGAGAACGGACAGCGGCCCTTGTACTACGAAGGACAAGGTGGCTACGGCAAGCGAACCACAGGCGAGTGAATACGAGCATCGAGAGGCGGATTAAAAGCTAGCCGTAGCTCAAGGATGGACATTGAGTTCCTGGTCACTAGTAGTAGCAAATTGAGCATCACCAAAAGCCATCTCCCCCCTAGTAGAAACCGCTCTGCGACGCCTGACCCGCATACTCGTTCCCAAACCCCGGCATAGTGTCCCCCTCCAAATTCATAAACTCATCAATCGCTCCTCCACCCGCCTCACCACCCGACCCATCCCCAGCATTATCAGCACTATCAAACTTGGGATCAATCTGCATGCCCTCGTTCGTCCCATCCATACTCCCATCCAACGCCGGGTCCACACCCTCCGGCAATGGCGGCTCGATCCCATCCTTAATCTCCACACCCAGCGGTAACGCCTTCCCGAACGCACTCTCCCTCGTCTCCTTCCTCAGATTCGGCCTAGGCATTTTGGGGAAGTGAGCAGGTCTGTTGCTGTTCTGACAGTCACCTCTCGCGTTCATCCAGAGCGAAGCTTCTTGCACGTCGCCTTTCCGTGCGAGTTCCTGATACTGCGCTTGCTGAAGCACAGGTAGCAGTAAACTAGCCTCGTACCAGCGGCCCTTAATCGATTCGGGTCCGAGCCTAGATTGGGCTGCTATGAGTTTCCAGTAGCTTGCTGTCCCCTTTGCTGCTATCGAGCGGTTGTTGCGGTCGCGGAGGTCTTCGACGAGGCGGTGGGGGAGGTAGGGGTTCTCTGCGTTTCCTGAAGTCGAGGAGGGGATGTTGGGGATGGAGTCACCAGGTCGGTGCGGGACGGAGGTGAGGGAGTAGACGTCGCCGATGAGTTGAACAGTCGGTGGAGAGGAGGCCATAGATGCGCGCCTGCGCTCGATGATGTGGTGGAGGATCATGATGTCTGTGCCTGAGCCGACTTGAAGCCGTATGGGGTCGCCAACCCACAGTTTTTCGGCACCCAGGAAGACGCCATTGTAGCGGGTCTCAGTCACACCTGGTTCCGGCTGCGTGGTTTGTATCACGCCGAATGGAGTGTATGTAACGTCCACAGCCTTCGCAGCCAGGATAGACGCATCGACCTCCATCTCACCATGTCCATATCTCTTCTGCTGCATGCCTTGCCAATCGGCATTGTCATAGTGGAACGGCTCTTGCATATTGTTGAGCCCGTCATGCGTGAATTTTGGCACACTCCATGCTAACCAGGGTCGAAATTCGTAGTCGGTGGATTTCACGACCGCCGTAGAGCCATGGTTTGGAAACGAGAGAGGCTGTACACTGTATGTGTACTGTATGGACTGCCCAATGCCCATATGCCATCGCCGCAGTACAACACCCAGACCCCATGCCTGACCCCGCTTGAACCACACAAGCTCGCCAGGCCGGTACATGAAGTTGAAATACTGTCGATCGATCTGCTGGTCCGATACTCGTGGCTTCGGAAGTGGTGTAGGAATTGGGCCTGCAATTGCTGGTCTAGAGCTTAGACCAGACTCCTGCTTGATCTTCGGTGCCAGACCACTCTGTGAGATTGACGATGCACGCTGGTGGAGTGGCGGCGCATACGCAAGTTTGATACTATCTCGCTCCTGCTTAATCGGCTTCTCGACCTTGGCCTTGGCTTTCGCGCCCGGTATGGCAGCCTCCAGCTCCTCAGGCGAACAAAGCTTACAGCCGCAATTGTCAGGGTCGCCACTCTCGTCCGTCAGAAGCCATAACACGTGCGGGAAGAAATCAGCCGGACTGCGGAAACGCTTCTTTCGTCCTGCTGGGTAGCCATAGAGGTACGCATCTTGACGGTCGTTGCCGCCAGCTGCGTGCGTTTTGCTTTTCACCTCGATCTTGCCGTCGCGTGTGGTTTTTTTGATATGCTCGTACAGTCGGTAACCCTCAGGGAATGTCATAAGCATGTAGCCGTACTCTGTCAACCGTCAGCTTCCCAATTAATAACCGCATACGTTGCGCTTAGACCCACCACCCTCATCCCACCGCATCTCCCTCGCAATCATACCGCCAAGTTTTCGCCGCCAGTCCAGCGACTTGGACTCATCCGGCGCAACTTCTCGGTAGAAGTCGCTGACTCCATACTTGTCGGGAGTCGTATCGAGCTGCTCAGGTAGTGGTTCGTTGGTCTCACGTCGCTTCCCTTTGACCACGACTTCCTGCTTGCCGTCACTACGTCGAATGTAGATCGACTTGAAGCGCGCCATATCGAGGTGAGCCTCTGTGATGCGACTATGCTACCTCATGCGCGGCTCAATACATCTGCTTCGACTCAGTTCATTACAAGAAGGGTCGCATGAGCTTTCCTCCTCCCTCTCCTTTTGCAAATCAACGGTCGGCCTGCAGCGACGCCCGAGAGGTATAGTATAAAAATACCGTGCTGTCGCTGAGAATCGGGATACGCACACTGGGCGACCGACTGAGTTTTGATGCCGGCTTGATGCTGTTGTTGATGTTGTCGAAATGTAAGGCACGAATACTAGCGGCGGCAGCTCCCGAATAGCTTGCATTAGGGCGAGACGCGAAGAACGCGTCGTCCAACTTCACGACCTTACAAGGAACACAACCCTTCGACGCCAGTACACGCATCTTTGGTCGCATCGCATTCGGCGGCATACTCGAGAACGTGCATCACATCAGCAGCATTGCAATTGCGCATCAACATTGCACCAAAAGAGCTTGACGGAAGATATTATCCGGCTGCATCAATGGTGAAGTGAAGGGCAGCAATCAGCAGAACAGCAACATTGCAGATCCTGACCGGAACGGCCACCTGCGCCTAGTCAGCTGCACATCGCACACGCAAACTTCACAACGCACATACATCGCTTTTCAATGGCGGAACTTCCTTTCGAAACTCCACCTCCGAAGCGACGACAGTTGATCGCTATCCAACCCTCGCCGCCACGATTGTCGGACCTCACCTCTGCGTTTGGCATGCAGAAGGTGCCTGGCTCGCTCAGCAAGATGCAACGTCAGACTGCAGGCCACGAGATGCGGGCAAAGACCAGAGTTAGCTATGCTGAGTCGGAGGAGAGTCAGTCTGCGAACAGCTCGCGGCAGTCTGCTTCTAGCTTTGGCGATCCAGTGTCGTCAAGGACCTTTATCCTTCCCAGCAACGAAGAGACCGAAAGCGAGAGTGAAGAGGAAGAAGAGGTAGAGGAAGTCATTCAGGTCGTGCAACGTGTGAGCACCGGCACTCGCGCCCTCCCACAACGCTCAACACGGACCCAAGTCAGCTACGCTAGCCCGAAGAAAGTGTACAAGAAGAAGAAGAGCAAGAAGTCAAAGAGCAAAAGCAAGAAGGCCGGCAACCTCCTCACTTCGGATACTGCCAATGGCACTGTACCGGCGAGAAGTGCTCGAGCGGATCTTCGTCAAGGCTACATAGACTACACCAAACCCCGCCGCGACGCATTCCTGCTCGCGAATAAGGAGTACTTCCTCCCGCTTCTACCGGAGAAGAACTACATCCTCAAGCTTGAGCGCCAGCAAGCCGAGAAGCCAGCCGAAGAGGCTGCACGTCCAATGGTGGAGTATACTATCGTAAACGAGCAGCCGCGCAGCATCACAGCGACTATGAAGCCGTACCAGCTTACGGGTCTCTCTTTCCTGGTCCACATGTACAGCAATGGCATGTCTCCCATCCTCGGCGATGAGATGGGCCTCGGTAAGACACTGCAAACCCTTGCGTTGTTCCAGTGGCTCAAGGAGAACGAGCCGGACGCAGCAGGCACAGAAGTGCGCCCACACTTGGTTGTTTGCCCTTTGAGTGTGTTGTCGAGCTGGATGGCAGAGACCCGGAAGTGGACCCCGGAGTTGAAGGTTGTGAGGTTTCACGGTCCGGTGAAGGAGAGAGAGCGGATCAAGAAAGAGCTGGCGCTTGCGCACGACTCGAAGGCCATCGGCGTCGTGGTCACAACGTACGAGACATTCAAAGCAGAAGCGCAATGGTTCAAGCGTGCTTTCGTGTGGCGCTACTGCGTGCTCGATGAAGGCCACAAGATCAAGAACGACAAGTCCGACATTGCGTTGGCTTTGCAGAGTCTGAGGGCTGAGCATCGTCTACTGCTGACCGGCACACCACTGCAGAACAACCTCAAGGAGATGTGGGCGTTGCTGCATTGGCTTATTCCGGAGGTCTTCACCGACGACACGCAGCACTCGTTTCGTCAAGCCTTCAACCTCACTGAGGGTAAGGTCTCGACGTCTTTCATGGATGATTCGCGGCGCCTACTTGAGCTGTTGATGTTGAGGCGTATGAAGTCGAGCCCAGAAGTCAATCTTGGTCTGCCGGAGAAGACGGAGGTCTTGCTGTATGTGTCTCTGACGCCAATGCAGCGTTTCTGGTACATGCGTCTCATCACTCGCTCCGACAGCGCGACATTGGACGAGCTGTTCAAGGGTGCAAAAGACAAGGAGCTAAAAGCAATCAAGCAGGAGAGTGTTGAACTTATGGCTGCTCCGGATGAGCTGGATGACTCGGTTTGGGCGGAGACGAAGGAGGTCATGCAAGCGGCTATCGAGAAAGAGCAGGAAGGCGAGTCAAGCGCCAACAAGAATAAGTGGCAGAAGCTCTTTGGTCTTATCACGCAGCTGAGGAAAGTCTGCATCCATCCTTACATCCTGCAAGCTGCCATGCCTGATCCTTACTACATTGGCGACCACGTCAAAGCAGCATCTGGCAAGTTCATTGTGCTCGAGAAGCTAGTAGACGAGCTGGTGTTGAAGAAGAAGAAGAAGGTCCTCATCTTTGCAGGCTGGACGAACACGCTCAGCTTGTGCGAGGATCTTCTGGCGCTGAAGGGTGGCAATGGAGGCAGCTTTCGATATCTTCGCCTTGACGGAGGTTCAAACCGTGCGCAGAGGAACTTGAACATTCGTTTGTTCAACGACAAGCAGAGTGACTACCAGGTCATGATGATCTCGACACGCGCTGGTGGCCTTGGTTTGAACCTCGCCTCAGCCACGGAAGTCATCTTTATGGACGAAGACTGGAACCCGCAGATCACGCTACAAGCTGAGGCGCGGGCTCATCGCATTGGCCAGCAGAACCCTGTTACTATCTACAAGATCTGCACGCAAGGCACAGTAGAAGAGCAGATGATGGGCCGCATTCGCAAGAAGTTGTACCTTTCTGCTAAGATCACGGAGAGCATGCGCAGCGTACATTCGACTGAGCATCGGGGCAAGAAGCGCAAGCGAGAGGATTCTCTCGAAGGTGCTGATAACGATGAGCCTGCGCTCAGCACTGACAGCTTGAAGAGCCTAATCAGACAAGGCGCACGCACTCTTACAAGGCCTGAGGTCGACGTTACTGCGATGTTGAGCTGGGATTTTGAGCAGATGATTGAGGAATGTAAAGACAAGACAGACGATCTGCAGGTGAAGAAGGACGAGGAGGGCGGCGAGGATGACGAGCAGGCATGGCTCAACACTATGGAGAAGGTTGAGACGACGGTAAGCACGGCCTCTTCTTACCAACGTGAGAAAGCATCCACTAACATATACGCGCAGGTGTTCGAGGGCAAGAAGCATCTTCGCGAGCAAATGCAAGCCGAGGCCGCTAAGGGCGACCTTTCGCGTGCTGATCGCAGAGTTGGCAAGAACACCACAGTCATGGTCGATGGCTTCGCGATCAACAAGGAGTCGATGCAGTGCGCGGACTGGGAAGCTGTGCCAACCATGGCAGGCAAAGACCCTCGCCTTGCTGAGCCTAAGCGTGCGAAGCGCGAAGAGGTGCCGGGTCAATCCTACTGCCAGACCTGCTGGGACGGCGGCAAGCTGGTGATGTGTTCTGGCTGTCCGCGAGCGTATCACCACAAGTGTCTTGATGATGAGTTCAAGTCCAAGGCGCTGGGATCCATGAACTTCCACTGCTCGCAGCATCAGTGCGTGGATTGTGGGGCAAAGACGACCGATGCGGGTGGGTTGATCTTCCGCTGTCGCTGGTGTGAGAAAGGGGTACGTATCACTGCTGTTGTGGCAGACACTCATAGGCTAACGAGATTTAGTATTGCGAAGATTGCTTGGACTTTGATATGACTAACATCATCGGAGACAACATCCCTGAGTATAAGGTAAATCGCCATGAGTGAAACTCCCTGTATATATGAGACATGTGCTGACGGTTTCAAGATGCTCGGCTGTGGTGCGAAATCCCAAGCATGGTATATCGAATGCCCTTCGTGCACCGAGCACTGGCAGACGAATGAGGAGGATCGAAAGGTGATTGAACAGGAGCGCAAGAGAATTGATGCGGAGTACGAGGAATTCTCAAAGAACCAGGAGTGATGTGGCCTTTGTTCGCCCGAGAGACGATAAACATGAAAGAGCAGGAGAAGCTGCGACGACATCATTGGAAGTGATGAGCTGCTGCAGCGAATGAGCGCAATGTCGTTGCTGACAGGAGACGCGGAATGAGGAAGCATTGCCGATGATTGTTGACCTCTGAGTATACATGTAGCGGCTGTTGCTCACTGACTCGCAGGAGAGAGATAGGAGTGATGATAGATAGCAGCCTTCGAACGCGCCGCTTCAACGCTCACTCATCCACGTCTGGGAGAGCAAACGTGTTAGCCTCGCAACGAGCCGCAATGGTTGTCCGGCCTTGTTCATACTCACCTGAACCCTCGCGAGTGGTCCTTGCTACCTTGACCCAACAACATCCGCGAACAGACACGCATGCTAGGATCATGCCTACCCCAAGCAGAACTGGCGCCCAATTCATGTTCTCCGCTGTCACGACATAGTCCGCTGGCCACAAGCTCCAGAAGAAAGCCCCTAAAGAACGAAAGTCGACGTGTCAGCAGAGATCAATGCACCGCATTACCCGATAACATCATTACTCACACATGGCATAGAAAAGACCAACAGAGTTGATTGTGAGCCCTGCTCTTCCTAGTGCCCAGTGCGCGTCCGGCAGCGGCTGGTTGCGTATGCGCTTGAGCAATATGCATCCGATACATATCACGTGGGTGCCCGTCAAAGCTGCATTGGCCAGGCACACCACAGAGTGGAATGCCATTCTAATGGAGCCGCATAGAGTGAGTAGGGAGAGCATGAATGTGAAGAAGCCAGTCACGATCGCGCTCCGCACGGGACTTTTGAGCCGGGTGTCCGTTTGTCGAAGCCACCGCGACATAGGAAGGCCGTCGTAATCTCTGGCGAAGGCCAGACTCACGCGAGTATTGACTGCTCGGACGCTGAGTGCTTTTGTAGCGAGCAGAAATAGCACGACGCTTATCTGTGCATGGCGTATTCAATTAGCCAACGTATCTTGCGCGGGGGCAATGAGATGTGATCTCACGAAAGCTGTCGTTACAGCCGGGTCCTCTAGCGCTTTGTGGAAAAGCAAAATGTACGACCATGTCGTCTGCGGTACGGCCTCAATGTTTGGGTAACAGAAACCAATTGTCACGGCGAGAGCGAAGCCCAGAGGCCCATTGATGAGGTAGCCAGCGACAATGGCAGGTGGCAGAATATGCACCGCATCCTGTACTTCCTCCGAGAGGTGAGCAACAGAGTCGCTCCCCAGCCAGACAAAAATGCTCGTGGCCTGCCCTGCGAGCACGGAGAGTCCAGTGCTGGGCCAGCCACCTCCGTTGTGGAAATTTGTAAAGACTCCTTCCCAAGATGAATCAGGAGCGAGCACCTATATGGCCAAACGATCTCAGCTCAATTCTGCTGCGTGAGGATTCTTCAACTTTGCAAACTGACCCACAAAGTAAGTGCCAAAGGGACCAACGCGTAGACGTGCATTACGCAGTATATGCCTTCCAGTAGTGACAGATGGTTCGAGTAGAGGATTCGGATGAAAGAGGCCACCAAAGTCGCTGCAATGATAAGAAGAGTCATATGCCAGTTCCTTGGGATGTATCCAGGGTTGTTGAGCTGTATCAACTCCTGTATGGAGCCTGCGATGATGTAGCAATATGCAGCGTTGACGCTTTGCCTTGACCAAAGCAATTTCGACAGTCAGCAGATGCGAAAGACTTTGCACAGATGGGCACATCAATCCTCACCAGCCGTAAAAAGCAAGACAACCGGTCATGAAAGACATGAAGCGTTGATACCTTGGAGGCGCAAGCTCGGAGACCCCTGTGCGAGATGCTCAACTAGGTGTTCTCTCGCAGCACGGTACGCAGACTTACTGCGAAGACATCAGCATACACGCTCCTAAGCTCCACACGAGTGTCTTTACCAATGCCAGTGTGCTGCAGATGTAGGCGCCATACTCGCCAGCTCCGCTAGACTGAGGCTCACGAACAGCTGCCCGATGTACTTCGAACAGTTAGTCGGAGTCCTAGCATTTGTTTCGCAAGGCCGGTCACGCCAGTGAAGTTCCTCACAGTCCAAAAGATCGAGTACATTAGTCCAGCGAGGCCACCATTTCGCAGTCCCGGACCGCTGACCACCAGCAAAATTTCCCAGGTACCAATGATTGCTGGAGAGCGGGTGGGTATGATCAGCAGAGGTCTGAGATACACCAGTGGGCATCATACACACCTGACGCAAAGCTGATTGTCTGCAGTGCACGAAAGTTGCGATGCATCTGGATATTCCGTCCCCACCGCTGTCGAAGTGTAAGTCAACGGTCCAAGAGCGTGCGTCAGGATCGTACATACCTGCATCTCTACACGATCGTGAGTAGTGCCTCTAATGTTCGCGGGTCGTATGGGCCCTCCATGTCTCGTTCGACGGCCCTCGGTGGCCACAAGGGGAGCGGAGGTACTGGAGGTGGCATCCGATCCGCCACTGGAAGCCATATCGAACTGTCTTCGAGCCACGAACGGGCGTCGCTGGTGGGGCATACAGGGTTCTAGGATGTGGTGAGATGATGTGTTGTTGTTACTTGTTGTATCCAACGTGATCGTGAGATACAGAGACCGCGCTTGCCTTCGGCCGTCCCAAGTGGTTCTGTCCGTGTAACATCGAGGTAAGCACCCTCGGTCGGCATCCCGGCTCTTCCACCGTGAACAATCGCACAGTGTCACTTCGGCGGCGTGGATCCTGCTGCCGTTGTAATTCGGCCCGTTAGCAGTCTCGACAACCTCATCACTCTTGCAACAACCATAACAACACCTACACATATGCCTTTATTCGGCTTGACTGAACCAGCTTCCTACATTGTCATTGTTGGCTCCACCGCCATCATCTGGTCTCTCCTGACTTTAGCCATTCGAGTTTTCCTGCGAACCAAGAGTGAGTGATAGCTTGAACGCCGAGACATTTTGCTGACGCTGATGCAGTCAATGGTCCCTTCGGCTGGGATGATTTCGCCTGCTGTGTAGCTACAGTAAGCTCTCTACGACACCATGCAGCTGCCAGACAACCTTGTTGACCAGGTTGACAGTTCTTGGCCGTACTTTACTCAACAATCTGTCTCACACAAATAGGCTTCGGGCTGGGTAGACATGGCGAAGATGTCTCAGCCAGCATGATTAGGACATCGCGGATCCTCGGCTGGGTTAACAGCATGATCTACAACTGCGGATTGTCATGCTCAACGCTGTCGATGTGCTTCCTGATCGCTCGAGTTTGCGAGGTTTAAAAGCGGAAGGTCAGATTCGTCTACGGTGTCGCGTTTACTACCAGTCTCTTCGGACTCGCAACGATGCTTGCAACGGGGTTACAATGCAGGTTGCCTGAACCGTGGAACACAACAAGACCACGACACTGCGTCAACCTTTGGGCGCTGTATGCGACCACTTCAGCGGTATTCTCTGCGCTCGAGCTCGCAAATGTGCTCGCGGCCACAAACGTCGTGTGGCGCTTGCATATGCCCCTCTGTCCAAAGATCCAAGTGGTAACATTGTTCGCTCTACGCTTGCTGTCAGTACTGAACCTCGGCGAGATATGATCATCACACTGACAAACTCGACAGCATCCTGGCGCCACAGATCATCCGTTTGCGATACCTTCACGTTGTCCTTTTTGCCGATGACAGCGCCTGGCAGTGGGTCCGTGTGCCTCTTCAAATCATCAACAATGTCATAATACATCTCAGCATAGTAAGCTCACAAATAAGTAGAACGGAACCCAAGTACCAGCTGACACATAGATCGTCGCTTCCAGATATTGGCAACAGTTCCCTGCGCCAAGCCGTTCCTGCATGTGAGTCTTCACTATCTCCAGGACTGATTCTTATCCGGAAGCTAGGCTGAGATCTGCAGGTGTTCGAATCCGGTGGTCATCACATGCCCACCGTTTCGTCTACAGAAATGACTGCTACCGGAATACTGCAGCCACGGTCGCTTGTTGGTAGTGAGCAATCCAAGACACTGCGGCTCCCTCAGTGGCGAGGCAACGCCAAGAAATACAACAAGGAAGGATGGCGCGTCAGACTTAGGCCTGGTATGTACTTCTGAGCCCTGGTATCTGAAGGCAGAGTAGTCTGACGGCCAACATGCAGACCATAGCCACACCGAGACCTCGATACGATACGATCCTCAGGACGCCAGTGTCGCGGCTCGAAGGCGCTCAATCGTCAGGTCGGAATCTAGCAACACCGTCATCAAGGTCATGCGAACAGATTCCGCGACGGTAGTATACGATCAAGCGGACAAGCTACTGCATCAGAAGAAGAAGAGCGTGGCCGGAGACGAGATCAACAATTGGAAGCTGCCGAATATGTGAACCCACAAAGCGACACAGTGAGGACTGGTACCTACTAGAGGATTAAGTGTCCTTATCCTAAAGCAGTCAGTGGAGATTGTCAGCAGGTGTTTGAGTTGGGCGTTATGGTTGGGGCTAGACGAACACTTCCTTCGTCGTCATCTTCACCCTCCACCTGAATACGCTTTCCATTCACATTCTCTGCGACTTCTGCCACCAAGCTCTCCATGTAATCCTTGTCGCGGCCGACCAATGTCACGGTGTTCCTGCTCTTACCCCATCGCGGATAGCTGCCCACGTTGATGCCCTTATCCTTCACCTTGGCAGCGAGCTCGGTCAGGTAGCCAGCCACCTCGCTCTCGGGCATTGGTGTGCTGAAGAGTACTCGGTGAACACCCTTGCCCTCCGGATCCGTTAGACGCGGTAATAATTGTGGCTTCAAACCGGAAAGCATCTTCTCGAAAAGCCGAGGGATGCCGGGAAAGATGTGAATATTTCCGTTGACAACGTTGATCGGTACCCACAAGTCTTCTGCGACGAATATGACTTGATCCTCATCGGGTAGATCCTTATCGTACGGCAGCTCAATCATACGCATCTTGGCCTTTCGCGCGGGTGTATCTTCGTCCCAGCTAAAGTTCTTCTGACCCGGATGCGGTTTCGAGAGCTTCTTCATCTTCTCGAGGGCTGGCTCGTGTAGTACTAGGGGTAGATTGAAGGCACGTGCAATCGATTGATACGTGATATCATCATGTGTTGGTCCAATGCCTCCAGATGTTGCGACGAAGTCGAACTTGTCGCTCAGCCGGCGCACTGCTTCGATGATCTCGTCCTCGTCATCGGCAATGACCTCAATCCGCTTGAGGTTGATACCCATGGAAAAACAATATTTTGCGAACCAAGCTGAGTTGGTATCTACTGTCTATTTCTGTATTCAGCTTCAGCACATATGCCGTTCGGTACTCATATCCTCAACTCACCTTCCCGCCCAAGACCTCATCGCCAATGATCAAGCATGCAGCCGTATTAATCGTCCTCTTGCTCCTTTCTTGTGCCATAGCGGCTCGTGGTGCTGCGGTGAGCCCAGCGCTTGCAGCTGAGTTGTGCAGGTAGTTGGGTAACGGTCGCGAAAGGTGACGTGCTAAAAGGTTGAGCCTGGAGAACATGGGTGTGCGATGCGGTTCAAGGTGTGGATTGACCGTACGAAGAGGTGCAGTCGGACTTGGTGAAGCTCAAAAGGATCATGACGTAGCGATATTTTGGAGTGTTTTGAGACGGCGAAGTGATGGACATGTCGAGTGATCATTCCCAAGCCGACATTATAGCCTCAAGCCATTAACTTGGTGTTCACGGTGTTCACAACCAGGTAAGTCCTCTCCAAGCCGTCGCAGCAATCTCAAGCCCTTGCTATCGGCTTGGTGGGCAAAATAGAGCGAACATATCAAGGAGATACCAGTGTCCCAAAGCCACAGCAACGTTTTGAAGCCCGTGCTATTGGTACAGCTACTATGACAGAACAGTCGTCGAGGAGACAATAGCATCTCTCAGCCGCTGCAGCTGTCTCATGATCGTGCTATCGGCGGTTTATCAGGATGCCATTAGTTTTATGTACATGGCGTTAGCGCCTTTATGTACTCACTACACGCCCTACAAGTCGTCCGCCGTGATCTGACCAGGGGACACCACGATGCCACCCGTCTCAGCGTTTACCGTACCATCGTAGTCGTTTCCATTGGTAGGCGCCAAGATGGTTTAGTTTGCAAAGCACGTGAACTCGCCGCGGCGTGGGCAACGGTGGCGGCAAGGGCCACGAGGCTGGCGGTAAGAGCGTACATGATTGCAAGTAGACAACGACTTGGTAATGTAAGTAACCCTGCGATGATCGAGAGCGACTTCGACTATATCGAATGAACGATCCAGATCTTCCGCATCCGGAACATGGTCGACAACAAAGAGCGTCGTAGTCCGGCGTACTTCTGGACTTTGAGGAGTACAGGGAACAAAGGCAGTGGCTTGCTTAGCTTACTCCACGATGTCAATACCAGTGTCAAGCACTTGCAGGCAGCTGCTTGTGTCGTCGTTCACAGAAGCGAGTCACTCAACGCCCTGGCATTAGTACTTGACATTGATGTCAACGAGAGTGCTGGACGAACTTCGAGCGTAAATGGTTCATACATTGTAAAGCTAACGTTTATCCGGTGGTTTCAGCCCCGGGACTCCGGTACTGTTTCTTCTGTCCCGTTTCCGCAGCATACTCCTCGTCCCAGATATGGCCAAATTTAGTCCTTGTTTGCTTCTTCTACGAAGCATGCCCGGACGGGTCTCTTCTGGTTCATCTTCTGGATCAGGTGTACCCATTTGAGAACGAATCGATGCCATCGGGCTGAGTCTGCCACTCAGAAACCTCTTGTACTTTACTTCCGGCGAGCTTGCTCGCTGACCCGACGGACTCGGTGTCATGGCCAAGTCTGACGGTTTCGGTGTTGGTGTGCGGGTGCTTGCTGGCGAGTCAAGCATGAACGTTCGAAAAGCGACGCTGGGCGTAGCCGGTTGAGACATTGTGGTGAAAATCTGGCGAGACCATGGTCGCGTCGATGGATATGGAGGCGACTCGCTCGTGACCGAAGCATCATCGCTGCTATCGTATTCGTCTTCAACAGGTGTAGGCGATGTCGAGCAGGGGGACTGCGCCTCATCAGTAGACGACGCGTCTGTTCCCTCGGGACCAGCAACCTTCAACGAGAAAGCTGGCAGAGACTCCACAGCGAATGGCCGCTCTACCATTGACTTGACAGTGCGATGTGCACGATGCTGGTCTGCAGCATGGCGTGGACGCATGGTACTCGTGGCGCTCCGATTGCTAACTCTACTGCTCCGGCGCGGTCGTCCCCTCTCCGATAGCTTAGTGTGTACTGGACGTGCGAAGAGGTTCATGCGCAAGTCGACTTGACTCTGACTGAAGATCACTTTACTCAACATTTTGCGAACAGCCTTGTCGAGCTGCAACTCCACGGCCAAGTGGTTACGTATGCGACTAAGCTTCGGCCAGGTTGCACGTTCGCCGTTGCTCAAAGCCTGAACCATGAACTGTTCCGTCGGGTTGCTCAGAATATTCGGGAACTGCGCGTACGATATCTCGGGCATGATAGTGATGTCGCCCACATATCGCTGGCCGATCACAGAGCGCACCTTAGTCATAACGTTTGGGAACACCCCGAGCTCTGCTAAGAGATGTACGCGGTGTAACGCTTCTGTCTTCGCAAGACTGGCCATGCTATTAAGCCAGCCCGGCCCAGGCGCGAGCGCCGCCGCTCCTGAACCGTACAGGTCCGGGCCCATCTCATCCTCTTCTCTAGCGAGGAATGGAACAACATGCGGGTTGACCTGCGAAACTATGAAGTGGTTTACATTCAGCATCTCGGCCAGCCGCAACATTGGTAGGTCGTTGTCGACCGAGCCATCGATCCATTTGCTTGACGAATCATCGAATGGTTTGATCCGACCTGTCTTGGGGTCTTTAGCCTCGAGACCCGCGGCTGAGAAGACGCTTGGCACAGAGCACGATGCTGCGACTGCGGAAGCAATCATCACATCAGGCGCTGTAACATAGTTGAGGAGACGAGGCATTTCGTACAGTCCAGCATTGGACACGCAGATGTTCAGGATACGCTGAGTACGGTTGTACGCCTCTTGGAAGGTCATGGTGCCAATTAGGTTCTCCATAACGCGTCGAAGATTCGTGATGTCGTATATTGCGCCTTGTGTGAAGAAACGAGTGACCTTCTTCAGGATATGTTCGCCCGGCGATTCGAAGACGTCCAGCTCACCGTGGCAGAACTCGTGAAGTACATCCGGAATCTCGGCGTCGGTCTTCGTGCACAGCACGGCGCAAACAATGCTGCCTGCAGATGCACCGGAGATGATCCTAGGTAGAAGACTGGCTTCGAACAACGCCTTCACGACACCAATGTGATTCATACCAAGAGTCCCACCTCCGGATAAAAGCAAGGCACTTCTTCCGAAAGATTGCCTGGCAAGCTTCATCTGCTCTAGCACCTGGCGTGCATGGAGTGTTCCGCCAGCTTCCTCGACTACCATGTCGATAGTCTCGAGCACAGTGTCGATGTAGCGCTCAATGAGAGCTTTCGTTCCGACCCGGGTATGCTTGTACAGACTGACATTTCCCATGCCACCCAGATCACGCGTCAACGAAGTGCGCGTATGGAAGCGTAGACGAGTGAAGTCGCGGTTATCACGCATGCTCTCCAGATTCTGAAGACGGGACTGGACGAGAGCAACGTCGTACTCATCACAAGCATCTTGAGTTTTCCACTTGTCTGCACCATCCAACGCATCTAGTTGCTGTGCCGCCGTTTGCCATTCATCGCAACTCTCAGCTTGCTGCAAACGTGCCAGCCATACTTGTCTCTGCTCTTCGACCTTGGAAAGCGGTACGTGTGTGTTGTATCCAAGACTTTCGGCAAGTGTTCCAATAGTGTCCAGTGGGCCCCGAACAAGCCGAGTGACAGGCTGCAGTATTGATGTGCTCTTCGACGTCCGACGCCTTTTGCTTGGTGGTTCCTCATCCTCCGCTGCTACCACTCCCCTCACCCTCGCATGCCATCGTGGTCCAACTAAGAAGTCCATGCCCTCCCCAAAGCCATGTGCGATTCAATTCGAAACTGGTCAAACAAGATGTCGTGGTTGTCCTTTGTGCCCGGCTATTGAGCGTGGGTGCACCTTTCGGATTACCGAAGCAAGACCTAGTGACGGTCAGCATCTTTGGTCCGACTACGCAGTAGTAACGGGTCTTGCGGTCTGCTTGATCATGCGTCGGGCTTGCATACCGCTAGGACATTAGGTTAAACATGGGCTGATAGCGCCGGCATCTTACCTATACCACAATTGCCGTAATCGCTGTGGTTCTGGATGTTTGTAACTCATGTTTATAGTGAACAAACTAGGCGACACGTCGGATGTGCGTGTCAACCACGCAATACCAGAATTCAGGAGCGGCCAGGTGACAGCAGTCACTGTACCATAAGCAGCGTTTCGCGGAGGCGAGCTGGAGATGACGCGCCGACAGGAGAGGACTGGCTGGAACGAAGGCCACGGTGGACAGCACTACGCCGCCATGGCCCGTCCCCGTCCACTAAGTACGAGCATATCGATATGGCTATAGACATCTATTCGCCATAGCCAGCACTGGCATGTGAACGGAGAAGTTTCAGGCACCATAACACGCCGCATCACATGCTTGCAATGCGCTCGCGCCGCTGTTGGCCCTGAACCTCGCCTGCATCTGCTGTGTCACGCATCCGAAAATTCCGTGGAGGTTTGATCCAACATCACTACTCCGTGGCCCAGACAGGCTGCCGCCAGTAGCCGCGAGTTCCGCTGGATACCTTCAGGAGACCGGGCAATACGTGGCTACGCGGTTGTGGGAGGGTTGGCCATCGGGCTGGTCAGCCTGCAACATCTACCCTCGCACAGCTGACATCAAGGGCGATAGGCATCACGAGGACCATCAAGCCACCAAGCCATCACCAAAAACAGCCCGTCCTTGCCGAGCCCACCACTTCGACCATGATCACCTAGATCTCCATGGTGGTGACTGGAGCGCATGATGGACCGGGGGCGCGGATCGAGCAGACTCGCCGGGTTTCGCCAACGTGCATCCGGAACGGCACCCAGTACCCCCCGCATGTACTTGTATCTTGTACCTGCGGACTCGCGGAGGTGTGCATATTCACATGTCAATTCTGATCGCACATGTCAGGCATCTGGAAGCGATCAGTGTGTACATGAAACTAATGCTCATCAAGTTTCCTGGCCTCCATCGTCATTCAAGGCTGGAATATCGTGTTGCTCATGTAACCCATCCAGCGACAAAATGCCCTACTCACTACGTCTTTCCGCGTCACTGCAGCACCGCACAACGTAGCTTCACCCAGCCAGTGATTGGCAACACTGCCCTTCTCAAGCCGCGCCGTTGAAGAAAGTCAGACGTCTCAGCTTCGCGTCACTCTTCGTCTTCGAGCCAAGCTTTCTCGTGCGGTTGATAGGCGCAGTCTGT
Source organism: Elasticomyces elasticus (assembly GCA_035926095.1). Lineage (NCBI taxonomy): Eukaryota > Fungi > Ascomycota > Dothideomycetes > Mycosphaerellales > Teratosphaeriaceae > Elasticomyces > Elasticomyces elasticus. The sequence goes on from JAVRQT010000004.1 coordinate 1,432,781, forward strand.
TGGATCAGCTTGTCTGGAGCAGCCAAGTATGCCGGCGTCGCTGGTGATGATGATAGCTCCTCCTCGATATTCTCCTTGTCAGAAACATCTGCGGCGGGTGTTGCCTCCTGGAAGATGCGTTAGCATAGATCGGTGATAGTGGCATTTTCCCGACAGGACACTGGCTCAGACTGACTGAGTCGATTGTAGGAGCACTTACTAGTTGAGAACGTCCGAGAGAGCTCCGACGCACGATGTTGCCTCCAACGTTAATCAAGGCACAAGGCTCCATTGATTTGCGCCTACGTCCGCCAGCACGCGGTACCTCAGCCAAGTCGACTGCATAGATTTCTTCGTCAACTTGGCTGCAGGCCGCTTCGCAGTCGGAGATCCAGCGACTGTTAACGCAGTGCACACGGGTGCCTGCATCTGAATTTTTGTTTTGGAGACGAACACGCTGCAGAGTGGTCGGAGAGCCATCCTTGAAGATCACGTGGGTCACTGAATCGCTCCATACCTTGGTAGTCTTGGCTCCTAAGCGACGCAGCAGGGCTATGAATGGCGAAGACGCTGAGGCACCTTCGAGAGTGTAGACCTCGACCATTGCAACGACTCCCCGTAGTGGTGCGGCAGGATGAGGTGTCATCGGCGCCTGCGACGGTGTCATCGCTGGTGGCTTTATGGGAGTCTTGATGGGTGTGTGAGTTGGCAGAGGTGTGCTGTTCTTCAACGCTAGCTTGCGTAGCGAACCCACGCGTGGCGTTGCGACATCAACAGCCGCCTTTCGAGTAGTGGCCGGCCTTCTTGACGGTTTCTGCACGGGCGTGTGAAACCTCGCTGGCTGCACGGCGGTTTTTGCATGGTCCTCGAATTGTACTCGCGGCGTCATTCGAGGGTAGCGTTCCCGAGGTGTGATGATCGGAGTGGCAGCAACGCTGACAGGTGGCGTCTTTCCATGCTTAGGCGTAGCCAACGTGTCGAGCTCTGCATCGACGGCCTCCCCTTGCGTGGAAGCTGTCGCGGCCTTCGCTTTTGGTGTGCTAATAGCGACAGTCGAGCCTGTAGATCTACCAAGCGACGATACCGGCCAGTGTTGCGCAAAGCGCATGCGTGGTGCACTTGCTCCATCGGAAGTATTCGGCCGCGAAGCAGCCTTGACTGGAGTACGATAGGTGATCGCGGGCAGCGACTTGCGCCTAGCGTCGAATGCTGCGGTGGGCAAGGCGTAGTGAGGTGTTACTGGTGCCACATCACGTTCGGCGTGTAGTGAGTGCTGCTCGTGGTGCTCTGAACTACTGCCAAGCTTGAACACGGCTGCGTCGGCGGCTTCAGTCGCGCCATCGCCCAAGTCGGCAGATTCGTGTGGTTGATTTGGCTCTTGCTCGCTTTCTGCAAACAGAGTTTCTGCGACTATGGTAGCGTCGATGCCCCCGGCGTGTGCGTCTTCGACATGAGCCGGCTCGTCGTCTACGGGATATAGTACACGAGCTTCACTTGAGGCCTCCAGGCTACGTTCCATCAAGTCGCCATCTTGGGATGGGACATCAAAAGCCTGAGTTGACTCAGCGAGAGCGGCGAAGTCTACGAAGTCGCCGAGGTTGACCGTGCCATCCGCGGAATAGTGAGTACCTTCTCCGTCCTCATTATTTTCGAGATGCAGCTCGTGGACCTCCTCCAGACTAGAGTCATCAGAGAATACAGAGTGTTGTATGTCCCTAGCAAGCTCCTGATCGGCTCCCGGAGCAGTGGGAAACCTAGCAGGCATGATAAAGTGGGCGGCAAGATCTAGTGGAACCGTAACATCTTCGCGCAGGTTGTCCCAGATGATGGTTTCGGGCGTAGGCGATTGCTGTTGTACAGTGGTAAGGTCTATGTCTTCGCTGTCGGAGTCGTCATCAGCACCATGTGTGTCGTGAACGAGGACAGTACCGTCGGTGTCGAAGGAATCTGTAGGCTTGGGGGTATCAAGCAGAACCGTGCTTTCTGTTTCTTGATCGTGCGCATCCTGGTCGTCTCCTTGAAGGTCTTCCTGGTCGTGTACTTTCTGCTCGTACGCTTCCTGGTCGGACGATTCCTGCTCGGACGCGTCCTGCTCTGACGATTCCTCCTCGTCTTCCTGCTCGTCTACCTGCTCGTCGTCCTGGTCCTTCTCCTGGTCTTCGTGCTGCCCGTGCACTTCTTGCTCGTATGCTTCTTCTTGTATGAGGATAGTTTCTTCTGGGTCTTGCAAGGGTGAAGTTGGTATATGCGATGTCGCCACATCGGAGATGTTCACACTCTCGTCCTCTAAGTCCTCGACATTCTCATAATCTTTCCTAGCCGACGCAAACAAACTCTTCGTCTTGCTCTTCTGTATGGAGGCAAGGAACCGTGCTTCAGCTCCCGCACTGGCAGTACGCTTCATCGGAGTCTTGGGACCGCACAGCTCGTCTGCAGAGTGCTCGTTCGAATCGTCAAGCTCATCGCTGCTATCAGGTTCGGAAACAGCTTCGTCTTCTCGGTTATCCCGCGATCGGTAATACTCGTTCGCGTCGTTTAAGTGCTCGAAGCTCGGTGCAGGTGATTGAGATGGCGTAGTCCCTCTGGAGCTCATCGACGCTTCCGACCTGGCAGCTAGCAGGCTCTTGACGGAGATTCTTCGTGGCGTACTGCCTTTAGTGGGCGTGCTTGGCGCAAGGTCGTGTTCGTCGTCCTCTGCTGGTGTAGGAATCGATACTTCCGCATTCTCGTCCGTAGGTAGTTGCTTGCGTGTGCCAGCTCTGCTTCGAACATTCCTCTGCGAGGTCTCGTTCTTTCCTGCTGCCATCTTTTCTGCTTCGCGCTTCGCGTTCCGTAGTCGTGCGTTCGTCACCTGCGGGACCTTCTTGGGCGACAGCGGTACGGCCTTCGTCGCTGTGGCTCTCGTTCGCCGTGTAGGTTTGTCCTGTGCGGGCGCGTCGGATGACGGCTCAGCAGTCGCTATTTTTGAGCTTTTGGCCTTCGAAACGGTCGCTTTCGTCGCGCGCGTTGCTCGTGTTGACGGTTCCAGCTGATCATCTACTATCGCCGCCTTTGACACTTCCTTCTTCGGCCGCCCTGGACCTCTCCGCATAGGCTTGGCTTGTAGTGCCGGTATAGGAGCCTCCATGGTCTCGCTAGTCGTGTCTTCTGTTGGGGATGCCGCTTTTCCTCCTCGCGTAGTTCTGGTCTTGAGTTCTGGCTCCGGCTTCTTCGCTGTCGCTCGGCGTATAGGCTTTTTCCGGAGGGTGTTGTTGTCCGCTGCTGCCATTACAGCAGGTGGCTCAATATGAGCAGTCCGACGGGTGCTGACCATGCTGTTGGAATGATGCGTTGTATTGATGTCAATGTTGATTCAAGCTTGGAAGCTGCGATGGACGTAAACAACGGAACGAAACCGCGCAGCAACAGCACGGACCAGCACGACGACTTTCAGGTGTTCATGTTTGGCAAGGATATGAACATAACCATTGCCAGGATTCGAGGCGCAGGGGAATGCAATGGTGACACTTGCATTGCAGTCTGATGCTATCAAGGGGGCTCTGGCGTCTGGAGTCGCCTCATCAACGACAGTCTCCGATCTGCAGCGTTTGTTTACTACCGAGAAGCCGACTGCGACTGCGCCTACTGCGCCCAAGGCACGTGTAACAAGCAAACCAACACTGTCCAAACGACCGGCCCCGAGAGATCATAAGTTCGTCGATGTCCACCAAGATGTTGTCGAAACACTACCTGCGAAGGCTCTTTACGCTCTGGCCACAGAAGTAGTCAACACATCACTCAAAACTCTTACCAGTGCAGCCAAGTCGCAGCAACAACCTCTGAGCAGTGTATCGAAGCCATTGCAGCCGCGTTCTCCGAACAGTACACCGATATCACCCAAGGTATGCGGCAAAGTGGAAGCTCACTCGTCGCCTTCTTCTGCTCTTCCCGAATCTGGCATCTTGGCGACAGCAGAATGTGCCAGGTTAGCGTTCGCGTACTTGCGCTCAACTCCTGCGCAAAAGTTGTGTCCCCAGAGTCAACCAAAATGGCAGCTGGAAACTGGAATGTTTGCGCTTGCCAGCAGACTTGTCACGCTGGGTCTGGAAAGCCTAGCTGTCAAGGAACTCCGCCTATTGAAGCGAAGGCTACAATCCAAGACGGTTGGACATGTAGCGCTGAACCAGGCTACGAAAGTCGTTCCTGTCGAGCAGCCAGAGAGGGAGACATTGGCTAGTTTGGTTCAGGTCGAGCTGTCGTCTAGTGATGACCAAGAAGCGCTAGGTCTTGCTATTTCGCTTCAGCTGCTTATGCTGAAGATTGTTTCCATCTCGCGGAAGCCGTCCATAATTGAGACCACACTAAACATGCTGAGACCTGAGCAGTCTGGGTCGCCGTCGGAATTGATCACGAAGCAGGCCGCTTTGCCTTGCAACGACACAAGATCCGCGAAGCAGCTGGAGATGCTAGCTCAACACATGCTTAGCCTGTGTCCTGGCGCATCGACGAGCTGCGACGAGACTGCTCTCAATACTTCGCTGTCACCAAGCCCAGCCGTTGTTTTTGAGTTGCAGGTACTTGCTCTCCGGACTCGAAAGCAGTGGTGGAAGTTGGCAGGTCATCGGCCGGATCTCGACAAAGAGCTGCTCGAGCCATTCTCGAGGTCTCTCGCTGCTTTAGTGCGGAGGACTGCATGCTCAGCTTGCGATGCGCAAACATTCGATCTGGTGGAGAAATCGTATGCGCTCCTTGATCTGGGGGCTGTGACCAGCATATCCGAGTCATGCTTCGATATTTGCACATCAGCCGCCACACTTGCCGAGCGGTGCGGAAAGACCGACCGAGAAGTACACTGGGTTCACATGATGGACATCGCATGTAGCCCCCTAGATCAGCAGCATGCGCGGAGAATTGCGTGCCTTGTCAGGCGCTGCACGATTGGAGTTGAACAATTGTCTGACCCAACACCATTGATGGAAGGTCATGCTACGATCGCAGAGCGACTCCAAGGCAAGGTGACTGGACATTCTGGAGACTATGATTTCTTGCTATGCGAACTCGCTCGTCTCATAGGAACGTCTGGCGGCTCTCCGCCTGAGGTGACGAGTGTCATCTTCATGGCGGCAGGCTTCGCTCAGCGCTACGAGCGTTCGTATCCACGTCGAAATACTGCATCGGTGCTTACAATTCTTCAAGCTGCGCTCCGACAGAGTAAAACGTCCGAAGACATGCTGAAGTGGGTGACGGAAGATGCTGTGAGAGCGTTCATGGATGCTGGCATACTCCAGGTAGTAACGAATGCGGCAACGCGCCTGCCCATGGCTAACGCATGGTCATCATCTGCTGAAACCGTTGCCTTGGACAAAGTTTTGCACACCCTTGTCCTGCGCTGCCTTAAGCAGGGCTCCAATGATGCTTCTTTGGCCATTCTTGACGACCAAAGTCTGCCAAATGGACAACGAGGAACCCTGATCGAGGAGCAGTTGCGTCATGCTCTTGATTTGTTGGGCCGTTCGAAGTACCGATCAGCGTTGCAAAAGCTTGTGCCTGACTTGCTGCGTAAGCTGTCAAAGCTGTACACCCCCAGTGAGTTTCCTGTTCGTCGCAAACGAATCGCTACTCTCGCACTCTCCCTACGCGAAAGCCACCCAACTTTGGTACCGCCGCACGCCGTTAAAGTCTGGCTGGATGAAGCGAAGAATGCAACAGGAGTACTGGGCGAAGATGTTGGACTCCAATGCTTCGCAGCAGATATTGAAGCCGGTTGGATGGTCGCCAAAGCATTCTACGACACTAGACCTACATTGGTAGATCTCCAGCCCAGCCTACTGACATGGCAGAGGATAATTGAAAATTCAAGCATGGACAGCAAGCCATCTGTGCACATATATGACAACAAAACGACTTCGGGCCACCTTACAGCCATCGCCACGTATTTCGGTGCGTTGGGAGAAGATAACAGTCGACTGCGAGTCTTACGCCTCCTGCTTCAACAAGCACGCCTCTCTGGTTCCGGAGGAGACCTCGAAGTTGCTCAAGTAATACAGCTGTCACGCATGTGCATCGAAATGGGCTATGCAGAGGAAGCGGATGCGTTACTAAGTCAAGCGTCTGCTGGAGATCGTGTCTCCCTACTCCACAAGATCGAACTAGCTCTTTCTCATGCAGAGCTTCATCTTGCAACCGAACACCTTGACAGCGCACGGGCAGATCTCGAGCGAGCCAAGGAACTTCGAGCTACCATCGGGCCTGAGGGCATCGCCACGCACGAGCGCAGGGCCTACGAGTTGTTACATGCTCGAGCATGGGCCATGGAGTCAACCTTCTCGCTGAAGATGGGTGTGCTCAAAGGCGCTCTTGCGGCCGCAAAGCGTGCGGTAAGGCTCCTGAACGCAACCTGGACCGCGATTGAGTATAGCAACACCAATAGTGACACTAGCTCATCTGTGCACAACGAGCTACCCGAAGCGTCGGAACCGGAGACCCATACACTCTCCTCGGGCGTCAGCAAGCTTCGACTCAATCTCAAAGCATCGTCGGAAAGCACCTCGAGTGCTGTACGGTCTGATAAAGGTGCCAGTTTCTGGATGCTCGTGCCGCTTTTATGTCGCGCCATGATGCATCTCTCGGACATGTATGCCCATAATGGTCTCTTCGCCGAAGCGAACTATTATTCCGAGCGTGCGGTGAAAGTTGCAGAAAGTGTCCAGTCTGCCATTTGGCTTTCCAGAGTGCAGACCCACCGATCAAAGCTTATGATGCTTGCTGGCCGCCTCGAAGATGCTGAACTGTGCCTGACTCGAGCTGGAGAATGTCCTTTGACCGAACCGTCATTAGCATCGGTAGAGTCCCATTGCGCGAAAGCAGAGTTACGGACGAGGGACGGATCATACGGCGATGCAATAAAAGCCTATAAGCAGGCAGCAGAGATCGTCCAACTCCTGAAAGGCACGAGTCCAACCAACGAGTCGGAAGGCTGTAACGTTGTCGAACTTGAGCTTTCCGAACAGATGCGCAGCATGAGTCTTACTTCGCGACAACCAAATGATGACGGTGGAGCGCCGATCAAGACTACGAAAGGTCGAAAGGTACAGCCAAAGACTGCTGCAAGAGTGGCGCCACCAGCAAGCAACAGAATCGTATCGAAGCGGACCGTCGCAACATTGCAGAAAGCTAAACCAACTCCGACAATACAGTGTCATCTGCTTGATAAGCTACTGGCCAATATCAAAATAGAGTGCGCTATCGTCAGCGTCCGCGCAGGCCACAAACCAGACGCATTGGCTGCTCCCTACCAAAGCTTAGGCTCAGTACAACGACTGCAAAGCCTCGAGTATCTAACTCTGATGCGCAGAGTAGCAGTGGCGGTGCAGTCCGATGTGTCTTACAACTCACTGCCGGAGTCGACCTTGACGTTTCCGGCATTGCTTCAGACCAGTAGCATTGAGCTCGCGGCGACCAGTCCGGTAATTGCTCGTACCGTGAAGCTGGCTCCGAAGTCGAGGAAGGCACCGGTCAAGACAAAAGTTCAACAGCGTGTGCCTGACGATCGAGTGGACAACCTGTTGCTCCGTGCTACGGAGTGCCTCGCCACAAGTCGTTCTACTCGCCCACAATCATCTTCCACAGCGGACCTGCACAGTAGTTGCTCGTACGCACTATGTACTACCATGCTTCTGTCAGCCGTTGGCTCTGCGCCAGCCAGAAGTGCGCTACAACCAGCCAAGACAGCACTGTACTGCGAAGTAGCGAAGACTGAAGCTGTGCAGCGTGAGTACATGTCTATCGCTGTGGATGACAAGCAATCAGACGGCCCATCTCCCTTCACCTGGCCATCATCAGAGCACAGCTTGCATCAGCCAACACAAAGCGATCCGCAATTCCAACAAGAATATGTAGAAATCCTCCCCAAGAAATGGACTGCTCTCTCGATCAATCTTAGCGATGACAGCAGCGAGCTTCACGTCGCCAGGTATCGCAGCGGCCAGTCTCCACTCATCCTGCGCTTGCCGTTCTCGCGGCACAAACCAGACGACCCCAACGACAACGAAGCCTTCGACTACCATGCCGGAAAAGCTGAGATCCGGAACATCATTGAGGTCTCAAACTACAGCTGCCATAACTCGGGTAATGTTGACGGCAAGGGCGCCAAGAGTAATTGGTGGGCGGAGCGCGAAGCTCTTGATCGTCGATTACACGAGCTTCTGGTCAACATTGAGAACATTTGGTTCGGCGGGTTTCGCGGTATCTTCTCGCTGTCACATGAACGAGCAGCTTCGTTAGCACAGTTCAGGAAGTTATTCGAGGAGGCCTTGGGTCGATATCTACCCTCACGACAGAGTGTCAAGGCGAAGGGAAATTCCTTAGAACTTGACGATCATGTGCTTGAACTTTTCATGGGGCTTGGTAGCGACGAAGATGGTGTTGTGGATCTCGATGAGCCGCTTTCAGATCTGCTGTACTATGTTGTCGACACACTTCAATTCGCAGGAGAGCGTAACGCATACGATGAGATCGACTTCGACGGCATGGCGGTGGATGTCCTTGATGCATTGCGGTCGTATCACGAAGACATCGCTTCCGAAATTGATGAAGACCGACATTTGATCTTGGTGCTCGACAAGCGGCTGCAGGCTCTCCCGTGGGAGAGCTTGCCATGCCTGGAAGGTTCGAGCGTCAGCAGAATGAATAGTATGCTCGGTTTGCGGGAGCGGATCCTTTCTATGCGTCAGCAACGGGCTGCGTGCGATCACCACGTCGTGAGTCGGGGATCTGGCACCTACATCCTCAACCCCTCGAAGGACCTCACAAGTACCCAGACAGCCCTGGCCCCATCCTTGGCTTCTCTTAGTAGCGTGGAAGCGGCGACGTGGCGCTCGATGATCCAACAGGAGCCAGAGGATGACGAGTTCCGCACCGCTCTGACTGAGTCTTCGATGCTGCTGTACTTCGGTCACGGCGGCGGGTCCCAGTACATCCGACCTCGCACCATTCGGAGACTTGAAAAATGCAGTGAAGTCGTGTGGCTAATGGGCTGCTCCTCCGGCGCGGTTACCGAGTATGGCGAGCTTGAACCAAGCGCTGTGCCATTCGCTTACCTGATGGCTGGTGGCAATGGGAACGCAGTACCAGAGTCAACCACCGAAGTAACGCCAGCTAAGAAGTGCATGGCCGTCGTAGCTACGCTGTGGGACGTGACGGACAAGGATATTGACCGTTTCTCACTAGCTATGGGCGAAGCATGGGGACTGTGGCCGTCATCTGCGGCATCGAAACTTCCTGCCAAGACACCTCGGAAGAGGGAGAAGTTTTCTGTAGCTCCCACGACTCCGCAAAGAGCACCAAAGACGCCGAAGCGAAGTAAGACGCCTGCACCAGCTGCGAAGACGCCGGCAAGAAGTCGCAGTCGGCCAGGTGGTGACGACAGGAAGTGTGGCTTGGTGGAGGCTGTGGCAAAAAGCCGGGATGCCTGTTACTTACGCTACCTGAACGGGGCAGCTGTTGTAGTATACGGAGTGCCGGTCTGGCTAGGTGATTAGTGTCACCTAGCCAGTTGTATAATTCAATGTCTTTTTCATCATCTGCTTGACACGGTCGTGAACGGGTGAAGTCGATAATATCCTCATTGAGCTAGCGCCCGCTTAGTCAAACTTCGACAATATTCTTTCCTCGCGTTCACACGCTGGACTTTGCTTCTTCAATGAACTCTCCATTTCAAAAACACGTATGCCTCCTCCAACTCGCACTACAGAACTCGCACTGACATGCTCTACAGATGATGAAAGCCTAGCGTGCAGCAGATGAGCCTGACCCCCTTCCGCCCATCTTTGCTCTCCCTTCACTGGGCTCAAGGGCGAGGGTGTGGTGGTTGGACGGCAGCATGATATCTGCGTTCGGCACACCCTATCTTGTTACAAGAACGGACGCGAAGATGGCATCTCTGAACCACTTTTTGACTGGGTCGAGTTCATGCATTCGATTCGAGGAAAGCTTGGGAGTGTACGATCAGCATATAGATGCTTCAATCGAACGACTCTCTCTGGCTCTATACTCAGTCCGGCGCCGATTTCTTTCTTGTTAATGCCATATTCACGCCGCAGCATCTTACCTCATGGACATGTCGAGTAGCTCCATCTCGGCTTGACCAACATTGGTGCGGTAGAGAGAACTCCACGCGATGTTCAACTAGTTGGCTCTGCTCCTTATGCACTGCCGATTGCAAGAACGTCGAGACATCCTGTACTGTGTCGTGTTGTGCTGTGCTCATGTTGCTCGTGCTGGGGCTGCGTCATGTCCAAGCTGCTGCGGCTAAGCTCGTGGACTGCACATGTAACCTCCCAGCTGTTGACACTGCATACACGAACATCACCTTCCGGACCCCTTATTATCAGCTACCCACCGAAGCTCTCGCGACCATCTTGTAGACCATGTCGCACCACCGATAGCACTTCGCCCATCCTCGACCACCTCCTCTTTCCCGCGCAACGCCAGCATGTCCGCCAACTTCGAGAAGTCCGTTAAGGGCGGCACCAAAGTTAAGCTCGCACCTCCGAAGAGCAAGTATGTCGAGCACATCCTCCTTGCGACACAGTCCGGCGATGCCGCTGTCGCCGAAGTCTTCCGCACCCTAATCCACCGCTTGCGCGACTCGACGTGGACTGTAGCCTTCAAGTCGCTGATCATAGTGCACTTGATGATAAAAGAGGGCGCGGTCGGAAGCACATTACGGTATCTGGCTGTTGCGCCGGAGAATAGGTTGGCAGTGAACAGCTTCACGGATGTGCAGACACAGGGTCAGAATATCAGACGGTATAGCGAGTACCTGTTGGCACGGGCGAGAGCGTACGGGGCTACGCGGTGCGATTACGTGCGTGATGGCACAGGCAGGCTGAAGCCTTTGACGGTGGACAAGGGGCTGTTGAGGGAGACGGAGATCGTGCAGGACCAGATCCGGGCGTTGGTGCGGTGTGATCTGTTGAGCAATGATGTCGATAATGAGATCTCGCTCACGGCCTTTCGATTGCTCACAACCGACCTCTTGACACTCTATAGCGTGGAGAACGAGGCTGTTATGACCGTACTCAGCCATTACTTTGAGATGTCACGTCCAGATGCCGAACGCGCGATCGGGATATACAAAGCTTTCTGCAAACAGACGGACCAGGTTGTGAAGTACTTGGCCGTGGCAAGACAATACGAGCACGCCACACGACTTGAGATACCGAAATTGAAGCATGCGCCGACGAGTCTAGTGGCGAGTTTGCAGGAGTACCTGGACGATGAAGGATTCGAAAACAATCGGCGACAGTACTTGGCAGAGCAGGAAGGGAAGCGGACCGGCAAGCCTGTGCAGAAAGTTGCGAAGAGTCAACCAGCTAAGGCGGCGACGGTGGGACTATCACGGCCAGCGGTGTCCGCAGCAGCGCCACAAATAGCTGCGCCGAAGGGTCCGGCGCCTGATCTTATAGACTTCTTCGACTCTATTGAGCAGAATCAGCAGCCCATGGCGCAACAGAACGGTCAGCCACAACCTTTCGCTTCACAACCGACTGGATTCCCAACGCAAGGACAGCAGACCGGGTTTGCGCCTCAGCAGCAGCAAGCGTTTGCATTTCCACAACAACAGCAGCAGCAGCAACAACAACCCCAGACCGTAGCTTTTGACGGCTTCGCAGCAAATGTAACGTCTACAAACCCATTCGGCCAGCCACAGCAGCAACCGCAACAACAAATCGCACAGCCTCTGCAAGCACAATTCACCGGTGCTGGGTTTGGCGGGTATGGTCCACAGCCTCAGCAACAGCAACAAATACAGCAGCCGTTCCCTCCCACGAACGCGTTTGGTCCTGCTCCGGTTCAGTCACCTGTGCAGATGCAACCAACGCAAGGTTCACCGCAAATGCAGCCACAACAGACGGGGAGCACGAATCCCTTTAGGCAATCATCTTTGCCACCAATGCCTACGGCTGGTCCGCCGGCACAGGAATTCGGCGGCTTGCAAAGGCAGGGCACTAATCCTTTTGCACGACATTTACAAGCACCTGCTGCCACCGGTAATCAAGCCTTCGCACAGCAACAACAGCCCTCCCCATTCACGCAGCAACAGCAACCACCTCAGCAACCCCAAGTCTTGCAAGCGCAGCCAACAGGTACGAACCCCTTTGCCCGCTCTCTCCCAGCCCAGCAACAGCCGACGCCACCAATGTCTCCGCCGAATGCATTACAGGTGCAACCCACTGGCAGCACGAATCCATTCCGACAATCAGCTTTCGTGAACCAACAGACTGGTCAGGGATGGCAGAATACTCCGCAAGCAAGTATAGGTGGGCTGGAGCATTTAGAGACTATACCTGTCTTTCCTCGACCGGGGCAAATGACTGGGCAACAGCAGCAGCAGGCCTCGCCTTGGGGTTAGAAGGACTGGAGCATGTTTCAGTGAGCGTTTCAGCGAGGCGTTGGGTGTTGTGCGTTGTTGGGTAGTCGCATAGCTTCGTGGATTCTGATCCACTCTCACCATCACTCTCTCAGATTTGGCCATCTCGCAGCTATACAGCCACTGACACCCCATCTCCTCATTCGTGTCTCGCTGCTCTTGCACGTGATCTACTGCAGGGTACAACTTCCTAATGCGTCTGGTACCTGGCTCGAGCTCTTCCAGACGCCCCACCTCTCCACCTCCGTCTTATCGCTCTGAGCAACAACAGACAGCTCGCACTACTGTTCACACGCCGTAAGCTACAACAGCTAGGCCGATAGGTGATCAGGTAGGCCCGAACAGCTCTCCTCTACTCATGCTCGTCCGCTCCATCACCAGACTTCCTTCTCGTCTACCTCTCACTTTCCGCATATTCCACAGCACTATACGCAAGATGTCGGACCTTTCGATCGAGCTCACGGCGCCGAATGGTCGCAAATACCAGCAACCCACTGGACTGTTCATCAACAACGAGTGGGTAGCCAGCAGCAAGGGCAACAAGATCACCTCAATCAATCCTACCGACGAGTCCGAGATCGCTCAGGTCCATGCTGCAGAGCCGGAAGATGTAGATAAAGCAGTCGAGGCGGCGAGGGCAGCGTTCAACAATCCAACATGGCGGGATATGGCACCGACGGAGCGAGGAGACTTGATGTACAAGTTGAGCCAGCTCGTAAGCATGATCGAAAGCGATGAGCAGGATGTCTGCTAAGTGTGGTGTCATCTTTATAGGTTGAGCAGAATAAGGAGCTATTGGCGACAATCGAGACGTGGGACAATGGCAAGCCGTACCAGGTGGCATTGAACGAGGATCTGGCCGAAGTTTCAGGCTGCCTGAAGTACTACGCTGGCTACGCGGATAAGGTACATGGGCAGGTCATTGATACTGGCCCAAACAAGCTGGCATATACAATTAGAGAACCGTTGGGTGTTTGTGGGCAGATCATGTACGCGAAAAACCATAGTATAGTTTGTCGAGTGCAATGCTGATGTTAGTATGCAGCCCATGGAACTACCCTCTAGGAATGGCAGCCTGGAAACTGGGCCCAGCATTGGCATGCGGCAACACGATCGTCATGAAAGCAGCTGAGCAGACTCCTCTCTCCATCCTGGTACTGGCAAATCTTATCAAGGAAGCTGGATTCCCTCCCGGAGTCGTCAACATCCTCAATGGCTACGGCAGAGTGGCTGGAGCGGCCATCGCACAACATGTTGGCATCGACAAGATCGCTTTCACTGGTTCAACAGCAACAGGTCGCGAGATTATGAAGCAGGCTTCCGTCAACCTCAAGAACATCACGCTCGAGACGGGCGGCAAGTCGCCACTGATCGTGTTCGAAGACGCAGATATGGAGCAGGCCGTACGATGGTCTCACATCGGCATCATGTCCAACGTATGTCAACTCTACACTTTCAGACTACTCCTCACTAACACAACCAGATGGGCCAAATCTGCACAGCAACCTCCCGCATCCTCGTCCAAGAATCCATCTATGACACCTTCGTCGAAGCTTTCAAGAAACAAGTCACTTCAACCAGCAAAGTGGGCGACCCCTTCTCCGACTCCACCTTCCAAGGCCCCCAAGTAACCAAAGCTCAATACGAGAAAGTCCTAGGCTACATCGAAGCCGGCAAAGAGGACGGCGCCACCCTAGCCATGGGTGGCGAAGCCTACAAGAACGTCGGCGACGGCAAGGGATTCTTTGTCACGCCAACAGTGTTCACGAATGTTAAGTCCAATATGCGTGTGTTCCGGGAAGAGGTTTTCGGGCCTTTCGTGGTGATCGTCTCGTTCAAGGATGAAGCGGAGGCGTTGGAGAAGGCGAATGATACTACGTACGGTCTTGGTTCGGCGATCTTCACAAAGGATATTGTGCGTGCACATAAGTTGGCGCGAAAGATTGAGGCGGGCATGGTGTGGATTAATTCGAGTCAAGACTCTGATTTCCGGATACCGTTCGGTGGTGTGAAGCAAAGCGGTATCGGACGGGAGTTGGGTGAGGCTGGGTTGGACGCGTACACGAATAAGAAGTCCGTGCATGTCAATTTGGGGACGTGGTTGTAGTCTATCGTTTATACCAGACAGCAAAACGCCGCCATACTACTCCCTAGACCCTGGCATCAAGAACCAAGCATTTGTCCTGTGACTGGCCGATGTCAACACCCTGGCTGAACGCTGAAGCAGTCCGTCGATGTATCGTTTCGTACTAATACAATCCGCCTCCATCTCTGAATCACCAGATCACAACCACCCGCCATACTACCCGTGCCAGAAAACCGGTTTCAATCCATCAACGCCCCTCATCACGAACTCGGCCGCATGAACATCTTATACGTCTCATTCCCCGTCTCCTCAGTATACCCATACCCAATCTCCCTCAAAAACTCTTGCAACCCCTCCTCCTCGCCCTCAGGACACTGAATTCCAGCCAGCACTTTCCCCACATCGCCACCGTAATTCCGGTAGTGGAAAAGACTGATGTTAAAACCAGGCTGCAGCGTCGTCAAAAACTTATACAAAGCCCCCTGCCTCTCGGGAAACTCAAAAGCAAAAAGCCTCTCATTCACCGCATCGCTTCTCCCTCCCACCAAATACCGGATGTGAGATTTAGCCAATTCATCCCCGGAAAGGTCATAAGCACTCATACCCTCCTCCTCCAATCTAGCGATCAGATTCCCCAAGTCCCGAGTGCGCGTTGAGGCGGAGAATTGCACACCGATAAGTACATCCGCTTTCTCAGGCGAAGCGAACCGGTAACAAAACTCCGTCACCGCGTTGGGATTAACAGCCTTCACTAGACTTGCGAAAGCTCCAGGACGCTCAGGGATAGAAACAGCCAAAAGTGCCTCCTTGCCTTCTCCGATGGCTGCCCGCTCAGCCACGAACCGAAGACGATCGAAATTCATATTCGCTCCCGACGCTATCGCCACCAATTGCCTGCGTGTATCCTCCGACGGATTCTGGGCTACATATTTCTTCAGTCCCGCTAAACTTAGCGCGCCAGCGGGTTCAAGGATAGAGCGAGTATCCTCGAAAACATCCTTGATAGCAGCGCAGATATCGTCGGTATCCACCAAAATCACATCATCGACGACTTCCTGACAGATGCGGAAAGTCTCCTCCCCGACCGTCTTCACCGCAGCGCCATCGGCGAAAAGACCGACATCCTTGAGCGTTACCCGTTTGCCCAATTTCAAGCTCTGGACAAGAGCATTGGCGTCGTAGGTCTCAACCCCAATAATCTTGACATGAGGCGCGATCCTCTTCACATAAACCCCTATCCCACTCACCAGGCCTCCGCCACCTACACAGCAGAAAATCGCTTTCAGCTTCGACAAATCGGCTTGCCGCAGGATCTCGGCTCCGATGGTTCCTTGTCCAGCGATCACGTACGGATCGTCAAAGGGAGGGATGTTAGTGAGTCCGTGGATTTTCGCAAGCCGATTACATTCCACTTTCGCGGCGTCGAAGTCCGCACCGTGGAGGACTACGCTACCGCCTAGGCGGGTGACATTGGTGTGTTTGATCGCCGGCGTACCAGTGGGCATCGTAATAGTCGCCGGGATCTTCAGTTTTCGAGCAGAGAATGCCACTCCCTGGGCGTGATTACCTGAACACATCACATCGGTGCTTAGCCTGTGCTCTTCGACTCAGCATGTTGTTTCGAAAAGGGTGGGTGAGATGACTTACCAGCGGAACAAGCAATGACTCCCTTCCACCTTTCAGCATCCGTCAGATGGGCCATTTTGTTGTAGGCTCCTCGTAACTTGAAGGAGAAGACTGGTTGGAGGTCTTCTCGTTTGAGGAGGACGTGGGATTCGAGACGGTTGGAGAGATTGATGGCGTGCGTGAGCGGTGTGGTTTCGACGACATCGTAGACTTTTGCGGTTAGGATTAGGCGGAGGTACTGCGATGAATATCATGATCAGCATGTGACGTTTGCGTATTGCCATAGGTTGATAAACGAGTAGTTTTGCGATTGCTGCTGATGATCGCGCTGTGCCAATGCAGAATGAGTTGGCTTTCAACAACTAACAGGACGTGCATGAATCGAACATGCTCAAAGTCTGGCTCAATCGGGACTGAAAGCATCGATTGAGCAGGCTAAGTCTGGCAGTAGCCGACTTTTTCCAAAGCAGCATGCCTTTGCATGACACACACAAAATCGCCACATCCCTCCCCTTCAAGAAGAGCACAGGCCATAGACTTCTTCGCAACATACATCAGGATACCCACTAGGCAACAGAAAGTCCTCCGGCACACCCGCATCTCGCGTCTTATCCTTGGGATCACCAGAAGTCGGCGAAGGGTTGGCAGAGTACTCTGTCAATGCTAGACTGGCGCGCGATGGCTTAGGAGTCGTAGGTGTATGTGTGCCATTGCCGTTTGGCAGGGCTGTATCGGTCATCTTGCAATGATAATTGAAGAGTGTGAGTGCTGTTATCGTTGTCGTTGAAGCGGTCAAAAGATTCGAGACGCCATATGTTGGCCTGGCGGCGGGTAGATGCGTGACACCAGGCAGCCGTGCAGCTAGACCAGATCGCATCTCCGTCATCGAGTTCGATCGCCGCAGCATGTGAATGAAACAAACTCCCTACAATCCTCCAATAATCAGACGAGAGCACTCGATCAAGCATTGCCTAAATAATCAACACCACCACCCAACTCTCGCGATCCACTCCTTTGACTTGGGACTATACCGGAGCACGCGACCCAACCATGTCCGTCCCAGGCAACATCAACACGGCCCCGCCCCCCTCCTCCTTCGACACCAACACCGAATTCTACGAGGAATCGCGATGGCAGAAACTGCAGCGCCGCTTATTCGAAGAACCGCTCATCCCGCTAGGATGCGCGTTAACATGTTGGGCGTTATTCGAAGCGTAAGTTACTCCACCTACTACCTAACAATGTCTCTTTGCTGATGGGTTGGTGTGTAGGACAAGGAGTATGAGGTCCGGTGATAAGCATAGGACGAATAGGATGTTTCGCCGTCGTATCTATGCGCAAGGTTTTACTATTTTGGCTATGGTTGCTGGATCGGCGTATTGGGAGACTGATCGCTCAAAACGCAATCAGTTTAACGAGTTGGTCAGTGACCGAGAAAAGAAAGACAAGCACGAGGCGTGGTTGAGGGAGTTGGAGGCCAGGCAGGAGGAGGAGGATGAGTTGAGGAGGGTGAGGGAACGGATGATTGGGCGGAGGGTGGAGGAGAAGATGGGTGCTAGGGAGCAGGAGGAGAGGTTTAAGGAGGATGTTGGGCAGAATAAGGGTGGTGTGGGAGCTATCAGGAGTGCACTGGAAGCGAGTGAAGCGAGAAGACCAATATTGGAGGCTGTGAGAGTACTGTGGGAGGGTAGACGGTAGTATGGGTTATATGGGCGAGCATGTAAGAAAAAGTGTACAAATGCATATTCACAATCCATTATGGAAATCGCCGTGCTCACAGAGCAGACAGGATGGCATGCCATCCCGAATGTGGGAGATCGCGGGAGGAAATCTGCAGCCCATTGCAGTTCTCAATCTCTCCATCTATCCTTCGGGAACAAACCAAACGCACCCATTCTTTCCTCGTGCTCCTAGCTAACCACCCACCATGAAGATCCCACACAAACCGCACAACTTTGAAAAAACAGCAAAGGTCAAGAAAACAAGTAATCGCCAAAAACAGCCACAGAGTATTGCTTGCTTCCCACGCATGCTAGGATCACAGGAGGTCCGATACAGGGATACGTTGTACTGATGTATCTTGCTTATTCTCGAGATTGCTAGATGTGATGTGTGCGACTTGTAGGTTTGGTATGCTCCTCGCTTCCGTCCGCGATCTTCTACTCCCCTCCAGTACATGTACCTCGTTTGGATACACGGCCAACTCAAACGCAGAATCGCAACACCGACGACCTCTAGTAGCTCCTCTTGTTGCTGTTCGCATGTCCACGCGACACCTTCGGTGCACGCTTCCAGGTCTCAGCACTCCTCTTCCTCAATCCCGCTGTCGTAGCATTACCCGCAGGCAAGCTAGCGAAGGTCGTGGCGTACTCCGCAACAGCAGCCGCGATAGCCTTGGTATTGATCTCGAAAGCGTCCAGCGCAAGATTTGTCACATTATCACCGGCCTGGTGGTAATTTACGTCATAAGCGATGCCAGCCGTGCCACCGAATGATGCGGCTTCTTCCACAGTCTTGATGTCCTCTGCACCAGTGAAGAGACCTCCGGAAGCAACACCAACCTCGAGGAACGGGCCGTAATCTGAGCGACCGTCGAAGGCGGTGGATGTGTAGTTCAGGCCGTTGTTGATGTAGAACTGCTCGAAGAAGGCCTCCGCTTCCGCTGAACCAGGTGGGCCGGAGATGTTGAAGCTGCTGCCATCGCCGTCGTAGATCTGTACTCATATCAGCCGTAGTTCACGAAAGTCATTCAGTCTCGACTCACAGCGTAAACGTAGTTGGGAGAAGCGATCATGTCGAAGTTGAGGTACAGCGGGATCTTCGCGATGTCCGCCTCAGACAGCGTGGAGACGTAGTAGGTGGAGCCGAGCAGGCCAAACTCCTCACCGCTCCAAAAGCAAAAACGGACCGAGTTGGTCGTGGTGTAGGCGGTAAGCTGTTCGGCGACTTCGAGGAGGCCGACAATGCCTGATCCGTCGTCGTTGATACCAGGTCCCGCGGTCACTGAGTCGGAGTGTCCTCCGATCACGAGCGTGCTGTTCTGGTTGCCTCCTGTTGTCTGGGCGATGACGTTGTGGCTGCAGTGTGTTAGTTTGTGTAAGCCGAAGGAGAGCAATATTGACTTACGTCGTGACATTGTACAAAGCAGCATCAACAGCAATCACACCCGTCACCTCTGTGCCTGCAGTCAACAGATCTAGGATAGCCGTTCCATTTTCTTGCGCAATGCCAAGCGTCACAACAAATGGTCCAGCTTCCGGTACTTCTCCAAGGGTGCCACCACCTACCAGCCCGGGAATATTGTTGTAGACGATCGCTCCAGCAGCGCCAGCCGCGCCCGCCAGAGACGACTTGAGACCAAATGTGCAGCTTCCACGCGATATTAAAGCGATGTTCCCGTCGAGCTCGGCCGGGTAGTCGGACGCATTACAGCCCAGATTGCTGACCGCGATGACGGGCGCGGTGACGTTGCCACCAGGAGAGTACGAGAAGTACTCTGCTCCTTGATCTAGGCCGTCGACCGTGAAAGTCCCATCGCCTTGCGCATATAGTCCTACGAAGGGCTGGGTCGTGACTGTGTAGTAATCTCCCAAGGCCTCGAGGGTATCAACGAGGTATGCCACAGTGTTGTTGTGACCTAAGCTGCCCATAACGCGATTGCGCCCCACTGTCGCGTATGCAATGTCCTCGAGATCTTGAGACTTGGCCAGCAAGTTATCCGCATGGATGGATGCCTGTAGTGCCTCAGAGTCCACAGCGGGGATCGTGGTGCCGCTTGGGCTGGAGGTGCCTGATGTGGCTGTCCCTACAATCGAAGTCGCTGTACCAGATGGTGCCACAGAGCTCGGCCAGTGTGGGTGTCCTGGATATCCTCCTGGGTGATCAGGACCGCCTTTCCATGGCTGCGGTTTCCAGGCGATGGGCTCTGCGGAGGTGGCCACTACGAGCAATGCTGAAGTAATGAAGGTCTTCATCTTGGAAAAATGCTGAAAGACAAATGGGGTTCACAATACTAGCACAAGAGGAGAAGGCATACTTGTACCTGGTTGATTTTCCTGCTCTGTGGTTGCACCGTTTCGACAGCATCTTCCCGTCTCCAGCGTCGTACCTGCACGCCGAGCATGCAAGGGCGACTATCGCTGCATCATTGGATTGATTCCTGATAGTTCGGGCTAGATAGAGGGGATCTGTGACTTTATCAGAGCGGAGGTGGTCACGAACGAGGTAGGAGACAAGCAAGGCCAAGGGCGAGCCAAGCAGCCAAGTGATAGCAGCTGTGCGATCTGCTGCAGGCACAAGAGCGAACCTCGGTCGTGTGTGGCAAGATTGAGGTTGCATCGCAGAGTCACGAGTGGTGTATATAGGAACAAAGTGACAACTCGAGGTGTTGATGAGATGACAGGAGGAAGAGTGTTGGAGCTTGCTAGACTCCTCCGCGGTCAAAACCAAAACAGTAACGCCAAGACTTTATACGATAGACGTGATGCATGCAGGACGGTGTCATACGTCGTTCACACCGACCCCTACGATACTCTTATGACCTCGATCAAGCTCTCCCCCTGCTCCTCCAGCGTCCAGATTTTCTCAATCTTCAGCCTTTCAGCTCCCTCAATCAAGCCACGCCACTCAGCCAAGGTCCGTTACTTCCCAGACATCGCAGCCATCATGGTCATATCGTGTGCAGCATGTTGCCACGAGCATCCAGTATCGGGTAACACAATCCCATTGATTATGATTGTGGAGTATCCAGGCTCCATGGAGTCTCTGATATGAGACAGTATCGTCGCGCTTGCCGCGTCCGGCCAGTCGTGTAGTATGGCACGCGTATAGTACGCTCGTGCATGTCGATAGGCCGCAAGCTGTGGCGTGAAGAAGTCGTAGACAACAACCTCGACATCATCGCGCCACCCCGATGGTACGCCGTCGATATCTTCCTGGCGATCTTGTAAGACCAGTCGACCCGCGAGTCCAGTCTAAAAGCGTTTCGCAACGATGGCTCGTAGCTCATCGCCGCGTGTGCCACTAACGTCCACGACCAGAACGTCGTTCTTTGAGCGTACTTGCAGTTTGTCGGTTGGGTATACATCAATCCAATGCTTTCTACCAGGTCTAGCTATCGAGATAAAGCTTTAGAGTTCTCCGATCATTTCGGCTGTCGCACCTTGAGCTCGAATGCTGGTGTACCATGTACGTGGCAGTAGATAGTATCTGGATGTGGCGCTGGCTCCCGGTAACCATTCTTGGCGAAGTAGCCTGGCATGTGGGCGGAAGTGATCGAGTACTCGTCTGCGGCATGCCTGACGCCGGCGCTCCATCCGGGGGTTACGAAGAGCTGTACCGTCTCCTTCGTTGCATACGTGTTTGGGCCTACCTCGCAAACACTGCCGCCAGCGGCCAGAAGACGCATGAGACGAGCCACAAGATGGACATCTGCGTTGGTCTTCTCCGCTATGTCCTTGGCTGTGGAGCCATGCGTGCCATCCGCTTCTGCGACATGCGTTATCCAGACTGCGTCTAATGCTACGCGCAAAATTGAAAGATGGTGCGGTTGGTGGAAGATGAGCCAGGCGCGGTCGACTGGGCTCTGAATAGTACGCAATAGGGTGCTGGCAGCGTCTGCGAGTCCATGCCGGGTCGCTGGTTCGTCGAGGAGTTGATACTGGATCTCATCCGCCAGTTTTCGAGCGGACGAGAAACTCGAGCAGTCTGCTGCTTTGTGATGCCATTGAGTAGATTGGTCGGTGGTTGTCGTCAAGAAGCTATATCGTGTCCGATGATCAATGACACTTGAGCACGTTACAGCCTTCTTACATGTATGAGCCACCGACTGATCGCACAGAACTTGTCCCGTCTTCGCGCCCACCAGCTGGCCAGCTCTAGGCAATCCTTCACGGATAAACACGCGGCCAGGCGTCTAAGGCGTCCCGACGTTGTTACAGGCGAGGTCTTGCTCAACACCAATACAGACAGCCATGTGATACTGCCTGGTACGTAATTGGTGGTGTCGCTATATTCGCCTACGCTGCAGGCAGAATATGCAACGAACAAGCGTCGTCTTGATGTTAGCTCGCATTCGCGTGCTCGATGCTCATGTGCGGGCACGCAAACGTCTCCCAACTCACAAATTATTATCCTATGTCTGATCGCTGCCAAACTGTCGTTGTGCTGTACTTTTGGGCACATATTAGGCGATTGTCCAGGCGAGTGGCAGAGCCTGCTGCATACCGCGTTCACCCCATCTCGTTCTGCTTGCTTTTGCCTGCTCTTCTCCAACCTCCGGCCGCTCCGGCTCAAGGGACTGATGAAAAGGTAACGCTCCGAGGAGGTTGTGTTGTTCCAAATATTCCCTGCCGATCCGTAGACCAACAGGAGCAGTCAGTTGATAGTTTTCCTGTTCACCCATATTAGCTTGTGGTCGTACGCGACAACGAGAGGTGGACTTACAACTAGCAAAAACGTGATCTCGGACGAATCCTCACTGATACACGTAAAGCCCTTGCACTGTGATGAGTTAGTGGTGATGTTGTGACAGTATAGGGCGGTTGTGTGAAATTACCTGAGATTGAACGGAAGCAAGTCGTTGGCCGAAGAGCAGAGATGGATGAGGTCGCAAGGGTCCAGGAAATAATTCGTCGCCGACGCGGAGTTTCGGCCTCTCCGTCGTGTCGAGAGCAATGCGGCAGCTATCGTGGCTGACCTTGTGCTATAAGGCTGTAGAAGTGTTTGAGACTGCCGTAAGCTATGCTCAAAACTCTAGAACCAGTGCAACCAAGTTCTCGCTGCTTTACTTGATAGATGCCATTCGCATGATATCGGCCACGACTTATTTCCTCGACCTTCGCTGCAAAGCCTCCTTGGCTTGAGTAACTAAACTGCACAGATCTGTCCCATATGCCCCAATATCATGGACGAAGAGGCACAGTATGGAACTCCACGATGTTGGTCCTCGGTCACATTGGTTGTATAGGTATATGGACAAATCTGCGAAGAACGAGCCTACCCATTCTTCTGGCCCATCATCTCGCTCGCAATCTTACTCCTTGCTCTGATCTTCGGCCCATAAAATATCAGCACCCACGGCACAATCGTCAACAGTGCGGAGATACCTCCCAGGAAGCTCCCAGCACCCTGATAAGTCATGCCTTCGAACATCTGTCTAGTGAACAGCGGAAAGCTTCCAGCCAACATGTTGCGCGAGAAGCTCTGCGCTGCTAGTGCAGAGCTAGCGTAGCGGCCGTAGCTATCAGCCAGGTAATTGAAGACGGCCAGGTATATGGAGAAGATGCCCATGGTTGCGCAGGCAACGGCGAGCGCTGGCACGATCCAGTGATCTGATGGGAACGACGACCAGGCGAACCAGAAGCAGCCGACGGGTAGGAGGGTGGACTGGACGCTGGCGAAGTACAGACGGCCTTCGGGTGTGCTGAGGAATTCTTGGCGGTGGGCTCCGAGGTAGCGGCGTGCGATGGGCTCTTGGTAGATGGAGATGATGGTACTCAGTAGAGCGCCAATGCACAAGGCTGCGAAGACGGACTCGCTCTGCTGCAGGTTGAAGCCGTGGTTGTTTTGGAAGACTAGTGGGATTGCCGAGAGGAAGAGGTACAAGATGCCCCTAAATCAGAGTCAGCATCAATCGTGGTCAAACGGCTGATGGGTATAGGCTACTCACCAAGCGAACGACACCCACACACTGAAGAAGAACACCACAGGCTCTGTGAATAGAAGATGGAATGGCCGGTACAGCGAGACGCTGACCATCTTCGCGATAGATGTGCGATCCTCATCGGACCTGACCTTCCATCGGATACGCTGAGGTGCCGTACTACTCTCGCCCGCAGTCGCAGCGATAGGCATCATCATGCCGTAGTAATCCGATGTCTCGAGCTGCTCGTACCATTTATTCAAAACTTTGCCTTTCCGTGACAGCAGGACAGATCCTCGTGTTTCGTTGAAGAAAAAGATGATGAAGATCATCATCGTACCACAAGTAATGATCTGTAGGTAGAACACCCATCTCCAAGTTGTATTCTGCGCAACGAAACCAGACACTAATGGCCCCAGACCAGTCCCGAGCAGAGCAGCGCCAGAGAAGAGAGACATGGCCGTATTGCGGTCCTTGGCATGGTAGATATCGCTCACAACGCCACCAACCATTGTCGAGAATGTGGAGCCCATACACCCGACCAAGAAGCGCGCCACCAGCATCCCGGCAAACGTTGGTGTCACTGCACAAACCATCTGAAACACGACCAGAAGGACTCCTGTGACGACGAACATTGGTCGTCGGCCGTTGATCTCACTGAAAGGAGCCAGGAACATGGGAGCGAGGGCGAACCCAACCGTGAAGATCGTGACACCGACCAGAGCCGCGACTTCAGGAACGTGCCATAGTTCTCTCATCTGTGGTATTGCCGAGGTGTATGAGCCGGCTGAGTATGCTGTGACGGTTGTCGCAAAGCAGGACATCCAGGTCAGTATTCGTTTTCGCGAGCTCGACCAGAGGAAGGGTGATGTGTATTTCTTTAGGTCGGGACATTCTGGTGGAGTGGGTTGGCCATTGGCTCGTGGTGGTTGTGAGAGGTATGCTGGTGATGGCAGCTCAGTCTCAAATGTCAGGTAATGCCAGACGATCTCGTCTTGGGCGCCGAGGGGTTCGACGCCTCCCATGCTGCTGCCAGAGTCATCGTTTGGTCGCTTCTCGCTTTCGTCCTTTTCTATATCGTGGTTGAATGCATGATTCTCCGCATCTGATGGTTCCTGGGGAAGTTTTATCTCCGGGTTGGCCATGTTGGATTTTGATTGAGCATATCTCGTTGGAGAGAAGTCCTGGGGTTGATTTCGAGAAGGCAGGAGCAAGCTGGTGATGACTCTCGAGGCAGGAGATGATTGGGAACATTTCAGCAAAGAGATGTGCTCCACATGGCATCTTGCTCCGATCGCAATGATTGCATTAGACCTGCATTGGCGGCTGTTATCCTTCAGGGGTTTAACATGTCACTTTTGGCTATTTCCACCTCTCTTTTGTCCACTTGGTGGGCCTTTTGAGCTCGACATCAAGGATTTGAGTCGACCTAATGCTTTGGAATTTACCTGGCTTTCACACGTGTTATCGACCGACCTTTTCCGAGCTGATCTGAGCCTACGAGAGCATAAACAAAGGAAGAGGTGTGGATGTCTCCTGCTCGGTTCGGCAGGTACGGCGCGTCGGTGAGATGGCAAACTTCGCTCGAAACTCGTCCGATAACCAGTCAGCAGCTGACGAGAACAACGACATCCGTGTGAGACACTTTGTGGCGGTGTGCTTTTCTGTTCAACACTTTCGAGCATGGAAGAGTGAGTACTGCGCCTTACGAAGTACACGAGGTTCCAGCTCCAATCCGACCTTGAGCAGTATTCAAGCACGCCATCTGGCGCCGAGAAGCATCATCACATGCGAAACACGATGACCAATACCGCGACTCGCGAATACTTGCTGAACTTCATGCTGGCGACGGCCTGGATCGTGGATGGAAGTCCACAACTCAATCCACGCCTTCTGTAATCAGTACAACCCTTTTCAAACGCTCTTCTTGAGGGCATGAGAAGGAATGGAGGGGCAACGGCGATGGCGTCATTGCTTGTTGGCGGGGCAAATTCTTAACCACGAAGATATTTCTATTTACTGCGCGATTACAAAACACTGCTGATCTCACAAGGCCGCCTCTTCTTCGTTACACTAACACTCGCAACAAACATCCTCGAAACCACTCACAACACAACACATCAACCAACACACATCACAATGGCTTCCAGCGACCGACCCGAGCCTCTGCGCCTCGGCAGCAAGGCGCCCAACTTCAAGGCCGAGACGACTGCAGGCCCGATCGACTTCCACGAGTGGGCGAACGGCGAATGGGTCGTTCTCTTCTCGCACCCAGAGGATTACACGTAGGTCGTGAAGAGCAGGTAAAGACACAACGGCACTAATAATACCAGCCCCGTGTGCACCACCGAGCTGGGCGCATTCGCAAAGCTTGAGCCGGAGTTCACGAAGCGCGGCGTCAAGCTGATCGGTTTGAGTGCAAACACTATCGAAAGCCACGGCGGCTGGATCAAGGACATCAACGAGATCGCAGGTAGCGAGCTCCGCTTCCCGATCATTGGCGACAAGGAGAGACAGATTGCGTTGGCATTCGACATGTATGTGGGCTACGATTGGAGCATTCGGAAGGCAGGCTGACAGTGATGGCGCAGGCTCGACCACCAGGACGCGACGAACGTCGACGAGAAGGGGATCGCTTTCACCATCCGCTCCGTGTTCATCATCGACCCCAAGCACGTCATCCGCACCATCCTCTCCTACCCTGCCTCCACCGGCCGCAACACCGCCGAAGTTCTCCGCATTGTCGACTCCCTGCAGACTGGCGACAAGCACCGCGTCACCACACCAATCAACTGGATTCCAGGTATGTTAAGAGCAGAAACGATGGCCACGAAAGAAGGAACTAATTTGTATTGCCAGGTGACGACGTGATCGTGCACCCTTCCGTCAAGAGCCCAGAGGCCGAGAAGCTGTTCCCGAAGATGCAGGTCGTGAAGCCATACCTCCGCTTCACACCGCTACCCAAGGAACAGACGAGTGCGAACGTATGACTTAAAGATAGTAGGGCAGAGATGTGGGCTCAGATGGCCTTTCGCGAGACGTGGGCCAGCGAGTGGGGAAGACTGGTGACTGATACGGGCTTTTAGAGAGGCAGTGAGCTGGTGAGGGCTACGGATGTCAGCGAGCTACGTGCTCGCTTATGTTGATTCAGCCAGGCTACAACAGAACATGTCATCGTCCCCACTCGGCTTTCAAGATGCTCGTCCCCGACCACATGGCCCATAACGAACTGCCGTCACTACTCATCCGCTGGAATGTCAGGATCCCTGTAGTGGTTGCCCCCATAACAATCAACCTGTACGCTCTTCACGGGCCACTTGTCCCTATGCTCAACCCCGTGCATATTTCTCTCCCGGTTCATGCACCACCCAAGCCATGCGGAAGCCTCGTGGATATCGTCATCTGAGCGGCCTGTGCAACCCTGACCTTCATAGAGGATCAATTTGCAATGCTTGTCCTCGGGATTGTCGTTGCTCTTATGCTGGGCGAACTGGTAGACGAAGCCGTGTGCAGGTACCTACATGAAAAACAGGAATGGTTAGCGCGTTGTAGTCGGCAGAAAGTAGGCGGATTGACCATCGGTCCCAGCCTCGAGGCATGAATCGCAGCCCAAGGCCTGGAGTGCTTCTTCCTCGGGACGTTTGTCGTAACGAGAGGGTGATAGGCCGCCCTAACTTACATCAAGATCGCTGCAATTCCATGTGCTCTTGGTGTAAGTTGGCTTCCCGGCTTGCGAGACACATTTCGGATCCATGTAGCCTGTGAGAAGAATCCTGTACTTTGCCCCGTCACTCCAGCCTAATGTCAAACCCGCAGACACCTAGCGATGGCTTAGTGAATGTACCAAACGGTAGTCTGATTTGGCTTACATATGGAGCGAGGGCCATGGAGAATGCGAAGATCCCGAGAAGCATCATGTTGTCGGTGTATGTAGCTGATAGATGTGTTTGCTGCGGACTTGAAAACATGTACTTATGCCAGGCTGTTCCATATCCAAGTGGCACCGACGCTTTGGCAAGAGCGATCAGACTTGTCTTGGCGTCAACAAAGGTCAACATCACATCAACCTTCCAGGTTAGCACTTGCAGCAATCTCGAGAACAAGCAGGACACATCAGGACAACGCGTCCCATGGTTGGACCTCCAGTGGTCGTAGCATGCGTGGGAAAGTTTCGAAGCCAGTTTCGAAGCAATAGCAATACTCAGACCTCTGCGATACAAGCTCCGCGAGACAGGTGATGTACCAGCAAAATCAAACTTCCGGCTTGCTGCAACGCAATGGCGCCAGTTCCCTCACCGCATGATCAGCACTAACCTAACGACCCTGAGCATTGCGTCAAGGCCGTAGATTGTGGTACCAGGAGGCCACATTCGCGACTGCCAGGTCGCCACACGCTTCGCGAGAGTATTCTTCGGAACATGACTTCTCGTATCCATATGCTCGTTAAGCCTGCTGGGCTTTGGTGGCGCCAGTGAGATCTGTACGCCAGGGCTTTCGGCTCTTGGCTCACCAATGAACCAGCTTCTGTGGTGATCGAGATCGCGCTCGCAGACCACGTCAACCAATGTCATGTCTGGGAATCTGCGGAAGAGGACCACTACCGCTGTGAGAAGGTTGGCCAGCGCGAAATCCATGCCTAGACACTTCCGACTTCCGACACCAAATACGGTAAATGACTGCTCCATCTTCATAAGGTGAGCAGGGTCACTGGCAAGCCATCGTTCAGGCCGGAAGACTTTCGGGTCGAAAAAGATGTCCGAATCCATGAGTGAGTAAGCTAGGGAGTAGCTGATTATGGTCTGTCATGCTTGTTAGTCCTGATTGATCTGGTTCAAAAGGTACGCCAGGGCTTACGCCAGCGGGCAGTCCATAGTTTCCATACTTAAGATCATTCAGTGGAGCCACGACCGGGATCCGAGCTGTAACGATCTGAGCCATGCGAAGCGCTTCCTTCACGACAGCGCGCTACTTTGCCGTCAGCGATGCGTGCTTTCCGTCCAAGCATACTGCGTCCTGACCATATATGCAGAGCTTTCTAGCACCCGAAGCTCTGGTACCGTTTCAGTATCAGGCATGGTTCTCCGTACCTCCTCCTTTACCCTTTCCGCAAGTAGCGGGTCGGCCAAGATATGATACATGGCGCGTATGAGGATCCGAGGCGAGGTGATACTGCCCGCAATGAGTGCTTCGACACCTTCATGAGCCAGACGCGCTGCTGTCTTTTCATCATCCGGGAGTTTGCTTGCCAGGACAGTGTGAAAGAGGTTCGATATCCTCTGGTTCGACGTTGTGCTGGACACGCCATAAGCGTGGCAGGCCTTGGTTGCATGGGAATGCATATCCTTCAAATGTCAGTACAGGCATTCGGAACGTGGTCGAAACGACCGACATGGTAGACTCTTAGCAGTGGTGTGATGCTCGGCAAGAGCAGGTCTACCAACCACAACGGTAATTCCAACGCCATTGGTACTGCCCATAGGCACCGCCGCAGGACCGGGAAAAGCTGCTGCATCTTTCCGAACGTTGCTTGCCACTCAGCAGCCTTTCGTTCGTCTCTAAGTAGGCCGGTAGGCTGCTCGAACATGTATGTCGTAAGTACATCTGTCGACCATGCGAGCAGCGTTGTTCGAAGCTCGACAGCTTGGTTGGCGTCGCACTTGCGATTAAGCAGGTTGCATAGCTCGTCAGCAGCTTGTCGAACTTTTGATTGCGTGGCGTTGACAGCTCTCTTAGAAAACAGTGGACTTATCGCTGCTCGGCGTCGTCGATGCAGGTAGTGTTCAACGGTACCGAAGGCTACGACTCTTGATCAGCTCATACATCATTCACACTAAATGCAGCAACGCTCACTTCCGAGGTTGTTGCCAATGATGTGAGCAAGAGACCCGTGCTTGTCACGGACCTGACTCTGTCAGTGACGTGCTTTGCACTTGTGTCGCTATATTAGCGGATTTACACTGCCGGTCCGTCCATGAAGCACATTGTGAACCCATGCAGCATCTAATATATGGACTTCGTTGGGTCCGATGCGAACAATGGGGCCTACGTATCATCAGCACTACATCTACGCCGAGATACATTGAACACAACGCTCTCTGACCATGTTGGGCATGAAGTCGCTCAATCTCGAAGAAGTAACGTCCACCCCCTTGGGAGAACAAATCGATCCAAGTTTCCCACCATGTTGTGACGGCTGCAGCTCTTGGCCCTGGGATGCTCGAGAGGGAGTGGAAGAAGAGGCTTCGAGCGATGTGGTGGGTAACAGTAATGAAAAAAGTAACGAGCAAAAGAATGAGAGAGAAAGCCATACTTCTCCCGGACCATACACCGCAGAAAGAGGCAGTGATCGTCCTTGTTATGCGGTGATTGATACTATTCTTCACACACTGCATCTCTAAACATAGTATTCGGGCGAGTGCGCGATGTCAATTAGATCGAGGCCAATATAGAGAGGGCTCATTCGTGTTGCGCTTCCGTAAATGGACAACTTCACGACAGGCGTATGCACAGACTCGCTCCAAGAAAATGGCGTCGCAGCCCTTGACCAGTACCACGAGCCGTGAGCATGGCGTTGTCCATAAGTCACAGACCATGATTTGCATGTGGTAGCACAAGCTGTCAACGCTGACCACGGACGAGTCGAAAGCAGAGGAGCAGGTTGGAAATGCCAAGCTGTGCCCCATTAGTGGTGGCTTGGGAAGGAAGCGTAACGCATAGCACTTAAGCTTGTGTGCGATTTCCAATCTGTGGCTTCACCACGAGTCCTCGGATCCAGCCAGTGTGCTCCCGGAAATGAGCTAGTCGAGGATAAGCTTTCAGCTAGTCGCGCATACCAACCAGAGGATCAATTGCCATTGACCGAGTCCGTGGCACATTGCTGCTGACTGTGTCGGATCCTGCAGATTACGGCGCAGGGTAAGCAGCGCTTCCAAGTATTTGATGAGCAAGCAACGCGAGTAATGTTGATCTCGATGGCCACGCACCAGCTTTGTTCAGTGTGGTCGCATGCCCTGCTGCGCATGCGCAAGCACCAAGCTCAAACACTATTGTTGGGGTTGTTCACTCGCATCCTTCACCGCCTCGCCATCGGTAGGGGCGGGTGTCATGCGGGTGTGGCATCGTGTTGGCGAGTCCAGCTCTCCGAGTGGCTTCCATAGACTTTGGGGCAGGATATCGATCATGCTTGAAGTAGCCGACGAGATGCTGTGCAGCTGTTCTCGCAGCAACGGCATAACAATCTCGTCTTCCATCATGTCCAATAAGCACTTCCTCCTTGAGAGCATAGCAGGCCAGCGATTTGTCCTGCCCAACCTGCTCGATATATTC
Source organism: Elasticomyces elasticus (assembly GCA_035926095.1). Classification (NCBI taxonomy): domain Eukaryota; kingdom Fungi; phylum Ascomycota; class Dothideomycetes; order Mycosphaerellales; family Teratosphaeriaceae; genus Elasticomyces; species Elasticomyces elasticus. The sequence continues at coordinate 1,463,852 of JAVRQT010000004.1, forward strand.
GCCGGCTGGCCAGTCGCTACACACAGTGCACTGGATGAGCTCAGCACTCTCGTTGATCAACACCTCGATAAGTGAGCACAACCAGGTCGATGCGTTGGCTAGATGACCCCCGATGCTGATTAGCCATAGTCGGTACTCAATAGACATCCTGCCTCCAAAAAAAGCACGAGCATTCAGAAAGAATGACTTCGGCCTTTTCGCCGCGACCTGGTGGCCCCTGGCATCGCTCGAGCGGCTTTGCGTAGTCGCAGCACTGTTCATCTGGGTACGTAGCACTGTTGCGGCCCAGCGTCGGCGTCTCCACTAAATATTGTACAGATCTACGCCTGGGACGATGGTGAGTTTATCGCGATCTCCAAAGCACGTCCTTCGTGTCCCTGACACACTGCAGAACTCGATTCAGCGAGCGGCATGCTTGTCGACAATGCCCAAAACTTCCTCTCCGAGACAGCATCGTACGTGAGAAGGAGTCTAGACGATAGTGTGTTGCTGGAAAAGCCGGATAATGCTCTAATCGAGAGGTTCGACTGGATCGCGGAGGTGCTCGAGAGGAGGTACACCATAGGTGATAGCCAAGGTACCAAAAGGCCTGAGCAATGGGTGCTGATTTGATGTGATATCGCAGCACAACGCCACAACTTCGTGAAGCACATGGATCACTTCATCCAGCAGTCATTTGCCGAGCAGAAAATGATCCTCAGCCAAGATGTTCCGGAACTGGCAGCGTACTGGCGTATGCGGCTAGGCACTAGCGCGATCGATGTGACCACTGCCATGCTGGAGTATGCTTACGATGTTGAACTCCCGGCGTTGATCACACGATCAGCAGAACTGCAGCAGCTGTATCTGCTGACCAACGAGATTATATCGCTGTGAGTCGCATATCGAGTGTCTACAAGTGACAGTAAGCTGATAATACTGCAGCACCAACGACATGATATCTGCTAAGAAGGAAGTAGTCAGTTGCTCGCCGAACGACCTTACCAATACCTCCGCTGACCTAATTCCAGCAAAACGGCACCGTCCACAATGCCCTGATAATTCTCTTCTCGATGACCGGCGACGCCGATCTCTCGGTCCAGCTGGTGATGGAATGGCTGAAGGGCGTGTTGGTAGCCTTTGACGTCACAGCTGCTCTACTCCTGGATTCAGCAAGTGGCCTGACTGCGAAGGAGAAGGCCGGTGTCGAGAAGATCGTGCAGGGCTGTCGATATCAGTGCACTGGGAACGTTACTTGGAGGTCTGCATCTCATCTGATTTGAGACGGAGACTGTGCTGACATTCTCCCAGCCTGGTGACTCCTCGATACGGCCTGGAAGGCGATGATGCTGGCAATATTGTGCTCCAGTTGTAGTCTATCTATCGACTGGTGTTCATAGGAAGAAGGACGGCCCCATGTGCTCCTGGCGTAAGTCGGCGTCCCAGCTTGCGAGACACATCCAGAGTCCGCCTGCATCGAGTTCGCTGCAGTTCTGTGTGCTCCTGATTTAAGTCGGCTTCCTAGCGTGCGGGACACGTCTCGAATCCATAATGGCATAATCACACGTTTTCCTAGGTCTGGAGCCTGATGCCTCTCACGTTCTTTACAGTCGGAATTCCAGAACTCCCCCTCCTACGATCTCTAGAGACCTCGCTACCCGTCAATATAAGTTCAGCTACTATATCTGCTAGCTGGCAATGGACTAGCTTAAGCGGATACTGGTGGCGTTCGATGCAGCGGTCTTCCGCATAAGGCTTGCAGCATGTCCCCTCGACGCAAACGAGAACGCTAGTGTTGAGAAGATCGTGGTGGCCTGTGAGCTAGCGGGACTCCAATTTCTCGATAAGTCTATGCTTGATTGTGTTCCAAGCTTCCGCCAACCTTGAATGAAGACCTTCGCACAAGGCCGCACTTCTCATGCTAGTTTCTTTCAATTAGCAAGACGGCCTGTCGGTCCCGATGCGTCCCGGAGACTTTGACCATGTTGTTGGTAGAGGAGAGACGCTGTGTCCTTGTCACGCCAATCTGAACCGACCTCGAGCCCGCATAGCCTCGGACGATGCTTCCTTTGCGCGTCTTAGCATCCTCTGCAGCACACTGTTGCCGCCGTGAGGCCAAGTATCACAAGCGTGCAATTCTGCTCACTTCGTGCCAAAACTCGCCTCACTTCATCAGCCTCTCTCCTTCACCAATGCACGTCGGCAGCGGTCGCGGAAGGTACGCCTGCGGAATCTTGAGGCATCTTTTTGAAGCACTTCCTCTTCCAACAAGCACTCTTCACAAGCATGGGTGGCCAAGTTGAGGTGGCATCCTTAGCGTAATATGAGCGGCTCCTGCCGCTGCCCCACCCGCGGCGAAACATCCCACCGCCGCCGGGCTGTGACGACAGACGAAACGACAAGTTGCGGCTGCCCTGCGAGCATTCAATCAGGCGATAGCGTGCCTGTCCGACTACCTGCTGTGCCACTTCTCACGCACATCGGTCACACAAACTTCACGATCCAAGCACTCCGAAACCAGCGACACTCCCGGCGCACACCCAGCATCCCACCGCAAAACTACCACACCGACCCCACACCCAACAGAAACATCGCGCAGGAAAACAGCTGGAGATAGCGAACACAAGCCCGCACACACAAACACACGAACAAACACCGCAACCATGAGCTTGGAAGCATGGTATGTCTCGCACCCTACCTACGCTACCACCACCTCTCAACCTCTCCAGCCATGCCACCGCTTCCTGCAATACAGATACTGACGAGAACATCTCCCAGGCTCTACCTCTTGGCCGTCCTCCTCAATGCCGTCAACCTTTTCCTGCAAGTCTTCTTTACCATCATGTACAGCGACCTGGAATGCGACTACATCAACCCCATCGACCTCTGCAACCGCCTGAACATGTACATCGTGCCTGAAGCTGGAGTACACGCTTTCCTCACCATACTGTTCCTCGTCAACGGATACTGGGTGCCTGTGCTGCTCAATCTGCCTCTGCTGGTCTGGAATGGAAAGAAGTACGTACTGCGAAATTATCTCCGCTGAGACACAACTAACACGAAGTGCTACCACAGGATATTCGAGAACAACCACCTGCTCGACGCGACGGAGATCTTCAGAAAGCTCAACGCCCACAAGAAAGAGTCCTTCTGCAAGCTCGGCTTCCATCTGCTCATGTTCTTTTTCTACCTGTACAGCATGATTGTGGCTCTGATCAGGGACGAGAGCCGATAGTACCGGTTCGCGCAACCCCTCCCTGCAGTGGTGGCGACCGACCATGGATTGCGGGTCGTCACACAGCACGTGGGCCCGGTGGTCGTAATCATAGTAGTACTTCGCAATAAGAAGCTCAGGGATGCGAAGGCTGCGAGAGAGCAGCAGGAGAAGATCGCTGTGTCGGGCTCATGAGAGCATAGCATGACCAATTTTTCAAGTAATTTGGAAAATGAATATGAGATTTGAAAATGCTGATCGTGTTTTGCGTGCATCTCCGATATAATTTTTGTGCCTGGAGGCGCTGCACTGACTTTGACGAGGCCCAGTCCCAATACCGCAGCCCGGAGATGGCTGTTCGACAGAGCCAGATTCGCAACCATCTCCACGGCGCCAAACATGCCTGACGCTGCTATATTGACTTTGATGAGGCCCATTTTCGATGTCACAATCCGGAGATGGCCTTTCTACAGACGATATCAGTGATGGAGCTCATCAGAGCCGAGCGGAGCTTGGCAATGGCACAGCGCCATTACCACCACCTCAATATGGCTCGACAGCGACGAGCACTGCCGCCACAGCAAACCTGCCGCAATGCGATCGCGCGCATGGCACAGCACCATCGTTTCGCGATGGCAAACAGCCATCTCACACCACAACAGCGCCTGGCGCTTCAAGATGGTAGGTTATGGCCTCATGCACCGGTGTACTCACCATACGCGATGGGCCGAAGGCTATACAGTCAGATTTCAGTGAAGGGTCGCAGCTATATGATGCACAGGATAGCATACATCGCAAGATACGGCGTGGATCTTCAGAAGGTACCTACACGCGACCCAGATTCGCGACCATCTCCACGATGCCAAACATGCCCGACGCTACTGCACCGAGTCTAGTGAGGCCCTTTCCCAATATTCAGACTGGGCGATGACTGTTATACAGTCCTCGGAATGCATGTATCTCTCTACCGTCAAATGGCTCCCAAGCCGCTGCACCGAGGTCCGTGGGACCTTTTCTCAACGTTCCAACTTGGAGATGACTGTTGTACATGCCTGGAAATGCATGTATCCCAGTACCGCCGAATGAATCTCAAGCCGCTACACTGAGTCCGAAGAGGCCATCATGGAGAGCCCAGACACCGAGACGACCAGTCTGGAAATTCAAGCATCTCCGCGGCGTTAAATGTGCCTCAAGTCACTACACCAACTATGCTAATACTATGTTTTAGTGCGATGTCTTGGAGATGAACGTCGGCTATTCACACCTCCCTCGTCCGCCGAACACGTCTTGAGCCGCTGTACTGATTACTAGTAGGCTATGCTTAACACTGTGAGCAGGGAATGAGCATCACACCATACAGGACATCGCATACCAGAGTTCGCCACCGATGCATTTCGGGTGATCCTATCTCGATGCTAACTAAGCTTTTGGTAATGTTCTATACAATCCCGTCCTCTTCACACTTAAGTCATTTTCTCATACCCGCTCACTCACACCCCCCCATCGTTTTCGCCCCGCTACAACATCACAACCCCAACCCCACCCATCTTCCCCTCGTCCACCACCAAATGGTCGTTAACCCCCCCTCCCAGCTTCGCCGTCCGCCAATTAAACAAATAATAATGCAATTTCCCATCTCCGGGCTCGAATTTACTCTGCTGCAAAAACAACGGATTATCCATAATCGTCAGCGCGTTGAAGACATGGAAATCGTCCTTTTTGGCTAGGATGAGAGCATCGTGCATCAACACCTGTAACCGGGATTGTAACGTAGCCTGTAATGCGGCTTTGGGCGGCATGGGCTGATGCGGGATCGGGAACGCGGAGGAAGAGGCGTAGTAGTAGAGGTACGCGGCGCGTATGGTTTGTTGTTGGGGGGAGGACTGGGATTTGAGGACGGTGGACTGCGGATGTGTGTGTTAGTAAAGCTCTGCTGAAAGTAAAACCACTTGTAGTCCGGAAAAGTCCGACCAGCAGATCCGACTAGGCTATCTGTAGCGAGCGAGCGCCAAGATGAGCCGTAAGAGTGATCGCGGAAGATGCCATCCAGGTTCCAGGGCAGAGCTGGCGTGTTCCAGACCAAGTGAACAATCCAGCATCCATGATATTCAAACCCAGATCCGACTGTTACGTAGCAAGCGCAGGGGTACATAGGGACATCGCTCACCTCAAGCAAATAATAGCTCACGAAATCACTGATCCCACCCTTCCCGTCCTCAACAACCCAACTCCAGACCACGCCCTCGCTCTGCTTAGAACATAACCAGTGCTCCAACTCCTGCTCATCGAATTCCTGTCTCAGCCCGAAACGCTCCAGATACCGCGTCAACAACGCTTTCACAGCCGGGAGATCGGTGGTCTTCATCGCCCGCAGACCCTTAAGACTCGTCTGCGTTTCAACACGATATTTATACTTCTGCCTCAACTCACTCGTCCCCTGCGGAAGATGGGAGAACCCGGTTTTGTAGAGGTGCTCCCAATCCAGCGACCGATGGAAGTACCGTGCCGTGGTTACCGGGGTGGGGAGTAGTGTCCCAGCCGTGTAGAGTGCTTGGTACACACCGACTTGGTAGCAGCGGCGTGTGACTTCTTTGATGAGCACGGGGGCGAGACGCTTACTACGCAGTTTCCGGTGGACGGTTAGGAAATTGATCTCGCTGATACCCAGTACCGCTCCCCTGACTTTCAACTTGGCGGGTACGCCTGCGATGAAGGCGACCAGTTTCCCGGGTTTGGCATCACCTGCGTCTCCATCGCCCTTAGCTTTGGAGGCTCGGATCCCGATATGCCAGTCCTTATTATACCCCGGTGGTTTCAGCGCCCAAGCCAGGAATTTCGCGCTGTAATTGAACCGGAAGGAACCATCCGTATCTTCGACGTAGTGGTTATACAGCAAATCATACAACTCCTGCAACTCTGCCGCATTATCCAGGTCAACGAGACACCATTCAAACCCCTCCAACAACGGTTCCGGCTCCGGTTTCACACTCGCGGCGCACGCTTTATCCGGCAGTATCGAGCCTTCAGGCAGCGTCTCCTCGCCGCCCGAGGAGCCATTGGTGGTTTGTAGGAGGTTGGGGGGTTCCCGGAATTTGGGCACGGGCTGCGTGTTCCAGAATTTGTAGTCCTCGGGGGCTTTGCCTTCTTTGGCTTTGGCGTTGTTTTGGAGGGCGAGTTGTTTGAGGAGGGCGGGGATGTCTTTTACGTCGGTCACGCGTTGCATCATGCTTGGGTCTGGGGCTGTGACTGCGTTTGAGGAGGAGGAGGGGGAGGTGGATTTAGGCTTTTTCTTGCGCGGTTTGCGCTTTTTCTTGGATTTGGAGGCGCCGTCTAGGGTTGTTGCTGCGGCGGAGGGGTCTGCTGCTGTTGCGTCTTCGTCGTCGGAGGAGGCTGAGGCGGCGTCGATTTCGACTTCTTCGTCTTCTGCTTTTGGGTCGGTGGTATTCATGTCTTGCTGTGACTCGCTCGAGGCTGGAGCCTTGCTGTTGCTTTCTTCCGCCATGTTGTTGGGTGGTGAGTGAGGTGTCGAGCTGACTTGTTTGCTCGCGTGCTGTAAGCTCACCGTCTTCCAAACGCAGGAGCAGGAAGCTCTGACCTTGCATGTGGGGTGCATTTGAGCCCAGATGATTACATAAGATCTTAGCTAAACTGCCGATAAGGCTGAGGAACGACTCCCCTTCCATCGACCACCAACTGAACGTATCTCCTGGAGATCATCCGGGTCTGCTGAAGCGAACACGAGCCGGACAGAACATGATCTATCACGTCCCTGGCTGAGACAGTCTGCCCATTATAAAAAAAGTTGGCGCCTTCGGGACGGATAAGGGTCAACAACATGCATGAGGTTGAGCATAGGGACAAATGAGCTGTAAAGAGCATACAAGTCGATTTCAGACGACGACCTCCACGACGCTTCCGCATGGCTTGGGTGCTGCATGAACCGGGAGAGAGATATGCATGGGGTTGACCACAGGGATAAGTGGCCCGTGAAGAGCATACAAGTGAGTTGTCACAAAGGGAGATAATTACAGAGATCCTGATAATTTCCCCTGGCTGATCCACGTTTGTTGGATGAAACGGATTGGCTGTGCATAATGGGGCCAGTGTTTCTTGGACCTATGAAGAGCATACAGGTTGATTATTACTGTGTAGAACTTTTGGGACTGTCTTGACGCAGAAAAGTACCAGAGCCGACCAAAGAAATTAGTAGAACGTATTCTTCCATTCTCGTTCGGACGGCCAATCGAGATATGCCTGCCATTCACTGTACACATTTCTCTCACGACACTACTTACTCTTTTGTCAGAACAAGATGATCTGTATCCTATGCCGAACGGCTCGCATGCGCGTAAACGCCAAGTAAAAGCGTTCAGGACGGATCTATGCCTACCTTTTTGTTGACATCCACAACCCCGGAACTATCTGTCGACAAAGTGAAGCACGGAGCCACACTCCCGTCAACCCAAACTCCCCCAGGTGTTGACCGTAATCACTAACGCATCGCCGGTTACACCAGCACCTAATCCCGCAGTATCAAGGAGATCCGTTTTCCGAGCCTCGATCAACCCCTCGAAGCCCGGAGATAGAGGTCCCCGATAGCCTGCAGCGACCACCGGTACTTTGCCCAATCACTCCAGCCTTTCCCCAGATCCTCCGCAGACACCTAGGTAACGAACGGTCGTCTGATGTGGCGGGACCGGGGTGCCCACGATGATCTCAAAAAACGGTAGTACTCTTCAACGCAATTCCGGACCGCTGTAGCTGCTCCCTGGTTCTTGACACGATGGGAGAGACTCGAGAGTCACCGTTGGAGTAGAATGGTTGCTGGGCAGGAGTTCGTAGATCTCGGTCTGTGGTTCTCTGCTTACGGTCAGGTCACACGATTGTTCAGTACTGCTATACATTGCTATTATCTCGGTTATCGACATACGACGACTCGCTACTCGTTGGCGGCATGGCTATCTCAATCGTATGTCTAATCCGAGATTGTGTTACATAGGCTCGCTGATATGTGCTGCCAGGGGGGCTATGTATCGATCGGTGTCCTGATCGTCTACGATAGGGTGGTCTTGGCCGCAAACTGTAAGCTCTGGATTGATGAGCGTTTCGTCCAACCTCGCAAGCTCGAGTCGAAAATCGAATCAAGGGCAAGAATGGAGGCTGTACTGGATTCCCTAGCACAGCGGCTCATAATCATCTTCGACACGACGGTAGCCTGTCAGTAACAGTGGGTTCCTCATAGCTGCTTCACCGTGCTTGGTATGACGGAGAGGTCGAGACGCTCGGTCGGTCGTTGAGCTCTCTGCTAGCTGTGGCAAGGAGCAAACAGCGAGCAGTCTTTAAAAAATATCACCTTGGAATCTCGGGATCAAGAATGCCGCCTGTGGAGATCTCGAAGAGGCTAGGACTGTGATGGTACAATATCGGCCCTGATAGCTGCTTCGTCGTGCTTTACAGCAGGGGGAGGCTACGTCGGTCGTGGATTGCTTTCTCGCTGTGTCAACGGTAAGTATCGAGTAATCCAGGAAATCACCTTGAACCTGGAGAATACGGCTTACTATCATCTCCGAGATATGATCCCCCTTCAACACATGGTCGGCCGCCTTCGTTCCTGCAGATCTGTTGGTTCCGAGGAGAGGCCGCAAGTCAAGGCCACTATTCGGACAAGTCAATCAAGCCAATCAAAGGATCGAGCCGATGTTCGCGCTCGTCAACCATAATTCCGAGTATACGGATGGAGACGATCTCCAAGTTGACAAAGCCTATCAGTACAAGTTCGGCAACGATAGTCCCTGCACTATTGTTGTTCCAAGGGAGTGTCCGAAAGTCAAGGCTAGTATTCGAGGTGAGAAGTCGTTATCAGCGTAAGGATCAAGGCAACAGATCGCATACTTTACCGGAATCCTGAGAGCACGGTTTACAGCCATCTCCTAGACGACAGTGTCAGTCAATGCGGGTTCGGCCGTGATAGCTCCAGCAGATCTGTTGCCTTGTAGAAGAGGCCGAAAGTCAACTTCAGCATTCGAGGCAAAAAGGAATTCGAGGCGTTTCACCAGAAATCTGAGAACACGGCTCGCGAAGATCTCCCCGATGATAGCGCCTATTAGTACGAGGTCGCCCACGACCGCTGCTCTACCGTCAATTTTCTTCCCGAGAGGCCGGAACTCACCATCAACACCAACCTGTTTTTCGCAATCCTCGATGAGCATTTGAGCATATACAGCTATCAGCATCGACTCGTACAATCACGCTCTCCACAGCGCAGACTCAGCTCCAGCAACCATCAACGCCTATCACATACCGTCCCAACATCATCTCGCCGAGACCTTGGTTTTCCCACTCTCGATCTTCCTACGTTTTCCACGTAATTTCTCAGCTCCCTCATCCCTCTGCGCATTGGAATAGACCATCTTTTCGAACATCTTGCGTTTTCTGCGCGGCATCATTAATTTCCTCCTCTCAGTCTCTTCGAGAGCCTCGCGCTCCTCCTTAGCGCGTTTTGACTTCCCAGCCTCGCGAGCGACTTTCTTGGCATCGCCCAGGACTCCAGGAGCCAGTCCGCGAGCCTCAGCCTCGAGTTCAGCCTGGTGCGCTCGAGCTTCTTTACTGGCAGAGGCATCATCGACATCCTCGTCTCCCGAAAAGCCACCCCATTCATCTGCCTCCGCAGCCCCCGCGACGACCTCATCTTCAACTTCCGAGTCGGAGCCACCGAGATGGACGTCCATGCCATCATCAACCAACTCGTCTTCGAGATCCCTAGCCTCAGCGTCCCCACGTACACCATCAATCTCCTCACCTTCACTAGCTTCCTCAAGCGCCTCATCAGCATCCTCCTCATCCACCTCCTCGTCCTCACTATCTCCCTCGGCTTCCTCAGCCTCGCCCTCAGCCTCCTGCTCAGCAAGCGGCAACGTAGGATCATAAGCTCCCTTCTTAGCCTTAACCCACGGACTCAGATGCGGCGGCAGTGTAGCACCAGGAGCATACAAATCAGCTCGTTGCAACATCCCAGCATTGATGCTATCCCACACCCACTGCGGTTGCACATACACCCGCCCAGGTACCCTGACGTTACTTGGGCGTTTTGCAGCAGCGAGACTGTCGTCAACGCCATCGTCTAGCATACCATCCTCATCGCCGTCTTCAGTCAATGGTGGGGATGGTAGCGGTAAGTCCGGACGGTCCACGATTTGGTGCGTGATTCTTGAGTCGTCTTCACCGCAGTACGCTCCTGGTTCGCCGAGAGAAGTGTCCCAGCCTACTCTCTTGCAACCGAAAGCTTTGAGGATGAATTCGAGAGGATGTCTAGGCGTCTCGCGGGAGAGGAAGATAGTAAAGGGTTCAAACAGCGCTGCCGCGGCTTGAACGTCTGCTGTGAGGGAGGGCTGCAGGAGTGTGTCGGCGTTGGGGTCAAGATTCGTGAACTGGTCGAGAGTGGTAGTGGTCTCAGACGCATCTGCATCCTCTCCGTTCTGGTCTGCTTGTGTCGAGGTGGGCGCTGACTCTTCCGCTTCCGACTCGGGTGCGGGAAGAGCGAGAAGCTCGTCGGCGGCTGCTTGGGCTTTTTCTTGCGCCTCTCTGTCCACCATCCCATCACCTTCTGTCTGCTCCGCACCCTCGCCTTGGCCGGAAAGGGTGAAAGCACTCAGTTCTGCTCCGGACTCTTCGCTCTTGGCGTCCAGCTTAGGAGGATACACCAGTCCGATCCCGGTGTACAATCTGAAGTTGACGAAGCTGAGAAGTGTGGTGTAGAACTCGACAAACGTCCCCATAATCCTGAAATCCACATCTCCTCCAGTCCTCTGCACAAATCTGTACGGCACCAACCAAAGGATATCCTGGCCGTGGAGCGTGGCTTGGTAGTAGATTCCCTTTATGCTCAAAAAGGATTTCCGGAGAGTGTGCGTGCGTATGAGGTAGTGCTCGAATTCCAACGTCAGTCTCTGACACTTCGCAATAGTCTTCGGTGGCACATTCTCCGTACTCGGCAGACTCGCGAACAAGAAAAGCATTGACAGCGCATCGTCCAGATCTCGTAGTGCGTCGACAAACGTCGGGTACCGTTCTTTTATGATGTGGTCGAGCTTGATCTTCACTCCCAGATTCCTCTCTAATCTCACGGCACCGCTGACTTCATTCCGTCCAAGCGCTTTGGAGATCTTCTTCGCTAAACTCTGCTGGTCTCTGAATTTTCCTAGTAGGGGTTCGTGGAGCAAGTACTGAATGTCTTTCGTGTAGTAGAAGGTCGTCGAGGGTGTGCTGGACTTGGATACGCGCTTCTTGCTCCGTGGTTCGCGGGGGTAGATGCCTTTGAAGATGCAGAGGCGGCGGAAGTCGGGGAGGGAGATTTGGAGTTTACGGAGCGCTTGGGAGCGGGTGGTGTAGTTCTTGGCGGCGCCGGAGGTGCCCTTCTTCTTGATTTTAGCCATGGTGGAGGTGTATGTGTGTTGTCGCAAAGTTGAGCTCTGAAGCTGAACTTTTTCGGGATTCGAGATGGAAGATCTATTATCTTATCTGGTACAGATCTACCCTAGCGTGCATCTTCGGAAGCTCTAAAGACCGACAAGAGAACGTGCTTCCCTGAAACAAAACACTCCTCGACCACCCGCTGCTTTTACAACAACCCCACGATATCATGCTGCTCACAAACTAGCAGTGTTCTTAAAAGCTGACCGTACATCGCTGTCGTCGCATCGAACCCCGAGATATCCATTCCGACTGTAAGACTATTGCCGCCTTCGAGAAGGCACAACCCGTATGCTTTACACAGACCGAAGATGGTCTCTCGAGCCCGTTGTGGAGTCGGTGTTCTTCGTGCGCTGCTGCTACTCAGCGCACACTGGGTCCTCGACTTCGTATTAACATTCCGCCAACGCAGCATTTCGCATTGTTACTCTCGTCAAAAGAAAGCTTAGAGCACCACGAATTTCCATCATGCACAAGGTCTTACACCTCTTCAACCTTTTCAGCTTCTGTATACAGACTTCCATACTCCGGCCGCTGACGGACGCCAGGTGTGGGCTACTGAGACCTACTGAAGCAGTGGGAATCTCGGCCATGTATCATTGATCTTTCACATGCTGCTGATCTTCCCGTCTGCAGAAAACTCGTAGCATCGTGAAGTGAATGTAAGTGTTCGCTTTAACCTTAATTCCTCTTCTCATGCCGAGCTAGCTCACCACTACATCACTGTCGACTGCACAAACACCACGAGCTCACAAGAATTCACAAATCTATCACCTATCAACCATAGTACCTCAGCGGAACCAACAACAAAACCCAAGCAAGCATCATGACCGCGACGTACAGCAACCCGGTAGATTACCTCGACCACTTCCTCCTCAGCGCAACCTTGCTGTGGCTTGCCATGGACGCATATGGATGGTACAACCTGACTTCACGGCCCTCGCCATTCCTGTTCGCGCTGGACTTTATGATCATTCCTCTGCTGGCTATGGTGGGGATCAGTATGCGACGCGATTGGAGGAGGTGGTATGTTTTCCTACGGGCGAGACGGCTTGCGAGGGACAGTCCGGTATAGGATCAGAAGCCAGACTCGGCCATGCGATACTTCTTCACATGGTGACTTTCCTTCAGTCTGCGGAAACTGCAGGACACCGCGAAGTGAATGCAAGTTTTCACAGACACAGCTCCACAAAAGATCTACAACTTCCTACAAACGAAGCTGAGCTCGTTCAACACAACATCACTTTCGACTACACAATACCACGACCCTCGCAATCCATCAACAAGACACCACACCACCACCCATCAACCACAGCCCTCCAACAAAGCCACACACGACAATCCCCCAACGACAATGCACATCATCGAGTACCTCGTTCTCATCATCACAAACGCGTATTGCCTGCATAATGCTGGGCTACTATTCGTACTTTACTTCATGACTCCTGCTGGCTACCAAACATGCGGGCCCCACGCGGTAGCTATCAGGTCTGCTATCTTCGCGGCCCTGACTTGCATCAACAATTGTGCGGCGTGGAGGACAAGGCGTGATGAGCTAAGGGAGGTGCAGCGCATGAGAGATAGTCTGGCGTAGATCAAGGTACTGTGTCGTGCGATATACAGATGGTAGATTGATGGGCTGACTTTGTGTAGGTATTGGCGTGGTGACTCCTGAGGAGGACAAGTCAGATACACGCAGGCGGGCATGCTTATCGATGGGCAACATAGTGTGTAGCCGGTCCAGGAAAGTTACTCGAGGATATGATAGTGGCGACGAAAGTGGGCGCGAGGAATCTGGAGGAGGCTCCGAGTCGGATACCATCTTCATGCCTGGCGAGGGTATGGTCCAGTCTTTGCAGAAGACCATTGATGAGATTGCGAAAGGCCTCATGGCTGACGACCTTTGCCGTCCTCACACAAGAAATATATCAGCATCCTGCTCTACATCGAGGGTCATTCTTGTACCATGCGTGCCTGAATGTCGTCTCATCTCGCGTGTACCACGATTGTTGCAGTATCGTTGATTAGGGACATCACAACACCATGTTGCAACTCGAGCTCATCTTCTGGTCAATCGTGAGGTCTCAGTCTAGTCTTGGCAATACGTTATCTGCAACGGATCTACCCTAGCGTCGATTCTCGGAAATCCGAGAGGCCGAGCTTGGCCGAGAAGACAACGTGCCTTCCTTGGTTCAAAATACGCTACAAACACACAATAATGCGGCCATGTCGGCGCTCAAGCAGGTCTACTATGACCACCCCAAGACCACACTCTTCGCATGTGCGGCAGCCATCAGGATCTTGACTGTTGTTCTCTTCCCAACACTACCAGATCTGCTGAGTCAAAGGGCAGAATTAAGTACACCCGTCGATGGGTTCAAGCGATGTGAGTAGTGTTGCGGCGTATTCCGACTTGTGCTGAGTAGAGGCCAGGATGCTGAGACGATGATGTAGTGCAAGAGGGATTATTTCTCTACGAACGGGGACTAGATCCTTATGATGGGGGCATGTTCCATCAGGTACTGTTCACCATTTCGACAACCTCGATATAACATGCTGACGAATATCAGGCTCCTCTCCTGCTCCCGCTCTTCTCTTTGCTGCCTTCGCCAGAAGCCTGGCTGGGTCGCCTGATCAGTATTCTATCATACACCCTCCTCGACCTCGCCACAGCCGACTGCCTCTTCTCCATCGCCTCTTTCGGCGTTGCGCACACCTCTAGCCTCTTCTCTTCACCACGGAAGGGTAGAAGCTGGGCACCCTTCTCCATCGCCGCAGTCTACTTACTGAATCCTTTCACGATCCTCACCTGTCTGGCGAGACCCACGAGTGTCTTCACGACGTTCTTCACCGTCCTTAGCATCAGCCATGCCTGTCAAGCTAAACTCACGACTGCAGCGTTCGCGTTAGCGGTAGCGGGTTACGCGAGTCTGCATCCATTGATGCTCGTCCCACCCATGGGACTTCTCTGCTATGACCGAATGTGCTCGCAGACCAGCACTGACACAATCGAAGCCAACGGCGTAGCTGCAGACCAGGGCACCATTGGGAAAGTCGTCACAAACCTCAGTGCTCAACCTAAACCTTTACGTTTCGGCATAGAATTCGCAAGCACATTCCTCCTCTCCACGGCCTTCTTACTTGGACTTTCCCGCCTCCTGCTCCCATCCTGGAAGTTCGTGCCGGCGATCTACATGACGCTGCTCACACTCCCAGACCTCTCGCCCAACCCAGGCTTATGGTGGTACTTCTTCACCGAAATGTTCGACGCCTTCCGAGAGTTCTTCCTGGGAGTCTTCTGGCTGCACATGGCCGCCTACAGTATCCCCTTTTGCCTGAGGTTCAGGAAACAGCCATTGGTGGCTGTGGTCCTGATGCAAGGCGTGATTTGTGTATTTCAGCCGTATCCTACTGCTGGGGACGCGGGGGCGTGGTTGAGCTGTCTTTGCTTGCTCAGCCATTTGTTTGAACGTGAGTAACCCTGTTGTTTTGGGAGACTCCTGCTGACAGTGACGACAGTATCCTCGGCCCACCGCTACACTTTCCCAGCCGTGGTCGTCTTAGGCTACGCGTCTTTGCTGGGACCGGCGTTCCATCATCTTTGGATTTATGCTGGGAGCGGCAATGCCAACTTCTTCTACGCCATCACGCTCGTCTGGAGTCTGGCGCTCCTCATCTTGCTCACGGACACGGTATACAGTGCCTTAAGGGACGAGTGGGAGGCTGAGAGGCCGGAAGGGAAGGGAAAGGAGATAAGGCAGATATGATGAGAACTCATCCGTCGGTAAACGAGAATTGACCAAAGTACTATCCATATCTGCTCTCCGGGGACTATAGGGCGTACGAGCTTGACGAGAGTCAACCTTTGACGTGCTGTGAGGGCGATGTGAAATCTCTGATATACAAATGTGAAAGTATGCCGCCCGAACTCCACCTCATCAGAACTCTACAACTTCATGCCTAGCACCTTGTGCACCCGCAATGCTTGCCTGATACTAAGATCAAGCATGATCTCTTCACTGCCACCAGGAATAGCATACGCCCTCACATCTCGGTACAGCCTCTCGACCTTCGCACCTTGTCCGCCTCTTGAGTAACTCAGCCCGCCGAAGATCTGACTCGCTTCCCGTGCACAAAACTCGAACGTCACCGTTGCTTGCGCTTTCAGTCCAGCAATAGCACCACCGAGCTTCAACATCGCCTCGTAATCACTCATCTTCTGGCACTGGAATACCAAGCTCTCAAGCCATGCGTACGACGCCTCAATCTGCCGTGCCATATGAGCAAGCTTGAGCCGGATAACAGCATGTGAGATGAGCTTCTGCCCAAACGTCCTCCGCTTGTGAGCGTACTTCATACTCTCCTCGTAGCACACTCGAGAGAATCGCAGACATTGAATGATAATGCCTATCCGCTCGTGGTTGAAGTTGGTCATGATGACTTTGAAACCTTGGTTCTCCTTTCCGATGAGGTTCTCGACAGGGACCTTGACATCCTCGAATGTGATGTAGGTCGTTCCCGAAGACCACACACCTTGGCAGTCCATACGTCGGGTCGAGACGCCACCCATGCTGCGCTCGATGAGGAGGACGGAGATACCTTGCATGCCTGATTCGGGAGTACCGGTGCGGACGGCGGTGGTGAAGTAATCGCACCAGATGCCGTTGGTAATCCTGCTGTCCATTAGCCGATGCGATACCTCACGCTGTTGTATATATCAACGCACCATTTCTTCTCGCCATTGACAATGTAGTGCTTGCCGTCTTCGGTCAGCTTAGCTTCGCAGGTCAGGTTCGCAACATCACTTCCAGCGTCTGGCTCGGTGATGGCGAGGCATATTCGCTTGTCACCGGACAGGATATCGGGGACAATGCGGTCAACGAGAGCTTTCTTGCCAAGCTTGACGAGAGGCGGGCATCCGATACCGAAACCACCAATGACGTTCCAAACAAAACCGCCTGAGCCGCAGCGGGAGAGCTCATCGGTGAGCAGCATCTCGTGGAACAAGTCCCATTGCTCTGGCTTTACGCTCTTGACTTGTCGTCCACCAGCCAGTTCTTGCGGGTAAGGGTGAATGCCCAACAGACCAGCCAGGTAGCCTCGCTCGCCCATAGCTTTGTAGATCTGGTCCGGAACCTTCTTCGCCTCATCCCACTCAGTCACATACGGCATGACAGCCTCCTCCATCCATTCGCGAATCTCAGCCCTGAGGTCTGCGTGCGGTTGGTTGAAGTAAGGTGTGTGGTAGCTCTGGTACCAGGACGGGTCGGCGTAAGGCACCATGTCGCCGTAGGTGTCCATTGCTTCTGCTTCCTCCTCGGCGGCTGGGCCGGGCATTGGTGCTACATGACCGGACTCGGCGGCTGGGACTACTAGCTCTTTGCTTTGCTGCTTCTCGGCTGGCGGTGGTGGCGTGGCGGAGGGGGTAGGCGGTGTTTGCTGCTCAGCTGGTGCTTTGCCTTCAAGCGAGCCGACCTTGAGATCTTTCGAGTACTTCTTGAGGATAGACTCATTGTGGTATTTCCAGAATTGTTTGCTTGCATCTTTGCCCGCTACTCGTTGGAGGACTGTGAAGAAGATTGTCAGCTATAATTGTGTATACAGACTTCTCGAACAGCATACTCTTCTTCCCGCCCGGATGCTCCTCCTGGAACTTGGTCAAGTCGTAGACATCGTCGTCCACAATGATCCAGAGGTTATCCGGCTTGTTGTGCGAGGCTACGTCGCTAGTTGAGAGTGTTTTTGACATGATTCTGAGGAAGCTGGAGAGACGAACCGGTGAGGAAGGAGAGGAAGATGAAGGACACACGAGAGGAACAGACAACCAGCCGGCACTAATCAATGGTCACGCTCACGGTCCACGCGTGTCTGTTCTGGCCTCGGCATGTGCTTTCACATGTCAGCGCGAGCATGTGAAAGAGCTGCAGAGCCTCATTCCGAGCCTTGCCTCCGCCTTCTCCGGACGTGTCCCCGTAGCAAGCTGCGGAGCCGATGCGTCAGATGCAATATTCGTCCTTCAGTTGGGCGAGCCGTATGGTCATCGCGTCGTTGTTGTCTGGCTTGTGCTGGCCGCTTGAAGAAAATGCCGAGGCTCACTATCATGACAGATCTGTTGGCTCGCTTGGCCGCAACTGGAGGCCGAGTACCCTGAAACAAGCCACGACATCAGCTCGACGAGTCCGACAACAGTGGCCGGCAACACTGGTATGGATGAGGCGAATGGCAACAAGGCTGCAGTAGCCGACATAGAGTCGCGCGTAACCGGAACCGCGAAGCCTGAACCGCCGCCCGAGTCACAATCTCTTCTCAGGACTCGTCGCTGGATCGTGCTCTCCTTTTGGGCCATTGTTGTCTGCTTCGGTCTTCCACATTGGCTATGGACGACCTCGACGTACCGTGCCAGCTTACCGCTGGAGCAGATGAACAATTGGGCTGAGGGAACAGCCTGCCAGGTGTACTTTCCTTTCAACATCAAACTCGGTGTGCAGGGCTGGAGCCAGGGAGAGGTAGATCAGCTAGCTGAGCAAGTGAGACCATTGCTGGATGGGAACGATAAGCAAAGTCCCTTTGTGTTTTTGATCGACACGCACGCGCCCGATTGTGGATATGCACATGCGGACGAGGCTCTTACTGTCTCCCTCGAAGTGAACGATGGACGCAACGCACACGAACATATATCGAGCCTGGAATCATGGTCGTCGACGCTGAGCCTCCGCTATGGTCTCGCGCGTCCGAAAGGCAGAGATGGTCTTGCTCGATGGGTGGCAGACGAAGTTCGGGTAGTGTTCCAGCCACAGATCGAGTCATTGAATTACCTGTTGAGCGGCACGCCGTTTGCTTTGGAGCATACAGCACTCACGACTGCTGCGACTCAAGCAAAGTTGGACGCACGCAACACTCGAGCGTTCAAGTACGCTTCTACCTACCATCTAACATTCTCCCTCTTCGTGTCCGGGTCAAGCCCCGCAGCTTGGGAAATCGAGGAAGCGCTACACGAATATCTGGAACCATTGATCGATGCACTTAAATCGATCAGCAACATCACAGTCGACACGCAAGTACAACTCCATGCCTCGTTCTCACCTTCCATAGCTGGCCCAGTCTACGACAAGTCAAGCAAGGAGTGGAAGTTGCGGAAAGAAGATCTAAGCGGCTTTATCAACGCTGCCGAATGGCCTCTCAGCCCCAGCATAGGCAGTGGCCCAACCATCAACTTCGTTCTCTACGCCCCGGCGCCCTCGCAAAGCCCTCTTGTCATTGCCGAGACGGGCGGATCGAGCTGGCTTGTACCGCAATGGGGCGGCGTCGCTATCCTCAACTCGCAAACACATACCACGAGGTTGAGCAAGGCGGACCTTGAGCCCATCATGCTCACATTTGCCGATCAGCTCACTTCTCTTATCGGCTTACCTGCGGAGCCCGCCCAGTCTCTCGCTCTTCGACTCAAAGCGTTATCTCGAGAAAGAGCCACCTCTCTCATCTTATCCAGCTCATCGACTCTGGGCGCCTTGTCCCGTCTTACCCTGAAGCTCACGTCAATTGCTATACCGGACACTGTTGCCGCGTCTGTACAGACGTCGCTCGACCATCTGGCATTAGCTTGCTCAGATCTCAAAGCCGGACGCTATGAAAGCGCATTAGCTCACGCACGAACCGCGGACGAAGCGAGCGAGAAGGCATTCTTTGAGCCGAGTATGGTGGGTCAGGTGTACTTTCCTGATGAGCACAAGGTGGCAGTATACGTGCCGTTACTGGGACCAATGGCTGTGCCGCTGGTCATGATTGGTCTGAAGGAGCTGGCTAAGTTCAGAGATGCGCGGAGGAAGGTTAAGACAGGGTGAAAGATTGTCAGTGCACTATCCTCCCGTACCGATTCGTGCCAAGGATTTAGTACGATGGCGGACCTACGTAAAGTGGCGTCAGCGAGGTGACTGTTCGGGGATACCGTGCCTCGAGCGAATGGTCACCTCCACGTGGCCCGACAAAAGCGAACCTCTTCAGGCACCTCGTACCATCAGCAAGCCACAGCAGCACGGCTACGAGCATGAGATGGTGAGGATATGCTTGATCACGAGAATCACGGCAAGGCACAAGGGCGTGCGGTCACGGTCATGCTGCGCGGTAGAGTGGCTGCAACAAGCCATCATCACGCACGATATCTGACCGCATGACGCGCAGAGTCGATGTGTGCTTGGCCAATCTTCGCGTGCCCTGTCACTCTGGACGGTGATGTTGTCGGCGGAGAGTACGATGCAATTGAGATAGAGGGTGACTCCGACAATAGAAGTGTTCCGGTGGATACAAATGCTCGTCGAAGACTGACTAGCTTTTGACAAGGTCCCCCACCCAGCTGGGCACCTTTGGCTTCTTGTCCCAATCCGCCTTCCACTTGCCTTGCCATCCGTCTGTACTCGCTGGTATCGCGAAGACTGCGGTGACGAACCACGCAACCGAGTCGGCCTTCAGGTCAGCATACATAGTTGGCAATAGCGTCCGTGACTCGATGAGATTACTATTGGCATCCACGTTGCAGATACCGCCCGTCCTGCCATTGTCCTTATTGCGTAAGTCCGCTACACCTGATGCGCCAGCGCGAGACACGACAACAGCGTCCGAATCGGTAGCAGCCGTGCCCTCGTTCGGCGAGGAGTCAGACAGAGCCGTAAGCATTCGCCCATCTTTCTGTCGTGTGCCGAGTATGGAAAACCCACCTTCAGCACTCACCAGATCCCTTCCCGTCCTAACCGAGTGGATACGCAGATGCCAGCAAGGCGTGTCATCCGTGGGCGGCACAAGCCAAGTCTTGACCTCGACATCCTTCCATGGATGCATAGTCGAGTACAGTACTGGCGCACCATCTTTCTCTATCAATTCCGCGTTCTCGACTTCCCTCCTCATCTTCCAGATCTCGCCCCTGTCGTCGCTGAGAGCTAGCGCACTTTCAGGCACGAACTGTTCGAGCGTATAGCCGCCAGTAGGTACGCTGTACCCGAACGTAGACGAGTAAGCGAAGTGGCCGTATTTCGCTTGCGTGGCTTTGAGAGGGTAGTGGCACTTCTGTCCGCTTGATAGTAGGAATGTGTGGCCTCCTTTGTTGCACATGATATGCATGGGGTAATTCAGAGCTTTGATAGATGGTAGCGTGTTATTCGTGAATGGATGCGCTTCCTCTTTCGCAGACCAGAAAGGGTGATCAGCAGGCTGTGCCAGGGCGGCAAAGACTAGCATACTCCAATACGGACTTCCTGGGCTATTATAGTTCTCAGCCAAGTAGTAGTTTGGATATGTGTAGCCGATGTTCAGCATTCCGTTCGCTTGGAAGATGTGGTGTTGGCGGCTCCACCATCGCAGATTCCGCAACACGAGGCCTTTGATCATGCCCCAAGTCAACGGAGCTGGGGGCTCTACATCCCCAAATGCGAAAGCTGACCAGAACCCGATAGTGGCGAAGCGGTATGTCAGACTTCGACCGAAGGGGATGCAGTGGCCGTCTGGTGCTTGGTAGTGCACAAAGTCGAGGGCGAAGTCCTGTGCTCTGCTTCGATACACTTCACATCGCTTCTGGTCGAAAGATGCAGCTAGCTTCGAGTACAGCAGTTGCAAGTATTGGATGGCGAATGATCCGGAGTAGTAGTCCATCTGTGTGTAGCCCTCGGGGCCGTCGTTTGACCAGCCTCCACCGCGGTGGAAAGTGTCAAGGTGATCCATGTCCTGCTCGATCCTCTCGTGTGAGTACGGGGCACCGTTAGCTTTCAGACCGAGATTGGCGAAGACGCGGAACCAGAGCCAGTTCGTGTCAGGCATCTCTCTGTCATTCATGCTGCCGATCCAGGTGGCAACGTTATTCTTTTGCTGGTCGCTCAGAGGGTCCCAAAACTGCTTGCCAGCGATCGCGAGCGTGTACCCAATGGGACAAGACTCGACCATCCGTTGATCTAGGTCCTCCATGTTTCCCCAGAACTCAGGGCCATTGGGGTCAGTGCCAGAAATGATGCCTTTCACGAACATATGTGAGTTTTTGTAGTCCGCGCCGCCGGCCAGCAACGGTGCGAGTCCCCATAGTGGACGAGCGTATCCTTCGATTTGAGCGGCTGTTTCGTCGACTATGGAGAGTAAGTACGCCGGCTCTTGAGAATGATATATAAAACCCACATCTAGTTCCTGTCCCCCCAACGCTCACCATAGCACACTCTGGCGAGAACCCGGCTTCGAGGGGGTCAAGCAGCGAAGCACATGCTGCAATGACATCGTCTCTGGTCTTCAGTTCGTTCTTGGAGAAGGGGTGAGCAGGAAAGGGCTGGTTTGCCGCGGCCGTGCGAGCGGTAGACATGACTGAAGTGGTGATGAGGAAAGGAGTAGGAGATGCAATGCTTTATTACCTTTGACTTCTACAACTCGGAAGAACTACGACCGTCACCGTTCGGTACCTGCAGAAGAGCTGGTTGTTGTGTGTCGGCATATGATGAGGAGGTCGTCGTCGGCGGCGGCTAAAGAGCAAAAGGCTTGGCGATCACTTGGCGCTTATGTAAGGCATATGCAGACCTCACCTCTTGCGCTCAAGCCTTTGTTCACAGAAACGACAATGGCAGACACGATGGCAAGTGTGGAGTCTACAGAAGCGGCCGAGCACCTCGAAGGGTTCCTGAACAAGACTTTGCATCTTCACATCACCGACGGTCGCATGTTCGTGGGCCAGCTCAAATGCACTGACAATGAGCGCAACATCATACTTGCCATGACGCACGAGTACCGGCAGCCATCGCAGGTGGATGTCAAACTGGCAGCGGAGAGACATGAGAAGGCTGGGAAGTCAGGCAATGTGAAAGTGGACATGAAAAAGAGATTTCTGGGACTAGTTGTGGTGCCCGGACAGTACATTACGAAGATGGAGGTGGAGGGGTGAAAGCGATTCGTGCTATGGCTACGACCCTTGATAACCGAAAGTGCGGCTGATGTGATCTGCATGGACTCATCCAGGAACCGCAATCCTGCATCACGCAATGACTTGCATCCAACATCCAATTCAGCATTTACAGGCCTTCAGCAACATATCCATTGTCATTTCCCAAGTCTCGACACAATCCCAACAGATGATCTCCGCCATTCCTTCGAGTACCACATCAATCCAGCCGCCCCGCCGCCCACACCACGTACTCCTGGTAGATGTCCCACAAGGCCGGGTAGTCCGCCCAAATGCCTGCATCGAAAGCATGTAGCGCTTGGGCGTCCTGCACGACCATTCTATGGCCAAAGCGGAATCGCACCAGCCTCATCGGGTTTACCGCCGCGTAACCAGGGGCAAGCATAATTTTGGCCTCCAGGTTGTTGGCCAAATCTGCTACCAACGAAGCCATCTTAGACATCCGAGCGGCTAGGCGACCAACCGTTGTAAGGTGCTCCATGGTCGCTGGGAGGTCTCCGTTGCCGATAACATTTCGGAAGCGCTGCACCTCCTGGATATACGCCGCGTACACTGCTGCTTCTTGCTGTCGAGTCAACACCACGATTGTAGTGGTATCGTGGTGGAGGCTGTCCAGAGCTTTCTGTCTCAGCTTCTCGTATTGTTGCTGGATCTCGGCGTACTGGACGACCAGCTCGGTCAACATCTCCTGCCAAGCCGCGACTTCCTCGTCATTGGCCATTGGTGCCTCGCCCGGCTGCTCATAGATAGCGTTTGCCGCTCCTGGTCTAGTCATGGTCAGCAGAGATCTGGTCACCTTTGCAAACGGATACATACTGGTTCCACTTTGGGCACCCGCCTGGCATGAAGTGGGTCCCGCCGTTGTGCTGCACCTGCTTTCCGCAGATGAAGCAGAACCAGATTGCGTCCCGGTGGCACCAGATCGCGTTGCAGCCATCTGCCAGCATCGCAGGCAAAGGGCACTTCGGGCAAATTTGGTATTCTTGGCCTCTGACCATACCATTGAATGGGTCTTACTCCTCGACCACTGCCTCGCATTCGTGCTTGGCGTCCTTGATATTTGCTTCACCGCATGCTCTGCAGGCTTTGCCGCCGCAGCTTGTGCAAACGACCGGCTGTCGTTCGGTGCGGTCTTTGGACCAAGGAACTGGCCGCAATCCTTCAGCTCATCGGGAGTGCGAGCGCTGAGGTCGCTTCCCTCCAGCGCTTGGGTGGACTCGCCTTCGCTTTTTGGGACGCTATGCTTGCAGAGTACTCGCTCATTCGCCGAAGTGCTATATTCTTTCAACTTTTCCTTCCACTCGGCCTGAAACGTTGCGGAGAAGATTCCCTTGAAGTCCTCGAGATATAGCTCGGTCGCGCCCCATCGGACTGGGAATGCATTCTCATTCTTCAGTGCGTCGACGAATTGAGGCTTGATAGTGTCGACTACACACTGCCAGCAGACTCTGTCACCGTTGACATCAAACGGCCGTCTTGGTCGGAATGTCTTCTTCTCGTAGCAGAAGGTGCACTCAAACGTGGCCAGGATTACAGATGTTGCGTTCGCCATGGCTGCTAAATATATCCTGTCAGCACCATGCCGGCGCCAACGATGGTCTGCACTTACTGGTATGAGTGCGTTTGCGATGTTGGATGGTGCAAGTGCTGGTCGAAGATGAACAAGATGCTTGACGCGTTTGGTTTGGTGAAGTTCGCGTGCTGGATGTGTTGCTACGCGTGTTCGACGCGAGCTGCAAGTGCAGTTTCATCCGCTGTCTGGTGAGGGTGAATGGCTCGTCCATCAGCGGATGATGCTGCCATGTCACATTCGAGGTGTTGCAACTCTGCCATTCACACTTCAGTGGTTTCACACCACATCGGTGAAGCGGACCACTCGATTCTGTCAGGTCCGAGTAGCCAAGGCGGTCGCCCATCTCTTCCAGGATGGTTGTACTTGAGAGACACTATTGAGCTCCACGGGTATATCAGTTCCATTCGATCTGCATTGTCGACCCTGTGTAGGCAACCAGGATCTCAGTCGCTACTCCGGGCTCGCCACCTCTCGCCATTTCCTCAGGTTCGGCCTGTCATCATAGCCTTTGATGGCCGTGCTGGCTTATATACTATTGGTGTTGAAGCTATTGCTTGTCAAGCAGAAGAGAGGAAAGCTGGGAGTACTTAAGTGGTCATGCCAAAGGGACATCAAAGGCAAATCTATCTTGATACATGCAGCGGAAGACATGACACAGTCTATGCAGTGTCAACGCTCAGTCCTCACGACACACTGGGGATCTAAGACATCTGAAAAAGGTCACCTCATCTGCATCACCGCAAAACCTGAGACGTGGACGCTGGAACGATGGTATTCAACAGCAGGGCTCGTAAAATTATACTATGCTCCTGCTACAGCTCCAAGAAGCGCATATTACGAGAACGCTGCGATCTTCCGAATGCTTACGGATGAAGCTCAGCCATGACACCTCGATCGAGCCACTGTTCGAGCTTCTTCTTCCATGCCATAAAGGCCTCTTGTGCAATGCTACCAAGAAGATACCCAACCCACAAAACTCGCAGCATTGCGGTCTGCAACGCTCGCATGTTACACAGCACCCTGTCGGCATGCGACCGGGACTAATCAATCCATGTCAACCAGCTCAAGTACATGATGTGTATCAGTGTGAGTTCCGGATAGCGCTCCCACACACTGCTGTTGATGCGGTTTAACAAGTCATCAATCCTAGCATGGCGTTCATAGAATGAAACTCTCATAGCTGGGTTGGTGAGTCCTTGCACTGGATCGAGAGTGATCTGAAGCCCGATGTTGTCGTCCAAATCTAGGACAAGATGCTGGATATCGTTGAGCACCGCCACCTCCTCCCAGACCAGCGATTCGTTCTCTAGCGAAGGATCCTCGTTTGCAGCCCGTAGTAGCGAACGAAAGTCCTGCAATGCTTTTGGCAAGATGTCGAGCACTTCGACCTGCAGTTCCCTCCTCATGCGGAAGGCGGCATTGCTTTCGGTAGTGTTTAGTTGAATCCTGCGTCCTCTAAGCAGCCGGATCTGCTCCTCCACGACCAATATATCCGCGGACATCTCCTCCAGTGTTCTGCGGAACTCTTCTATCGCTCCATTGATCGGTACGTCGTAGTATGCGTTCTCTGCACCCGGTTGATTCCACCGTGGACAGCCCCCTTGGCGCCAGTGAGTCGAATCATGGTGCGCCTCCTAGAAGCGACGGATAAGAGATTAGCACATGCTTGAGATACGAACCAACTAACAAACCAGTACTTACCACGCCGCAGATGAAGCAGAAGTGAGTGAAGCACACGCACAGCATCGCGTTGCATCCGTCAATCAAGAAGACCGGCTCAGTGCACGTCGGGAACTCTTGATAATCACGTCCTCGACACTTGCCCGCCAATAGAGCCGATTTCATCTCCGCCAGTTCTACCGCCGCCGCAGCAGCAGCAGCCTCGGCACCGCACTCGTGCACGACGGTCTGGGATATTGGCTCGCCACACGCTCTGCATGCGTATCCCGAGCAGTGCTCGCAGTGCACTCCGCCTTGGTTCAGCTGCATGGCGCCCAGAAAGCCTCCACACGTCGTGAAATCCGCCGAACACTGGCCCTGCACTTCGCTTCCTGTGGTCGACAGTCTTGCCACACTCTCGTCGGCCGAGACAAGATGCTTGCAGTAGACGCGGTTTGGGCGTTTGACCTTGTACTCCTCGACTTTGGCACGCCATTGAACCTCGAGCGTATCTGGGAAGACCCCCGGAAAATCCAATGGGCTGATAGAAGCCTCACCCCAGCGTACTGGCCACAAACGCTCGTGCTTGATTGCGTCAATGAATCTGGGTCCTAGTGAGTCTGCGATGCACTCGCCGCAGACCAGGTCTCCATCAATGAGGAAGTGCTTCGTATTACCCGGATTTTCGGAGAGACACACTGCGCAAGTGCGACTGGAGTCCGCCACAGACATGATACCAGATATGACGCTCGCTGCGCCGAACTAAGCGCCCACGCTGGTCCTCGGCTTTTGCAGTGGTATTCGATCTTCGGTACAATCCTCGAGTCTGTCCAGAGATGCAGTGTTCATCTGTCGCTAGCGTGGAAAACAAATGTTTGTTTACCCAGGAGCTTCGCGTTGGCGCGGGTGCAGTTTTGGCGACACAGACCAAAGTGAATACGCGCGAAGGTGAATTGCCATCATGACTGGTCGTTAGTCACAATCAGCCAGTGCCCAATACCACCCTAGGGTTCAGATTCGAAGGAAAACAGCTGAACTTCGCCGCCCACTTGTCGACGGTCTCGGGCAATATCTTTGACGACTTTGAAGCGATATCACAGCTTAACCATGGAGTACACACTTGAGAACCACAGAGGACTGTCCATGCTAGACGCCATCAGCTTTGTGGAACATGTCAGAGTAGGTATGGCCAACAAGCAGAGGTTAGAAGTCGTAACACTAGCACTGGTTCTCGATCGCAGCACAAAATATATACCATCGCTGTGAGGACTGTCGAATGTGGATTAAGGTGGAAACGGTATGGCAGTGGGACGGTCTAGAAGCACACAAGCAGATGGAGACCGAGTGAGACAAAGCAAGCGAGACACGCGGGCCCACGCTTTGTTGCCTGCAATCTGGTAACATCGTTAATCTTGAGACTGACCTCCATGCAAGAATCAATGGAGCTGGAAGTTGGCATCGTGAGTCGATCTAGAAGGCAGCATCGCTGATCAATGGTCAAAGGGCACTGCACTCGATGAGAGGCAGGACGAGGCCATATCTACGGGGTGGCACCATGGCCGCTGGATCCTTCGCTCCTTGACTCTGGTTTAGCACGATGCGAATCTACATATTATCATCGCAATTCGTAACAAGGTGCTGGACATCGCTGAGGAAGCACCAAATCTTCTGCGATTAGCGATTCCCATATGGCCAAGGTTCTGACTAAAGGTTCGGCAGGACCTTGACGAGAACACCCATCAAGCCTTGCCTAATTTAGCGGATCTTTTGGCTGCTCGTTCTTGATACTGCTGCATTCCGCCTTCCAGCTTCGTCAACTTCCCTTTCGAGATCTGGTACACAACACCCACGCGATGGGAAGCAACGTCGTTCTCACTATCTTCTTTCTCCTCGCCATCATCATCGTCGAATTCGCCCTTTCTCGCCAGACTCTCAGGAGATTCACCTTCCACAACACATCGCATGAAGAAACGATCATGCGTGATCACCAATACTGCGCCCTCATACTGCCGCAGAGCGAGTGCCAGTGCCTGGATCGTGTCCGGATCGAGATGAGTGGTGACTTCATCAAGAATGAGCAGATGCGGTGGCATCCAGAGTAACTTGGCCAGTGCAAGGCGGACCTTCTGACCACCAGACAGAAGAGTAATCGGAATGTCCGACGACGACTTTCCAGCTAGACCTAGGGATGCCAGAAGGCCACGGGCTTCCTTCTCTGACAGCTCTGAGCCACCGACTTCGATGATATGCGCTAACGCCGTAAGATTAGGATGCTGCGCCGCCAAGTTATCCAGTTCCTCGACGGCTTGTTGGCTGTAGCGTCCGCAGCGTGCTCTCGGATGCCTCAAGATCGTGCCTTTGTTTGGAACGAGAGTGCGCCCCGCTTCTTCAACTCCAGCCATCATAAGAGAGACCAGAGTCGATTTGCCAGAGCCATTGAGACCGACCAGGCCAACTCGATCTCCAAGATGAATGGTGAGATTGACCTCTGTCAAAACAGGTACCTCTGGCTTGCCTTGACGATAGCTGAAACTTACGTTCTCGAGCGAGGCAAGGGGCCCGGGAAAGCGCAGGACCGACGGTAACAGAGAGAATGCCATCCTGGCGGGTGGATCGAAGGTTGGAAGGTCGATCTCATTGCGACGGTTGCTGTGAAAGCCCTGAAGATCTCTGTTGAGCTTGAACCTCGTTCCCTTCGCCGAGACTTCCATTCCCATACGCTCATCCAGCTTCTTTCTCCGGGAGGCTGCCTGCTTGAGCTTCTTATCGTCCCCCGCCCGTTTCGCCGCCTTCACGTTCTGGTCGATAGTGGCTTGCATATGCTTCTTCTGCTTCTCTTGGGCGTCTTTCATCTGGCTTAGGTGCTTATATGTTTTCAGGCGGTCGACCTCATAGCCTGATAAGCTGCCGCGGAAATGCTCTAGCAGCTGGTTGCGAAGAACTAAAAGCTCGTCACCGACGGCATCCGCAAAGGCGCGATCGTGAGATACCACAATTACTGTCGTTCCGGATCGTAGATTCTGAAGGTAGGTCTCCAGCCAGATAATAGACGGCAGATCCAGGAAATTGGTCGGTTCGTCGAGGAGGAGTAGGTCAGCTGACTGACACAGAGCGCATGCAAGGCTGCATCGGGTTTGCCAGCCTCCCGACAACTGTAGCATGGGTTTGTCAAGGCTCTGCTCGGAGAAGCCAAGACCCAGTAACACAGAGCGGACTTTGGCCTCCGCTGCTGAGGCGTTCATTGCCTCCAGCGAAGACTGGACGTCAGCGAGCATGTCCAAGGCCTTTTGGGTTTCATTAGCGCCCGTCGCGGTCTCATCGCTTTCAATGTCGTTGGCAATGCTGATCAACGCTAGTCTATCGCTCGATTGCGATATGGCTTCTTCGAGTCGTACAAGCGTCTTTCGTGCTTCCAGTCCACGGACCCCACTTCTTCTTGCGGCTGTCTGCTTGGCTTCGGAGACATCGTCCTCAAGCCGTTGATGTGCAAGCTCGCGGTACGCCTGGACGATGGCGGTAGGATCGCTGGTGTTCTCCATAGCCTTGGAAAGTCTCTGCGCTTCGGAGGTAAGGCGCTGGCGTCGTCGGTCGCTACGCAAAACATGCTGGAATACCGTCAATTGGCTCGCGCTTGCCTCATCAGGATCATCATCGCTTGCAGGCTGGGTTTGACCTAAGAGCAATATTCGCAAAGATCGAGGAATGCCTGGAACTATGCCAGTGGCCAATGCCTTGAGCAGCGTGGATTTGCCAACACCATTACGTCCGATCAGCACGTAGTGACGTCCCGGTTGCAAATGGAGTTCAGCGTTGCTGAGTAGCTCGCGGTTACCCACCGAGACGCTCAGATCCTTGATTACAATCTGGTTCACTATCAGCCATAAGCGTGGTATATTTCGGTTCACTGTATAGATACTTCCTTTGAAGCCCCGCTATCAACAGCGTCGGTGTGAAAGCGGCTTTGCTGTGCAGTAACCATCAAGACTGGTTTCTCAGGTGCATTACCACTGGCTGTTGCGGACATGACGTTCTTGACCATCTTGCAAGTGTTACAATGCTTGGATACAATACTGCTACGTATGAGGAAGAAGAGTGCTTGAGTATCACTTATAAGAGCTATCGGAATCCGTTCTGCGTTGCAAGTGTTTCAATACTATTTGTGACTCAAGCAGCTCAGACCAAAAAGAAGGGTCTACGTTCCAGTGAGTCACATACGGTCCCAATTGATCTCCGACGCTCACTGCCAACAGTATCCAGCCCTAATGCCGCTTTTCAGCAAACCCTAACCTCGCGACACCGTCGTACGATTGAGCCTCGCGTTTCCTACTTTGATTTGTACCACTTCAACTACCGTGTCAAGCATGCCTCAAACCACGATCAAGCCAGATCCCGCAACCTTCCCCAACACCCACTCGAGATGGCGACGATACACGCCAGACACAATCGGGAATTCGTTCCACATTGAGTCATCGATTTCTGCAGTCAACTGCAAGAGGCTCTCAATGTGCTTCTCGATATGAGCTCTGGTGATGGCGTCGCCGAATCTCTCTGCAGCTTCCATCAGGAATCTGGACTCGAGGCAGCTACTCAACTTAGACACCAACGGCTCCAGCTTCTTCAGAGTCCTGTTGTTGCTACCAAGGATCCTGATGTTCTCTGTCGTCAACTGTGGTTGTGTCTCCACGAAGTTCCTGAAGCTCTGGACCATCTCGACGAACACTCTCAGAACTGCCGTCTCCTGTAGCCTGATGTTATAGTGGTCCGGATCATTCTCCGCGAGTCCTTCAGGCAACTGCAGAAGATCTTCGATTTTTTGAATCAGGTGCTGCTGAGATGCGTTGAAGGTTTCGGACTGCGCGACCAGCGCAGCCTGCCACTCCTCCTCGGTGACATTGTCTTGCGCCGACGTTACCACGACATGATCGATGTCTACCGCGATTGACTCCCGCTCTTCGTCTTCGACACCAGATCGTCCGTCCTCTCCAGCTTCGGAAACCTCTTCGAGAGCATCTACGGAGACATCATTCTCAGCACGACCGGAAATTCCACTGTCACCATCCTGATCATCCTCTCCACCCTCCCCATCCTCCTCACCCTCCTCATTCTCGTCTTCGTCAACGCCATCACCGTCACTCACGTCGTCTTCCGTATATAACTGTCATGCCGCCATCATTCCTTCGACGTCCTCGATCTCTCCACCAAGCTCCCCAAAGATATTGACCGCGCCGAACTCATCATCGTCCTCTATATCAAAGTATTCGAAATTCGGATCAACTTCGTCATCGTCGAGATCACTATAATCGTCCGGATATGGCTGCCAGGCGTTGTATGCCCCCCTCGCGTTGTACTTTGGGCATGGACCTCCGACCTCCCAGTGAGCTTTGTCCAGGTCCTCATGCGCTGTAGACCGCACGAAAAGCAGTATGGCACTAAACAGCGGGTGCAGATCATTGCATTGCAGCCTTCGGAGATGATGGTTGGGGCGCTACATCCAGGGCAGAGTTGATAGTCCCTGCCTAGCACCCAATCTGCGAATGGATCTGGCTCAGAGGCGCAGAAGTGCTGCATACCTTCGCTTACAGGCTCTCCACATTGCCAACACGTCTCGCTAAGGCAGTCTGGACAAGTAATTGATCCTGGCGCAGTAGACTCCTTGACTCCTAGGAGACACCCGCACTCCTCGCCGGCTTCACCATCATGGGTGGGAATGGCCAGAAGCTTGACTGTTGCTCCGAACTCGTCCTCACCAGTCACCACCGGCTGTTTGCAGAAAATCTTGACCTTTGAGTAGATTTCATTGCCCCTGCTTTCGTACCGCAAGCTCAGAGCGAGTGGGAAAGCGCCAGGAAAGTCCTCCGGCTTCAGAGTAATGCTGCCCCAACGCACAGGGAAAGCCTCGTCATGCTCGAGCGCTGCTTCAAACATAGACTGGATGGTATCGGTTACACACGCACCGCAAATCAAGCTCTCGTCAATTGTGAAGCTCCCGGTCGTCCTGTCTCTCTCGGACCAGCAGACGCTGCAGTCGAAGGCTGACTCAATTGGCAGTTCTTGGTTGGACATAATCGCAGTAATGTTCAGCTTTCGGTGCGGCGATGGCTGAGCATGTGGATATGATGAGAGATTCGTAACGATATGTAGGATGAAAGGTTGTCGTGGTTAAACAAGGCACTGTTCGTGCAAAGTGTTTGGTGAAACATTCGTGTCGCGCGACCGAGGCGAGATGCAAGTGCAGCTCTCTTTGTTGTACATAGCGGACGTGACTTGCAGCACGACGAAAGGCCATTCACGAGCCGACCCCAGTCGTATCCGTGCGACTATACTTCTCATGCCTTTGGTGCAGCGAGCAGATAGCGACAGGCTTGCCAGCTAGGTGACTGGTGACATATAGTAGACCGGCTGCAGTAGTCCACTTCAGCGCCTTGTGCGGGTGTGTCTCTGCAAAGCTTTTTATTAGGGGTCAGTATATATGAAGATCTTGTTATGGGAAGAAGAAGCCACCCGAAAGTTTGCATGGTGTCAGTTGCTGTATATGAGCTGCTGCATGGTGCTTAGATCAGGTTGCCTTCTGAGACATGCTGCAATACAGACAGGTCTCGGTTTCTGTCAGACACCATGCTCTTATTCTAGACCGAGACAGTAAACCCTCCAGTCAATGGCCAATCTTGCCATGAAGAGCGGCCAAGACGTGCACCACCATATCCACCAGTCTTGCCAAGCACAGTGATGCTTGCGATCTTAGACGACGTCTGAAAGTCGAATGTACCGTTCACGGTAAGAGAGCCGCCAGAGTACGTGAAGTTGATCTCGCTAATGGCAGTTGGTTTGATGCTCTCGCCATCGTCGAGGTAAAGCCTGCCTTGCGCATTGCCGTTGAGATCCGGTGCAATCAGAAGTTCAAAATCGAGCTCACGCAAGAGTTTGGTGTTGTTCGCGCCATCCACACGCATTGGTATGATCGATCCGCCACGAATGTGAACAGGTATATCAGTGTAGTCGACGTCGTTCCTGGTGATCATCGCGCCCTGGCCTGTGACCTTCTCGCCGGTAAAGAAGTCGTAAAAGATGTCCTTGGGCAAGTAGAACTCCACGGTTGTAACGTTCTCTTCCGTAACGGGTGATACCAGAAGCGACGGTCCAAAGAAGAATTGGAGCTCGTTGTCAAGTGTGTTGGCATCGGAGGGATAGACATACATTAGCGGCAAGATGGTGCGAGGTATTCCGTCGAGCGTTTGGTAGTGTAGCTGGGTATAGAAGTAATCAATCAGCTGCATTCGAGTCTTGATCGCTTTCTTGGCCGCTTCCGTGACGAGTGGCCAGAGGTAAAACTCCTGGTTGAGAGCCGAGATATCTGCATGATTACGGTAGAATGGATACCATGCGCCGAGAACAGCCCATCGCGCGCAGAGCGTCTCTGTTGTGTTGAGGTTGAAGCCGCACACTGAACGAAAGTGAAATTGTCCGTCAGCAGATGTCTCATGCATGAAAAGGGTATCCACTAATGGGCGATATACCGTCAGCGCCGACAGTGGGTATCTGGAAGATGGACGCGAACTCCATATTCTGGCGGATGGATATCCTGTAGTGGTCCCAGAGAGATGCGTTGTCACCTTGAAGAGATCAGTTGCGCACAGCGAGACGGCAGAAGTCACAGCATACCTGTCCAGTGGCCCGTCGAATTACCCGATCCCGCGGCTGCGTAGTCATTACAGTCAGCATTGGCAGGATGCAGATGAGTCGGTGCGGTCACTATGTCAACACAATGACCGTACGTGCAAGATCTTGGTGTTTTTCGAGGATAAAGCAGAATTGCAAGGGAGTCAGTACGTACTGCAGAGATGTCAGCGTGCGATCTCAACAAGCCATGAGCTATTGCACTTACCATGTGCTGCGTGAGATGATGAAAGGCCTGATTCCAGGCCTACGGTCAAGCAAAGAGCTCCTTGTTGCTGTGATCATACCTTGAGCGAACAAGTTGTGGATGTCGTAGTGAGCATAGCCGCCATAATGCACTAGGTCAGGCCATATGGTGTTGGCCGTCAGGTTGCCGTCCGTATTGTTGATCTGATATTGGGGATAAAGCAGATCTCTACCGGGGTATCCTGTCATGTTGCCTGACGCGTCGCGTTTGACGGCTGCATTAGTACTATTAGGTTGGAAGTCTGCGGGAAAGCCAGGAAGTTCTGGCCATGATGTCCGCAGATCTGGTGGAGGCGGAGGCTGGCCATGAGTAGCGGCGTAGCCGACAGGATCATCGCAAGGCCAAGGGCAGAAGTTGGCGGGCTGTAATAAATTGTAAGCAAGGATGACTATGGCCACGGTACCACGATTAAAACTCACGTCGTTCATGTCGATCCAAATGCCGTCCACGTCCAAACCTGTGTCTTCACTGAAGAAGGACATGACTTCGCTGTCCCAGAAGTCTTGGGCATTCGGATGCAACCAGTCTACCCATGAGGTTGCGCCAGGCCACATCGTTGCCTAAAAAGCCGATGGGTAAGGGAGTCAGTACATGTCTCATATTCCGGGCCACCTTGCACATCACTACTCACCACGAACACAGTTCCATTCGCACGCTTGAGTAAGACATCTTTCTGTAGCGCGTTGTCGTACGACTTAGTGTCGTTCAAGGCTACAGGCGGGTCGACCATCACGATGTACGACATATTGCGCTCGTGCAGGTAGTCAACCAGCTCCTGCATCTTGGGAAGCGGGAAGCGGTCGGGATCGAGTGTCCAAGTGCGGCGGCGATCCACTAGTCAGCACACATTAGCAAGTATTCCTAGAAGTCAACATTCGCTCAAACTTACTGTAGTCAATGTCAGTCCACAGTACCTCGAGAGGAATGCCGGCATCAGAATAGTTCTGCACGACCTCCGCGAGGAAGTAAACATCAGGCCAGCCGTACTTGCACTGATGAAAGCCATACGTCCAGTAAGCTACCTCTGCGGGCTGCCGCCAAAGGAGAGATCATTAGTAAGGTAAGATGAGACAGAGACTGACGTGGAACTCACAAGTCCGACAATGCCCGCATATTGCTGACTGACATCGCTTGGCGTTGGTCCAGCAAGGAAGTAGAGATCGAAGATGCCTCCGAGGGCATTGTATTCGAGGTACTGGCCCTCAGTCTCTGTACTGTTGATCTTGATGTCCATGCCATCACTATTGGCAAGGAATACACCATGAGCTTGTCCATCTCGCATCTCGACGTAGATTGGATGGATACCGTATAGGTTCGATCCAGCGGGAAGGAATGAGTCTCCGACATTCCAAAACGTCCGAGAATAGTTTTGAGTCGGTCGACGGAAGGGGTCGGAGTCTTCGCCAAGTCCGTAGATGTACGGGTCTTGCGGCAGCGAGGTCCGCAGGCGAATGTATTGGCTTTCGAACACCAAGTTGGCAGCAGACGTGTTGAATAGTGTCTCCTTTGTGTCAGCACGTTGCACTGCGAACGAGAAGGGCGAGGCAGCGTAAGTGAAGATCAGAGACGAGCTTGCGGAAGTTCCATCCGCTCCAGAGGGCAAGGTGAGGAAATGCTCAGGAATCTGGAAAACTTGCTGGGCGGCGTCGTAGATCTTGACATGTAGACGAGAGTCTGCTTGATGGTCAATATTCCATGCTAGCGATGATGCGCGATATGCTGATACCTGTCTGATATTCTACCAGCAGCTTGAGATCGCTGATATCTTCGCCGAAGGCATTGCAAGCTTCGCCAGCAAGGCTCAGGTCTGCCGTCAACGAGTTTGACGTCTGTCGAACGTTCGACGCCGAGTATCCGGGACAAGAGTCGAGAGATGCGGTAAATGCTAGAGTCGTGTAGGTCAGTAGCTGGCAAACCAGCTGTAGCGGTCGTCCCATTACGTGTTAGTAGCAGCGACTTGAGGGCGAATGGTTCGGACTGTGGCTTTACTTTTAATCTCCATCGTATTCCCACTATTGTTTTCCCTCGTCCGGTGCCCTCCACTCCCCGGATTGTTGTGAGGCCATGGCCCCAGAAGGATCACAAAACACGTGGGGAAGGGTTACATCCAAGAGCGGAGTAGCGACGATCGGTCACGAGTGCGTACAAGTCCTGCGTTCTCCTGCATCACGATGCTGACTCGGATACGATGTGGTCCCTCGAGATCGGGATGCCTGGAAATTGTCCACTTTTGCCATGCTTTGAGGCCGGTCACGGACATCGGTGAGCACAGCGAAGTGACTCGCTTCGTGATACAAGGGCGTCGTACATGCTCGACCGCACTACAACCTATCAGAGCCGGAGTTTCGTGACGGGGGCCTGAAAGGAAGACGAGGGAGCATGAGAATGAACAGGTGAGGTCGGACTGTGGAACACGCCGGTTTCGGACAGCATGCCTGAGGCCACAGAAATTGAGAAGGGTCGAGCAGAGATGGAACGTACCACAACATTTAACGCTTCAAGGTCTGACCTAGAGCTTCCAACACCCCATCTCGCTCCAGCATGCCAACCATGTTGGGCCCGCCCCAGCCCGCATCAACGGTCTCGTCAATATCGAAGAAACCCGAAGGCATGATTGTGAACGTGCGTCCTGATGGGTCGTCAGCGTACGTGCGTCAGAGAAGTAAGGGACTTCATACCGTCAATATCCTCAGAAACTGCACAGTGGCAGGTAGCAGCAACCACATGCTCAATAGGCGTCCACGGCAATACACGCCCGGCTGCCTTGCTCACTTCTTCGGGTCTCTCGATACCGTGCACCCTCTTTACCAAAGGCGTCAAAACGTAACCGGGCGCGATGTTGTTGACACGCATGTTCAGCTTGTAAGCCTGGGATCGAAGACTTCGAAACAACCCACGAACACCATACTTGGAGATCCCGTAATCAGTGTTGTAGGTACCGTCCACGTAGCCCATCATGGACGAGATGAGAATTAGTGACTTCTTGTATTGCTGGGTTGACTTGTCTTGGGTAGGTAGACGAAAGTAGTGCATTGCGAGGTAGCTAGTGTTATAGACTCCTGTCAAGTTGACGTCCATTGCTCGGTGCTTGGGCTGAGTAGGCACACTGTCAAGTGAAGGCTCGTCTGTATCCTGGATTACTGCATCAACGAGACTCTTGCGTAGGCCGTCCGTGCCAGCGAAGAGAGCAGCGATGTCGAGGGTCTTGGACGGGCTGAACTCCACCGCATGCTTGAAAGCTGCAGCAGAAGAGTCCCAGTCAGTTGTGTCACAGTGGACGTAGGACACTCTGTAGCCCTTTTCGGCAAGTTTTTTAACAAGCGCTTGACCAAGATCGTCTTGCAAGTCGGCGACTGTGACATAGGCGCCATTCTCCGCGAACCTCATTGTCGTCAACTCGCCTAAGCCGCTCGCACCTCCCGTGACGATGGCAGTTCGTCCTTTGAGAAGGGAGTAATCAATGCTTGGCTGTGCGGCGGACGTCATGGTCGAGTCGGGGTACTGAGACTGCGATAGGGTCGTTTGCGGTGGTACTCTGACTTGATAGCGATCTTGTCAATGGCTCCGAGCACTGTACTTGTCCTTCTCACAAGACGAGATACTGCAAAGACAGCTGCTCGGTTCACTCGGCTTTCCCCAACCCCGCTCGACCTCGTGCCATCTCTACAGTAGCAGTACAGTAGTACTGCCAACGTGCAGTTCGAAAACACTGTGCGCGTGGGCTTCCCGTGCTTTGCGAGCACGGCAGAGAGTACGATTGCTCCCCAAGACACTCTGTGACTCAAAGATCAATCTCTATCTCCTTCGAAGCAGGCTTACTCTGGCATATGTAGATGCCCTGCGGCTCCCAGCCTTCGGGTCCGTACACTTGACCCTTCAGGATCTTACGCTCGCAGGTACCGCACATGCCACTCCGGCAACCATAGTCAGGCTTGAGTCCAACTTTCTCGGCCAGTTGGAGGATGCTCAGGTTCTCTTTGGCGGTCCAGGTCGTGGAGATCTTGGACTTGGTGAACGTGACCTGCGCTTCTTCGATGTCACTGACGTCGTACGACGCCCCGGAGCCAGACATTAGGAAAGAGAGCACAACAACTGTTCATTGTGATCTGAAGCGGCGAGCTCGGAAAGTTGAGGAGGGCGATGTGGTGTGATATTTAGAGCCGAGATGCGGGCCGAAAGATGCTTTTTAGCGTGCCTCGGCAGTTGAAGCTTCCCAATTGGGAGCTCGGCCAACGACGCGACAATACGAATACAATCAAAGTCCAAGTACACGGCAGATCTGGTGTAAGGAACGTAACGCGATGAGACGCAAGATCTCAATACCACATCATGGCCGCCGAGCCCGCCTACACATTCACACTTCCTTCCATTGCGGACGACACTACGCTGGAATGCCGGATCTACCATCCGCACGGCCACGATGAGAACCTACTACGACGAAATTCTACTCTGAGGGGTGCCGTAGTTGCTCATCCATACGCGCCCCTAGGCGGTTGCTACGATGATCCAGTCGTGATGGCTGTGACTGAAACGCTGCTTGAAAGACGGTACATCGTTGCCACTTTCAATTTCAGGTCAGTCGACGCCTTCGACCTGACACCAAATTTGCGTGTACTGATGTCATCGTAGGGGAGCTGGAGGCTCGGACGGTAAGACCTCGTGGACTGGACGTGGTGAGATTGACGACTACGTGTCGGTCGTGGGCTTCGTAACCCACTATTTACAGCAATTGCGGCACTTTTTTGAGGATGATAGCTCGGATGTGCTGTCGCCTATTGTGTCTGCGGACGAGCGGAACGGCAATGTGCCTGCTTCTGTTCGTAGAAAGCCGTTGTCGTTACTACTTGGTGGTTACTCGTACGGCTCACTGATACTGGCTCGTATACCCTCCGTAAGGACGATCCAACAGCATTTCGAACCAGCCGTCGTTGGAACAGCAGTAGCAGAGATCGTGCTACGAGCACGTACTCTAGCCCAACAGACGTATCAAGCTGCGAAAGACACCGAAGAGCTTAAGTATGCGAGCCCCCAGGAGCTGTCACCTACCGAGGCCACTTCACTCAGCCCAACGAAACGTACCATTGGCTCGCCAGTGACGCTAGGCGGGGAGGAGACTGACTCTTCAGATCGCCGAAGAAGTCGTGACTCCCGCCGTAGCGTAGACATCATACGCAAAAGCGTCGACATTCCGAGACGGATGAAAGCACATATGAGACATAGTAGCGGTTCCGGAAAGCAGCATCATCGTCAGAGAGCCTCAGACGAGGTGGCAGCTCATCAGATCAGTGACAAGGTGGGGTTGAGAAGCATGCCCGAAGTGGAAGTGCACTACCTAATCATCTCGCCCGTTGTCCTACCGTTCGGCACTTCTCTATGCCCGCCTGGTCCACCGTTCCCTCAGATCAGTGGTCGGAAGTCTCTACCAGACGTTCATGCAGGAGCTATGTTTCTGAAGCAGCCAACTCTGGCGATCTTCGGGACCAAAGATGGCTTCACGCCGATCCGAAGGCTTCGCGCCTGGGCTGAGAAGCAAAGCTCTCAAGCCACTGGCTTCGAGTGGGAGCGGATTGAGGGCGCGGGACACTTCTGGCATGAAGAGGGCGTGATGCGTGCTTTGCAGGAGAGGATTGGGAAGTGGCTGGCAACACTTCGTTGATTGACACCTAAATTACACGAGCATTGTACATCTTGAACGGTAGCATTCGCTTTCGGCAGAGCAACCTGCAGGAGCACACTGCAAAAGGACACTCTTCGGACTGGTCGCCTACAACGCGGCCAAAGCAAGCAGCCCAGCACCGAATGCTCCGCCCATAGCCCACGGACCAGCCGCTGTCTGTGCGCCCGCCGTACTGGAGGAAGTGCTGGAAGTGCTTGACGTTGGCTTTACGGTCACCGTTACCGGACCGCTAGTCGTGGCATTCGCGGTCGCCGTGACAAGCACGGCTTGGTAGTTGATGCCGTTCCCAGCGACAGTTGTGGAGACTCGGCCGATGTTGCCATCGTTGACCGCGGCTTGGACGCAGACGGCGGAGTCGGTGTTGGAAAAGGCGCATTCGAGCGTGGCGGCTCTGAAAGTGATTGTTAGCTTCGATGCGGGAGAAGTGGTTGGGAGATGAGATCGTACCCTGCAGTGTTGGATGTGACATATCGGGCGGTTGACGGGCCTTCAGTCACGGTGAGATTCGGCGCGAGTGCACACTGGGCTTGGTCGGTTGGACATGAGATTACGTAGACAGTGGCCGGGCCGTTGGTGTCGGAGACGTTGGTGAGAATTGATGCGACCGGGGTGCCGCTGACGGTTTGGTATGGTATCTTGAGAAGTGTTAGCATTCAATGTTG
Organism: Elasticomyces elasticus; assembly: GCA_035926095.1. Classification (NCBI taxonomy): domain Eukaryota; kingdom Fungi; phylum Ascomycota; class Dothideomycetes; order Mycosphaerellales; family Teratosphaeriaceae; genus Elasticomyces; species Elasticomyces elasticus. The sequence goes on from JAVRQT010000004.1 coordinate 1,503,927, forward strand.
TATGCCTTCCGGATATGCCGCGTAAGGGGTGGTTCACCCAAAGTGATCGCACACCAGTGCCAGCCTGAAAGTCCGTTTGCTGGGCAGCAACGAAGCCCGCCAACATAGAGATGGATAGAAGGGAATACATTCTAACAACCAAGTCTCGTGTTTGAGACGTGCAGAACGTGGGAGACGCGTGGAAGTCGATCACCGTTTGAGGGTGCGGAAGTGCCCGGATCGACAGCGCTAGCATATTTAGAGTTCACTCGCGACATCACATCAACAACCAACCAAGAACAACATTGAACATCAAAAGATGTCGCTCGACAAACAGCAAGTCGCTGCCCTCGATCGACTGCGGACACAGCTCGCCGTCGCCGCTCGGCAACTCGGAAGCTCACGAGAGAACCTCATACGAGGCGATCCGCTGCAACCATGGTAGGCTCGCGATCGCTCACTTCACTTCTATTTCACTTTAGACTGCTAAGGTAGGTTCGTTCTCAGGGAGTCCCTCCAAGGCGATGTCCACTTTATCGTCAAGAACATCGTGGCAGTCCAAGAAACGCTTGAGAAACACCGAGAATTTCTGACCTCACTACACGCATACCCACTACCGAGTTTCCCTGGATACAGCAAAGAGGTTCTGTTGCAGAATGTCATGCGCAAGAAGCTGGACGTGGCGCCGGAAGACTGGGTAGCCAAGTACTCCAAGCCGCGAGTGCGGGCTGATCGTGCAGATGGCATGGAGATTGATGGCGCGGATGGTGGACTGGAGGATAAGGATTTCCCGCAGCTATGGCGAGAGGTGGCGGCGGATAGTAGGACGTACGCGAAGGACTTCGTGTACCGAGGCACATATCGGGATGCGTATACCATTGAGGAGCGCGAGAGTGGGGTACAGAATGTCGTGACTGGGTTGAAGCGGAATCTGGGTGGGAAACCGCATGCTATGAAGCCTTCTGAGAGATCGGGGACGCTGCATGCGTTCTTCGGGTTCAAGACCAATAAGGAGGAGGATAATGGAGTTGTCGACGATGAACTTGTGGTGTCGGACGAAGAGAGTGATGAGGAGGCTGAGGACGTACCGATGGGAGGCGTGGTGCCAGACTCTCAACCACAAGCAGCACCGGAGCCGGGTGTTGATTCCAGTCTGCTGCCCGTGAATATGGAGAAGATGCTGCGGTTCATGACTACTGGTATCACGATGGCAGAGCAGGATGACGAGGAGAAAAGGAAGAAAGCTGCGGATGAGGAGAGGAGGAAGCGATAGCCTCCGTCGAAGCCTGCATTGTGCTGAACCACTCTTTTGCACCATTTTCAAGAATCATATCAGTGTGGCATCATGCGACATGGAAGCAACCCAAGTCTCTAAAAAAAGGCCTCCTGCCCTGCTCAAAACGACAATATGACTACCAGGATATCGAAAGCAAAAGGACAAAACATACAACAGCGGGTATTCGCACGTGGTCACCCACCGTACTACTAGTCCGCCGGTTCATGGCTTAAGTACAGGAGAGCGGACGGGATCCTCTGTTTTCCATGACCTGTGGTCGTATGTGCTGGGTGAGCGCGGCCAAAAAGAAAATATACGCACACTGCGCATGTCAAGGTTACAGTGACGGCACTGACGGGATCCAAGCATAGATGACCTTTCAGTCCAGCTTGGCTACTCAGCACCTCATACTGCTCGTTCCACGAATTTAGGGTCTTTGTTGAAACTTGATCGTTCCATTGGAGAACTGAAGTGAGCTGACTGGTGATGGGTAAAGAATCGACCCGAATGGTACAAGATACTGTTCTGTGATAAGCACGCCTAGCACGGCCACATGCGTACAGAAGCGAGTCTGCATGAGTATCATCCAATGGGTAAGTGGTGCGTCTCCCAGATCCAGCCAGAATGCAAGCTAGTAACACTCAGCTGATCATTTTGGCGCCCAGAGCAAAGCTGAGAAATGGCAACCACACCAGCATGCAAGGCGTCGAGAGGTTACTCGCGGTACTTGCAAGCGTAGTCGTTATGACCGAATATGTCTGGCTTGGCGTCGGGTTGACTGCAATGCTCCTCGATTGCGCTTGTTGTGTGGTAATATGAACCTCTGTGCTGATGACCGAAGCAGCGGTTCGATTGGCCTCGCTCACGAGCGAAGCTGTGCTGTAACCCCTGCATTGCTGATACGACCACAACTCCGTTGTTACCGGTACTTCGAAGAGGCAGGAGATGCTGCCATCGATTTGGCACCGAGAAACTAGCGTCAGGATGTCATCTTGGCAAAGACAGTCTTGTATACGACCAGACGAGCTTGATGTCGAGCAAGCGTCTGTGGAAAGGCCAAAGACGTTGCAATAACTCTCTGCACTCAGGCACAGAGCAGGATCTGCCACAATTGACAGGTTGCTCACAGCAGGCGTCGTGGGCTGGAAGGTCAGGACGCCGTCGCAGGCCGAGTGCCAGAGATTATAGTAGCCGCTCGATCCAGCGAAGTCGATATCGCCACCATAGCCTTCGACACAAGTTCGTACTTCATTCTGGCACCTGGCACAGCTTCAGCAAATATCAAACGGAGCCCCGGACGACTGACCGTGCAATGTTGTCCACTACGGTCTGTACACAATAGCATTGTGCCAGGGTGGAGCCTGAACGAGTGCCACAATTATTCAAGACGCTAACAAACGAATTGCAATTGGGCGCGTCTGTCAGTGGGCCTACGCAGTCCTCGACTGGGATCGTGGTCATTGTCTGTGCACCGGCGAATCCACATGCTGCCAACATATACAGCGCAAGCGTCGGTGTCATTGTGTACAACGATCACCTACGACAAGTTCAAGGTCTCCAGCTATAATATTGCGCGGGGAGCTACTAGCAGGAAGTTGGCGGGCTTGCGAGCATGCATGAGCTATGGACATTGTACACCGGAACGATCACGCCACTGCAAAGAACAGTACGATGTGGGTGGCATGATGCCGGTCACGCCGCCCTGGCCTCTGCCACCATCTCAACGAGTAATCACTCGCCCTTTCGCACTGGCTGAGCTTTCCTTGTCACCCTACACTGCCGATTTCCAAGACGTGATTGAGCATGAGCCGCAATAACAGCCAAACCCAACAAACGGAGGACATAGAGCTCATGGATACCTTGCACTACGAGGGTGCCAGGAAACCTAAGCCGAAGCCATCAAAGCAAAAACTGGAACCCTGGAGATCATCCATGCTAAGAGCTCGAACGTTGACCATCGTGAGTGTGCTGCAGCTCGCTATCGTCTGCTCGTTGGCCACACTGAGCTTCATATCGAGCAGAGACAATGGGTTCATTGCGGTGAACAGGCAGTTTGCAATCAAGTTTGGGTTTATACAAGGCTCGATGAATGCGGCGTTTCTCTGGACCACTGTGCCAACACTGTTCATGAATATGGTCGCCTTGTTTTGGGTCAGCATCGTCGCCGAATATGCCAGCGAGATGCCGCTCAGGAGTGTACAGGAGGGTGCATCGATGCACAAGACCGTCCTGCTGGATTACCGCCGCCACCCAACCTTCTACGTCTATGTACGAGCCTGGAAAAACGGCCACAGACTGCTGAGCTGCTGCATGCTTTCCGCTCTGGTCGCTGCCGTGGTCTTGGGACCATTTGGTGCTCGTCTTTTCCAGGTCATTGCACCAACCTTCGAGGCAAACGTCGAATTATTTCAAAGAAGCTTTTACAATGTATCAGGATTGGTGCCACTGATTGACTATCACCGTGTGATTGGCCATGTGTCTGCCAGAAGGGTCTACAACGGACAGTGGCCGGCCTATACGGATGGTACTTACGCCGTACCTAACTATACATTGCCGCTACCTCAAGCAGGAGTCTTCAACATCACTGAGGTCAGCGTCGATGGTGCTGCTTACTCTGCCACCCTGTCCTGTCGGATCCTACAAGAGTACAATATTTCCAGTAGCCCTGCAGGGGATGGCCAGACTGTCATAGAGCTGAGTGCGAACGACAGAGGGTGCGACATTTCACTCAAGGCTGGCGTGGGCCGTGGTATGCAGCTACTTCTCAAGACAGTGACCAATAACGACTGCCCGGAGGATGCAGGCTACAGCCGTATCATCTTCCTTGCTGGTTCTTACTCCAGCTTAGCAGCATACCTCATTGACAGCATGAGTGTATTCGCCTGCATGCCGACTTATACAACGACTATAGGAAAAATCGTTGTTCCACTAGACTTTTCTTCTCTCACGTTCCAGCCGCAAGTAGGATCGGAGACCGATGTACGCCCTACAAATTGGAAGCAATTCGAGGATCCACTGATCGCGTTGAGTAATTTCGGCGACATCGACTCGCCTGACTTCACTTCTCAGTTCGGAACTCTGATGCTTGAAATGATTCGTGTCGCGGAGCACAATAACGTCCTTGACGTCCAAAGCCTCATGGACGCTGCGTCGACAGCTTTCAGCTCAGCTTACGCCATACTCACAGGCACCCACCTGTTTGATTCGGGTCAGACTGATCAGAGTGTGCCCGGACGTGTAAGATTCTCGCAAACGAGGCTTGCTACAGTGCCATGGTCGGTGTATACCTCGATCATCATTCTTGCCCTGCTGCTTGTACTGTCCGTGTGGTTGAACATAGTGATCTACAGGAGATCGCCGATGCTGGCTGAAGAGCCACGAGGATTGCTAGGCGCTATGTCTATACTTCACGGGAGTAACCTCGGAGAGCTGTTGGAAGATGAAGAATGGCGAAGCGCCTATGGCGGTAGATTCTACGAGTGGTTGAAACATAAATTTATCCTAGGACAGGAACGTTGCAGGTGGACCATGGATGGCACAATACAAGTATTCGGACTTGTTCAACGCCCGGGGACACCGCCTCCAGATAGCCTGTTGTAGAGAGGCCCAGGCCCGCGAAGGACGCCATTGTTTCCAAGTATCACGGGAATTCACTCCCAAAGAACGGCACACCTACCCAAGGACCCCATGCTCGTGCCGTGCGATGGGAACGATATCTTCAGAATACGGATCGAGCATGCAGCTATGAGCACCGATGGTGTGTGGTTGGCAGAGCGTTTGTGCGTAGAAGTGGGGAAGCTTACAATAGGCTATGTATCTCAGCAAGCCACACTGTAAAGGGTGGTGGGGCAGAGTGGAAGGATAGTAGTAAGTGAAGGCAGGACCTGGAAGATAGCTAAAGAACGACTGTAGATAGTAGACGCTGGATAGCAGGACCCGGCTGTAAAGCGAAGGACAGAAAACAAGTGACAGAAAACGCAAGACAGGGAACGAAGCGTCGTGAGGCGCCGAAGGAGAGGGTACAGGGGCGAAGGATAGGTGAGGGCGTGTGTCGTTCGCGGAGGCCTGTTGTTAGTGTCCTGACTCACTCTCCTAGCACATCGCTTGAAGCAACAGAACATCTGAGGTGGTACAATCGGCGTAATAATCCCCACCGATGTTGTGTCTTGACAGCACTAATCTCACGCAGTCGTACCATCAACACCAAGTACAATGGCTCAGTCCTCGGGTCAAGGTACCAACGAAACACAAGCAGCGACCTCTGACCCCCAGCATCAGCATCAAGAACAGCCTCCGCGGACGACCCCGTCCCGCAGTCAAACCGCCACTGATGAGCAGCAGGCAGCTATCACAGACCCTAGTGCGCAACGGGAAGGCTACTGTGTCTCCGTCTGGGCTACAGGCGGCTACCTTGAAGTGGATGTGGGGGAGGGCAAGTACGTGCTGGTGCCCAATACGCATGCCCGCGAACCCACCCGCGAGGAGATACATCAGGCTTTGGTTGCGGCCGGCTATCACGAACGGGCTGACGAGCTTGCTGATAGGGCGTATGGTAATGTGATGGGCACTGGTGAAGAGGGTGAATAGTATCCATACAAGGGTGACATGATATGTGCCCATTGTTACTGATACGGACACTGTGCTTATACTGGACCGGCGGATGATTGAGGGAGTGCGTGTGGCTTGACTTAAAACAGTGGAGTGTTAGTTGCAGAAAAGTAAAACAATCAAGTCCGCCATGGCCTATGGACTTACCAAGAACCGAAGAGAATCGTCAATGCAGCCATCACAATTACATTGTGCAAACCTCTCAAGGCGCCAACCAACGGCAACTTTGCCCCGAATGAGAATTCCATGACTTCGCTGCTGGACGGGGTGCATGGTTGAAGTATTCAGCTTCGGTCATGCTTATATCTGATGGCCATGTAAATATCCTGCGGTTCACTCTGCGTAGGCTTTCGGTGCTAGTGGTAACAAGAGCTTCGGGTACTGCTAGGTCTCTGACGATGAATAGCAACCCTGCACTTTGTTGTTCAGTCAGCAAGCCCGCTCTTGAGTGTCCGAAAACGGTATTGTCCAATTACGCTTGTTGACTGATCCATGTAATCAGAAAAAGCATCTGAGGGCTCACATAAGTACTGCCAACAAGCAGAGCAGGCATTTCCAAAATTTCGGTCGACTGCCCGCAAGATGCACATCACATCTATCGTCGCATTCCTCTGCTTCGCCGCACAGCCATGCTTCAGCGCAGCCTCCCACCCAGGTCTCCGCAACATTTATGAATTCTCCAACGAGACCTGGGTCGAGAATCTCGCAATCCGAGCCAACGGCAACATCCTCACCACCATTATCGGCAAGCCTGAAGTGTGGAATGTCGACCCGATTGCCCACACTGCAGCGCTGGTCTACCGCTTCCCCAACGCCGAGTCGGTCACAGGAATCGCAGAAGTCTCACCCGAAGTCTTCTGCGTGGCCGTCGGCAATTGGTCGGTCCCTCGTGGCACAGGTATACCCGGCAGCTGGAGCGTCTGGACGCTCCAGCTCCACCCGGGGCAGGAGAAGTTCCACGTGCAGAAAGCGACCGACATGCCGCACGCCGTCTTCCTAAACGGCATGACTGCCCTGCCTACCGAACCCTACACAGCTTTAATCGGCGACTCGGTACTCGGCCTGGTTTACAAAGTCCACGCCCTTACCGGCGTTTACAGTACCGCCCTCGACCTCCCAGCCCTCAAACCAAACCTCACAGCCGCATTCGTTTTGGGAGTGAACGGCATCCAGAGCGACGGCCACCACTTCCTTTACTTCACCAATAGCTTCCAGCCTCCTTTCCTGGCCAGAGTCCCGCTCGCTTCGAACGGCAGTGCGTCGGGTCCAGTGCACACTATACTCGCCCGAACACCCTTCACAACAAATCTTGGCGGGCAAGCCGACGACTTCGCTTTGGATACGGCGGGCAATGCCTGGATGACCGGCGATCCATCCAATTACCTCGTCAAGGTCACGCCCGACGGCAACGCTACGCTGGTCGCTGGTGGATCTGACATGTCCGTCCTCGCAGGCGACACCGCAGCTCACTTTGATCGCCGTCCAGGGCGCGGGGGTCGGAAAACGTTGTACGTGGTCACGAATGGTGGTATTGCGCTGCCGCCTGTGAGCGGCGTGGTCGGAGGAAAGGTCTATGCGCTGGACGTATGGGTGTGATGAGTGCCTGTGTAATTGCGTATCCGGCGACTCATGAAGTCGTGGCTCACCTTAACCGCCATCCGGTTATGTAGTGTCAATACATTGGACATACAACCACGTTCTTACCGAAGCCTTCGGAATCGTGTCTCTTCCCTACATCCTTTCCGTCAGTGGTTACGTCCTTGAAAGCATAGAGTGCAAGGTATATACTCACAGGAGTCGTATCGGTGTTTTTGTGCTGTTGTGAATATGCTGTATGAAGGTGTAGGTCCTTCGAGGAATAAGTGGTAGGGTATGACTAGCTGAACAGGATAGTGCCCGTCGAAAGTGAGTACGAAATCCGTCGGAAGAGGCACGGCAAGGCGAAAGTCGTGTGCCGACGCTATCCTCCTATCCTTCTCCTTCCTGTCTCTCCTTTCACTCCGCCACTCCTTACTTCTCGCCGAGGCAGATCTTCTCAAAGCTCCTGGCATCAAAAGTTCCCAAGCTCGTGCATAGCGTGGCAGTCAGGAGATCTGTGCCGAGCATGCCTCAAAAGTCTATGCTCGTCGTGTGCGCTAGCTCGCCAACCCGAGCCCGCAAACAGATAAACGTGTCCTGGCATAGCAGCAGTTGTGTCGACGGCGTGGAAACCAACACAAATGTGATCTGGAAGTTACATGAGCAGAGTCTCTCGGAACAGCGCTGTAGGCACCTCCGATGCAGCCCAATAACGACCTGAGTCGAGCTTCAGACGGAACATCAACTTTCGGGACATGCTGAGGAGAGGGAGCCTGCGAAAACATTCGGAGATTTTAGTATATCCTATGCAGGGCACGCTCTCACAATCTCCGAGCTGATGGTAGAGACTCAAGCCAGCTTCAGCGCTTCGGGAATACTTGGATTTTCTGAATCGTGATCCTCATAACCCTCCCCACCACCACCACATTCATTCAATTCGTACCCACTCCACCACTCCCAACCCCAGACCCTCTCACCCCACTCACCACACCCTACAGCTTAACCCCCCACACCCCCCTCCCAGCACAAACCCCCAACCACTCCCCCCCCTGCCCCGTCAACCCACTCTGCGGCGCCCAACTAACATTAGCAACCTCATACTCGCACCTCCAACTAGCCAACGGACCCTTCCCATTAACGCCCCCAACATCCCCACCCACAGACCCCGGCCCCGCACTCCCATTCACCGCCCCCATCCCCCCAGCAGGCGCGTTCAACAAATCCCAAACAAGCACCATGCTGTCGTCGCCACCGCTGGCAAGCATACCCCGTCGACTCGGACTCCATTCAATAGTGTTGAGCGCCCCCTGATGGCCGCGGAGTTCGAGAAGCGCGGTCCCGGGTTGGCGGACATCGAGGATACGGATGATATTGCTGTCGCTTGCGAAAGTAGCAAGTAAATGCGCATCGTGCGGGGAAGCAGCCAGTCGTAGTAAAGGAGGAGAAGGCGTAAGAGTCTGCGCCGTACTCTTGGAGGGTGACGCGGCGCCTGGAGATGCTGCGGCGTTGGCAGCTACAGAAGTCAATGGATGTACCGCGGGTGTTAGTCGGGGGCAAGACGTACATTTCTCCCCCTTCTCCGCCGGCTCATAAATAATAGTACTATGCTCCAAACTCCTCAAATCAAACATCCTCACACTGCCATCCGCGCCACAACTCACAAAAACATCCACACTCCCCGCACAGAAACGGACGTCAAAAACCTCTTTATCATGAGCGATCAACTGCGTTTTAGCCGTCAGAGTCGGGATATCCCAGATCGTGCATGTAGTGTCTATCGAAGACGTGATTATCAACTTCGGGCTTAGGGTATTCCAGTCCAGACTTGTTAATGGGGCGGTGTGCTCGGGGGTTTTGGAATTGGAGAGCAGGGCTAGGGGTTGCAGTTTTTGGGGGGTGGGGTCGCGGGTTTGCGCTAGGGAGCTGCGGTTGATATTGCCGCCTATGTTTTGGGGGGGGTTGTTGGGGGGTAAACTCCATAATCGCAGGTGATCGCCCGATGTGGCTAGGAGATCTGTGCCCGTTTTCTGACTACTCGGTGGTTCCCAGAGGATCCTCGTAACGGGGTAAGCGCACGTCGCTTCGGCGATTTTGGTGTACTCCAGTCCCCAGCCTCCTCCGGAACCGGAGTCTTGGGGTATGGGTGTAGTGTCAAGGATCTGGATGAAGTTATGCGGGTCCTCGAGGTAGCTTCCTATGGCCATTTTTCCCGCCGAGGAGCCGGGGCCGGAAACGGGCCATTTACACCAGTCGTACGCATACGTTGGGAAAGGGGCGAGGTAATTGGAATTGGTGGGGGTTTCGGAGTAACTTGTCAATGTCCCTGTGCCGCCGGCGGAGAAACCTTCATTCGCGTCTGACACTGCTCGGCTACGGATGTCTGTTAAATTGAGGGGGCTGTGGGAAGGGCCCAGGGCTCCGGCGGGGGTTTGGGTGGTGTTGTGGTGGGAGAGGTTGTAGGCTTTGGGGTTGGAAGTTGTGGGGGTTTGGGTTGGGGTTTGGGTATAAGGTGTGTAGCGTTGGGAGGCGTCCATGCCGGCTGGACTGCTTCGGGAGTGGCTGTGGCCGATTGTGTTGGAGCGGGAGGGGGGTTGGGATTGGGTGTATTGTGGTTGTTGTTGTTGTTGTTGGGTTTGCATTGTGGGCACTGTCATTGGGGCTGTGTATGCTGATGATGGGCCTGGTCTTGAGGTGCCGCCGGGTTGTAGTGCATTCGGTATACCGCTTGCGTTGGAAGGTAATATATTTGATCCTTGTGGTGTTGCACCGTGTAGATTGAAAGCTGGCGGCGCATTGGCGTATGCTGGCTCATGGTATGCTTGCTGCTGTTGCTGAGGTGTGTACTGCATCGCGGACGAGCTCGGTATTCTAAAGTCCTCCGACTGCCGCTGTGAGTGTCCCCGTCGCGGACTCGCAAATAACTGGCCATCACCAGGCGGTGCTGACATGGGCGCGTTGGGATCCATGCCTAGGCGGCCGGAGCCAGCCATGTTGACGTGTGGGTTGTGTGCATATGCTGGTGTATCGCTAGCAAAGCTGTCTGTGCCTGCGCCAGTGGTTGTTCCCGAGTTCAATCTTTCGGTTTGCGGTCTTCCGATCGCGGTCAATGCGCTGGCTGCTTGTAACAGGCTGGATGTGACGTTTGATGGAGATTGTTGGCGGTGGGAGTGGAAGGGCATGCTCTAGTTAAGGTGGTCGAGTTTATGGAATGGTTGTCGACTCCGGGTGTATGATCTCAAGGTGAGGTCGTGGTCAGCCATGCACGGACCAGCCACCAGCATTCGTCTCTACTCTCAAAATCGAAGACTTGCACCTTACAACAACATTGACGATATGATGAAGCAAAGTGGAACGGGTACGAGGACTCTTACTTCGCTGGAGAAGGCTGCGGACGGAGAAGTCGCCTTGAAAGAGGCGCGTTCGAAGCCGCATGAAGTCTGAAGAGCACGACGGGATGAACAAGCTATGAACAAACGCGTCTTTCAAGAGATAATAGAACATCCGACTTTACACAGGTCGCGGAGGCTTTCCAACGAAGCACGACGAGTCGCTACCGACAGCGAAAGACAGCGAGCCTAAGGAACCAGGATCCGTGATGCTAACCCATGGGCCACACGCTCGTGTGACGAACAAGCCCAATATAAGTCTGCTTCAGATCGCAGACATGCATCGCCTGGCCGTCACCTCTTCCCGGGTCTTTCAGGATTCAAGGCTATTATGAAGTGATAAAACCCAACCAATCCAACAGCGTGAAACGCCCTTGGTGGGGTGACATGCGCTGATATGTAGATTGGTCAATCCGGAAAGCCTTGCATTGGATCCTGAAAGACCCTGGCGGAGTGGTACAAATGATCTTCTTGAAGTCGTCTTTGTTGGGCTGCCCTCATGTGCTGTCTCTTCTAATGACATGGAGCGGGGTCGCTGCCGCCTAAATGGCGTCCCGTAGCGCAAGATGATCCATGGTACAAGTATTTTTGCTCATCCATAGATGCATGCTTTCGAACAACTGATAAACATACATGTAACTGCAAGTCTTACTGTTTCCCAAGCTGTATCCTCCTCGACCCGCACTACAAAGCGCACCGACCTCCCATCTCGTCAAAGACCAATTCACATCATATCCGCAACAATGGCGAACCCACACCAAGCACCAGCGACAATAACATGCCACTGCAAAGCCATCCGCATTACTTTCCCACCCCTCCGCGAACCCGCCAACGAATGCCTCTGTTCCATCTGCCGACGCTATGGCGCTTTCTGGGCGTACTACAAACCGGAAGAAGTCCAGATTGAAGGAGATACCATGGAAGCGTATGTGTGGGGCAAGAAGACGCTGAGCTATAATCGCTGCAAGAATTGCGGGTGCATGACGCATTATACAGTGGTTCCAGGTGGCGATAAGGAGCCAACGGTGGCTGTTAATTGTAGGATGTTTGAGAGGGAGGAGTTTGATAGGCTGGAGAGCGAGCAGTCTGATGGGGATTAGGGATGGGTCTTTACTGATCTATGGACCTGGACAACCTCGAATCGCCGACCATGCCTTTACTCCGGATCGCGGTACATTGCGGCAACCACTGCGCAGGTCGGGATAACAGATCGAGCCACACCCTATCAGCCTCGAGACTCGGAAAGGAGTCAGTAACAACTTGCCAAGCCATCCGACTTTCTGCTGACAAAGGACGGAGCTTCAAGCCAAATCAGGTACGTAGTCGAGCAACCTGCATGAACATAGGGTCCACTTCCACAACCACATAACGTTCTGATGTGACGAAGCAGCGGCATTGTCACTACACACAGTGTCTTCGTCCGGTCTTTTACTGATTACATACTTGCGCATAGCTTGTGCGCCTGACTAACCACTGAAGACACCGCAGTAGTCTACCGATAGCAACGCCAAGTCAGCAGCAAGCGTGGTGTGAGGTATCTTGTAAATACAGCAACAGAAGCTGAGCTGTTGCGGGACCAATCCTCGTTTCACAAGCTACTATAAGTGCATGCCCGCCACTCCGAACTTCAGCAATACCGACTATCACTCCTCCTTCATACTTCCCAATTACATTCTCTTCCTAGAACAATCACTCACCTCACTGCCCAACATGACCAAACTTATCGTCGTCTGCGGCGCCACAGGTGCACTAGGAGGCTCAACCGCCCGCCGCATGCTACAAGAAGGCTGGCAAGTCCGCGCCATAACCCGCAACAAAACCTCCCCCGCCGCCAAAGCCCTCGCGGATGCGGGCGCAGAACTCGACACGGCCAGCTACGATGACACCGAGTCGCTTAGTGCAGCGTTCAAGGGTGCCAATGCTGTGTTCGCGGTTACGAATATGTTCGATAACATCATGGAGCTTGGGCAGGAGGGCGCGGGAGAGAAGGAGTATAGTCAGATGATGAAGATTGCGGAGGCGGCGGGCAAGACGTCGACGCTGGAGCATTTGGTGCTTCATACGCTGCCTTCTGGGGAGAAGATGGCTGGGAAGGGGTTTTATGTGCCGCATATGGATGTGAGTTGATCGTAGCGCGGAGGATTTGGGACAGATGGCTGACTTGTGGGTGCGTTGGTAGAACAAGGATCGCGCTGCAGATGAGATCAAGAAGTCGATGCCGGAGCTTGCGAAGAAGACGACATTTTTGTGGCTTGGCTTGTTTGCTTCGAACTTCTACACTTTCCCGATGAGTCAGTCCTCAACCCTATCCAGTGTTTTATGGAGCTTCTGCTGACTGCTCGACCAGTGACTCCAATCGAGCTTGTACGCTTCGCACATATCGAAAACGTTGTGCGTGGTCTTGCTGACTTGTTCATAGCCCAACAGCTACGGCTCATACATCTACATTCAGCCTTGCAAGTAAGTCATCAACCATCGACTGCAGGTGTCAATGCTCCACAGACTAACCCCTTCGCCACAAGACCCGACAGCTGGATGTTCTGCGCCGGCGACACCGAGAAAAACGTCGGGACCTTCGTCCACGCCATCCTCTCCAAACCCGAAATCAGCCTGCCAGCAAAATACGCTTTCGCTTACTCCGACGCTCTGCCGTTCAACAAAATGCTCGAGTCGTGGTCAGAGGTGACTGGAAAGCGTTCCACGTTCGTGGAATGTACTCAAGAGGAGTACGGAAAGATGTGGGGGATTTTTGGGGTGGAGTTGGCTCTTCAGTTCAAGGCGTTGGAGGCTCAGCCTGACTGGACGGTACCGTATAAGGGGGATGTGGTTACGGCGAAGGAGTTGGGTATTAAGGCTGAGGAGCTGGTGAATTTGAAGGATGCGTTGGTGAGCTTTAAGGAGACTGGGAAGCTTTGAGAATTTGCCACGGTCGGTAAAAGGTTGGGGACGCTACCATGATTGAGCATAGCTATGTCGGGGCTTCGCTGCCGGTAATGAGCAGCACGACCCTCTGAGAGAGTCGGTATCCACAAACGAACCCAAGTCACAGACTCTTCTGCCTCTTGTTCTGCGTACCTGCCTATTTGCTGTATCCCTTGGCGCACTCGGGACTTCGGCTCATCTCTGCCGAGCGCACGTGAACGTGCTTTTCGACTTCCACGTCACCTCACCTGCCAAAACATACCACTCAAGTCCGCACAACATCGACATCAACCCGGCAAGACTGTCGCGGCCGGTCGCAAAAGCAAAACTAGCAATAGTATTTCCAGCGAGGTGCACGCATCAAACGAAGTACACGACGTGATACGTGCGCCGGCGCTTAGCCTTGGACCTCTTGTTTTCTATTTGGCTACCGGACAGCATGAGCTTGCGACGATGCGGACTGATTGCAGGAAGCGCATGCATTGAGTGTCGCTTTTTGCTCGAAATACTGTCCAACATACCGGGTCAGCGGCAAGGTCGACGCTGCAAATAGAACCCACGAGGTCGACACTCTAGCCGCCGACATCTGAGGTCGACCACCTAGACGCCGGATGTTTCTGCGGCCACGACCCCATGCAGGTACACTCCAGAATAGCTCGAAACAGGCGCGACGCTCAGAGCAATGGTTTGAAAGCTGTTGACAATGACGCAAACGCTCAGGTACCGTACGACGTTCGACCACTCGACTGCTCGATCTTGGACGCCCCTGTCTTCTGCCGTAGAATGGCACGCCGCTGTACAGAAAGCCAGCGTTTGGTTCCAGCCCTGGCCGACCTCAATGGCCGCGGGCTAAATCTGCGTATCATGATCGCCTGCCCGCCAGCGTCAGGTTTCATCTCGCAGTCAAGTCAACCCCATAGGCCGTCACACCTGGCCGTTGCTATGCGACCAGGCGACCTAGAGGTTGATATAAGGTCAAGCTCTTGCCACCTCAGGTCTGATGGTTTGATATCGACAACAGGCTGAGCCTACTCTTTCCCAAGACTCTCCTTTCTTGTCTCCTTGTTTCCTTGTCTCATTTGTCTTTCCTTGTGTCCGTCTACTCTGGCATCGGTGTTCTGCTTTACGCTTTATACTTGTAATATCATTTCTGATTTTCGCCCTACCGCGTGCTTGACGCATGCGCTGTGTGGATTTCTTCTACATCACGATACAACGAATCTGCGTTCTATCTACGATTACGACTTGGACGATCCCGACGCGACATACATGCCATCCTTCGGCAACCTACCAATCATGCCAAAGGAGATCAGACCGTCCATGGCCCGACCGAACTCAGCAGCAGCCGTTCCTTACCCAACACCATCGACAGCAACGCAGCGAAATGCTGCCATCTGGAGCGTGGCAGATGACGAGGTATTGATGCAGGCTCGTGCTTCCGGGCTTAATTGGCAGCCAATTGCTAGCCGGCACTTTCCTAACAAGACTGCAAATGCTTGCCGCAAGCGTCACGAACGACTCATCGAACGCCGCCATGTCGAGGACTGGGATGCGCAGAAATTAGAGCTGCTTGCTCAGGAGTATGCGGCGGTGAGGAAGGAGATGTGGGAGATACTCGCTTCGAGAGTGGGCGAACGGTGGGCTGTTGTGGAGGCGAAGGTATGTCCCCAAAACCAGATAACTATCATTGCCAATTCCTGACTTACTCTGCAGTGCATGGAGAAAGGCCTCAAGAGCCTGCAATCGACAGCTCGTACCGCCCAACGCCGCGCATCCGCTGGCCAGGGTCAATTATCATTCGAGGACCGAGGTAACTCAGACCACAACAGCGACTCAGGAATCGGCCTGGGAGGATCGGACGCTGAGATGGAGGTAGGCGACGTTGGGAGAGCTGCTTCGACTGGACCTAGCCAGCACGCCAAATCAGCTTCGTGGCATGCTCCGCAACCACGACATGCGACGCTCTCCATGTCCGATCACATCCGCTCGAGAAGCCTACCGCAACCGCTTCCACTCTATCAACCGCCGCCTCCCATCATCTCGACTAGGCGCACTTTTGGCAATGGCGAGATGACAGCCAGTCCGGATGATGTGGTGTTTCCGGCATTGCCGACGAACTCTCGATACTCTCCGGACTCGAACGGACGGGGCGGAATCAGCATTCAGTCGGTGCTTTCCCCAATGGAACCTCAGTATCTGAATAGTGCTGGAACGTCTCGACGGCCATCAATATACTAGCTGCGACATTTTCATGTCGTGGATTCTTCTTTTCTTGTACCTGTATCACGAGCGACGATTTTCTTTGGGCAGGCAATGTTGGAATAGAGCGACTGCAGCCCTGAGCGGTTTGATGTATACTAGCATGACTATCTGTGCAAAGTTTTCAGTACTTCCCTCACTCATCTCACGTTGCTGCGGAGCCAAGCCCGGCGATCTTCCCGTCGGCAACCACGAACGCGTCTGTCATCGATCTTGTAATCGTAGAACATCAATCACTTCTCCGATCTGTTATTTGCCCAATGTCCATCGAAGAGAAAGCCCGGTAACCCATGAAAGTGTCGCTGGCCGACCACACCTCCGGTCTACGAAACCCCTATGCCAATCCTTGCGGAGCGCCTGCACATGCGGCTTTGTCTCACGCGCGCTTGGAAGACCACGTCTCCTTTATCGATCATTAACACAGGCAGCATCTCTGCAGCTGCGAAGCTACAGCGCCGAGTACTCCAGACCACATCTACACCCCTTGATTCCGGCAACAACAGACCCACAACGACACAGCGCTCTCCCCATCAGTGGTCGCACATCGCACATCACATTAGGCTACCCGCGATACTCAGCGCATCGCCAGCTATGACGTCCGACTCCTTGCGGCCGCCTGTACAGTCTCGATCGCATTCTCACGGGTCGCATCATCACCACCATGACAACACCTACCTCACGAGCTCGAACAAGAGCGATCCGGGTGTGAGAATTACAAGAATAGGGTTGTACGTTAATCTGGGAATGGCGATATCCAAGGGAATGGGAGGATATATATTCAATTCGCAAGCGTAAGACTCCGTGTGGTCACGCGACCTTCCCAAGCGACGTAGTGCTGATGATGTGCAATGGCAGACTGATCGCGGATGGCGTACATGCACTTACTGACCTCGTCTCGGACATCACGACGCTAGCCACAATCTCGTACTCGCTCAAACCGCCGACCTCACGATTTCCATTCGGATACGGCAAGGTGGAGTCGTTGGGTGCCCTGGGAGTGTCTGGCTTGCTACTCTCTGGTGGCATCATGATTGGATTGCAAGCGGTCCTAGCACTGACACAGCAGTTTTTCCCAGAGCTTGGACACATGCTGTCAAGCCTTGGACTGTTCGAGCATGTACATGACCATGGCCATCACCATGGCGGCGACTTTCTAGGCCCGAATATCAACGCTGCATGGCTAGCGGGCGGAAGTATTATAATTAAAGAGTGGCTCTACCGTTCGACAATCAAGATTGCGAGGGACAAGAGGTCAAGTGTGCTTGCGAGCAATGCGTACCACCACCGAGTGGACAGCTTGACAGCGTTCGTCGCACTGCTCACGATCGTTGCAAGCAACTTCATCACGAACGCACAATGGCTAGATCCTGTAGGCGGGTTAGCGATCAGTGGCATGATTGTACAGGCTGGATGGTTCAACACCAAGTCTGCTCTACTCGAGCTAGCTGATGTGGCCATGGACGAGGACATCAAGCAGAGTGTGCAGACTTCGGCAAAGGCGGCTTTGGAGGAGCAGTTCGGCCAGGATGCAGAGCTGAGGGGTGTACAAGGCATTAAGAGCGGACAAAACTTCTTGGTCGAGCTGGAGATTGCGGTAGCAGAGAGCTTGTCGATTGGTCGCGCACAGGAGATCGAGGAGCAAGTGCGTCAACGCATTGCATCCAAGGTTAGAGGAGTAAAGAGGGTCGTTGTTCGGTTCACGGATAGCTCGAGGAGTGAGGAGGCCTTCATGGACGAGTTTGTTGCTGGCAGGGCGAGTGATGGCGAAGAAGAGGCACATGATCATGGACACGACCACGAGGAATCGGCGAATGGTAAATCAACGTCGATGGCAGCGAATAGCGACGCACGAGGGCGGCGGTGAGTATTGGACTGTAGAAAGCTGGAAGACCGCTTGAGGGACAGAAGACGAATCCGCTGCAGTGTTGCAGCTCTGGCTTTCACCCCTTTGGGCGCCACGCTACACACAAAGCACCAAACCACCTTGTGATCCGCGAGACTGCACCCTGCCATTTACGTCATTGGAGAGCTATTCGACGCCAGGTCATAATTTTGCTGGATCTTTGGGGAGCATGCTACACACTCCCTACGATGACGATGTTTGGACAACTGTCGCGAGGGTCCAGACCAAGCTCGTCGCATGCACGGCACTTTGAAATCAAGCTTCGACGACGAAGCTTGGCCCCGCGCGGCAAGAGCTTGTCATCTTAGCGTACTTCCAGCCGCTGCGAAGCCGACGACATACGCGACTCGTGCTTGGGGCACGCGTACAGAACCAAGGTCAACTATGCACAATTTTCACATATGATGTGCTGAGAGACAGCTCGGAACGACCATGAGATCTGCTCGCCACCCGCAAAGCACAATAGAAGTCACAAAGCATGAACTGCCCCATGCCATTGCGCGTGCTTGAGCATCGAGAGAGGCGCTGTGCCGCGATCATAGCGGTCAGCGCAATGCACGGCCTGCAGCTTCATGCTCCACCCGCGTCATATGAGCGGGCATATAGCCGCTTGGACACAACGGCCACGATACAAATGCATGCCACTCGCGCACTTTTCTCTTTCCTACCACTTCTTTGACAAAGTTGAGCTACTTCCACTTATTCATCTCTTTTAGGACTCACTACTCCTGTTACTTAACCATGTCGGGCTTCATGAGAGACATTGAAGGTGCCATGGGTGGAGGTCGTGACAACCAGCAAAGTGGCGGCGACAACTACGATAATCAGCAAGGTAGCGGCATGGGTAACGATAACCAGCAAGGCGGCATGGGTGGCGGCTATGACAATCAGCAGAGCGGAGGGTACGACAACCAACAGGGAGGAGGGTACGACAACCAGCAGGGCGGCGGCAACAGCGGCGGCTACAATGATCAACAAGGCGGCATGCAAGGCAACGATCAACAGCAGGGTGACCGCGAGCAGCAGTCTGGAGGCATGGGTCAGCAAGGTGGCAACGGCAATGGCGAGCAGAAGAAGTCGGGAGGCTTTATGAGCTCAATGGAGAACGCTGGGAAGGACGGTATGGTTGATCAAAAACTCAACGGATTCTTGAACAAGGAGGGAGTCCCCGTCGGTGCTGATGGCATGGTGAGTCCACAAGGCTTTGTTGTTGACTGTTGAGGACTTTGCTAATGTTCATCAGATCGATGGCTTGTGAGTAAATCGATGGCTGTGATTCTTGGGTGCGCGAGACAGCCGACTCGTCCCCCAAGGTGAATCCCCCTCTACGTGTCGGACAGCAGGCTAACCTTTACACCCATCTCATCTAGCGTCAATAAGGAAGTGAACAACTTTTAGATAGGTTGGGCAACGGCCAGAGCACGAGATTTGAGGCCCTGAACATGAGCCACACATATGAACCACTTCAGCATCTATTACTTCTCAATCCTGTCATCACCCATGCAGCAACCACCTACGGCGGCTTTCTGAATTGGTCACGACTGCCATGACACAGGTTGACCATCCAGCCACGATTGAAATTGACTAATCGGTGGAAAGCATCGACTAACAAAACAACAGGTGATTTTCTGGTCGTTTCAATGAGCGCTCAAGCGCTGTCCGACTCTCCTTCCACATAGCACTGCCTTACTCGTGTCATGCTATCCGACACAAACGTCGCAGTGCCGACATGACTCCTGTCTGTCACACTGGCGGCTAAATGCATCGGCGTAGCTCGCGGCGAGACAGCAGAAGAAGAGGCGCCGCCGAGTAAGGACCGCGATTCAGTACACCGCGAGGGTTATATACTTCTTGGTCGTCCCCTTCGTTCGTCTTCCACGAGCTCCTCGACCAGCAGCTGCGATATAATCACGAACCCAGGTCACGCCACCATGCTTCGCTCCGCCGCTGAAACCTCGGACTTTGGCCGCGTCAACGTTTGCAGCGGTCCACTCTTCTGAGGCCCCAGAAAGACTAGCAAGACACAATTCCTGCACTGGTGATGCGATCCTGGGAGCCTGCAAGTCTGGACAAGGCCGCGTCGACACTCGACTGGCCCTCCAGTTCGCGACATTTGTATTACCAGCGGTACGAGCGCGCTCGTGGTTGCCACGCGATTGACACGCCTGTGAGCAACTCTGGCTCGCCATCGTCAACCACACGAGCGAAAGTGGCGCCGGTCGGGCCTTTCTTGCATGGCCAAGGCCAGCCCTACGACGCCTATGCATGCACTTTCCGCATGTAGCTTAGACATCGGCTACAGACGGTAAGGCAACCTCAACATCGGAGTCGGCCAACTTCGATTTGTAGCCAGACACACACCGCAGCCGTCATTTTTCTTCCTGCTGTTCCGGGCGGCGGTTACAGTTTGTGAAGGTCCATTGTAATTACCACGCCGATCCAGAAAGGGTCCATGTTGGGAGCCCGCCCGCGCTTCGATGCAGCGCCTTGCCAGTTCCTGGTCCATGCTGCAGATGCCATGCAGGACATAGGTGAAGTATCTACACGACGCATGCTCTCATACCGCTGCGACATTTCGTTGGTCCCCTTCTCATCTACCCTGTTCTAGCCTGCTCGCTTTGAGGCATTGAAGTCTGTCACCCGCAGCTGGCGTACGCCACACTACTGGTCCTGCATACGCGACGCCTACACGTCTATACACACGAGCAGTACTAATGTCGACTAAGCTGCTACAAGGCCCATCGGGACCTTGTGTCTTTCCTCGACCACTTTACTGCAACACCATGTCCGACCCAGGAGGATCGACCACAGCTATCAAGCGAGCTTGCGATGCGTGCCACCGACGGAAGGTCAAGTGCATTGGGGATGGGACTCGGCCTTGTAGGAACTGTACCGCCGCAGGCTTGACATGCACCTTCAATGCCATCCCGCAGAAGAAAGGACCCAAAGGCAGCCGTGCCAAAGTCATCTCGGAACTGCGTGAGACACAGCGGCAGACCCAGCTTGTCGCCGCACAGATGCAGGATCTTCCACCACAGAGTGCGCCATATCTACCACGAAGTGGACTGGTCTCTGTCGAGATGATCACCCTTTGCGTCGACTACTACTTCCTCCACCTCTATCCGACGCAACCAATCTTGCACCGCGTCAAAGTTGGCGAGACCATTGGGCGGATGGAGACCGATGTAGAGGCATACTGCTTGGTCATGAGTTTGTGCGCCTACATGATGATTCAGCCGAATCTCGTACTACCTCCAGGCGCGTTCGACGGGCTTGAGGTTGCGCCGCAATCCAGTTACCAGCTTGGACAGATGCTTCTCCATGAAACGCTTCGGGTGCGGAAGTGCTACGACTATGTCGAAACTCCTACAATCTGGACGATCATCACATCTTTCTTCATTTTCGGAAGCCACTTCTGCCTTGACAAGCACAATACCGCATGGTTCCATCTCCGGGAGGCAACCACTCTAGCCCAGATCCTTGGCATGCACGATGAGTCCGCCTACCGATCGGTCGATGTTGTGGAGAGCTCACGTCGACGAAGATTGTACTGGTTGCTGTTCGTGACAGAGCGATCTTATGCATTGCAGAAGCACCGTCCGTTGACGCTGCAAGCAACGATCAATGTGCCCACACTTGATGATGACCCTTCGGAAACGGCGCAATTAAACGGCTTTATCCATCTGGTCAATTTGTTTCGGCCTTTCGACGATACGTTCTTGGGCGTATGGAACAAGTCGAAGACAGGCTGTACAACGCAGTATCTGGCACAGCTACAGCAGCAATTATCAGACGCCCTGCCCACATATCTGAACAGCACGGAGAGCCAAGCAGTCGACCTACGATGTTCACAACAGTGGTTGAGGACTATGGTTTGGCAGCTGTCCATCAGTCATGGTTTCCTTTCCTCTGTGGCTGCTGAGAATGCCATGTCGTTCACATTCCCCATCGAGGTCGCAAGAGACCTGGTTCTTGAAGCGAGCCAATTCTCCCAACAAGCGATGGAGGTGCACGGGATAGGCTTGGTGAGCCAACCACGCTTCTTACATTCGGACCTAGCTAACGCGTGTGCTAGATCGAAAAGCTTTTCGACGTGGCATGCACCCTGACGGACGTCATGTCATGCGTGCCCTACGACCAGAACAACTTTGACTATAGCCCTCGAGACTACTTGAACCAGCTCATGTGTATCATCTCGGGTCTCAGAGGCGGTCAGGAAAAGTACGCGCCTCTACTGCTAGCAAAGATCCACGAGAGCATGCCGTCCATGCCAATGCCTGGCTACACATTCGCGAATGTCCCAACCAACCTACCCACGGAGGAAATCTATGATGGTAGCCAGGAGCACAGTAGTGGCCCTTCTAGCAGCAACTCTACACCTTTCGGCAGCCCTCCGCTCAGCACGCCAGCAACGTTTGGCTTCCGCGGAATGGACTTCAGATCGGCGCCCACATCGGCCGGGTTTGGGCCTGCCATGCCCAATAATGTACAGTACGCAGATCTTGCCGGACCGCCGCAAGTTCACTACTACCAGGATCTCGCACTACATGGCTATCCTGGAACAGCAGTCAAGTACGAGGACGATGGTTGAACGGGCAAATCGAAGCTATTGAAGTGAGCCGGATTGGCTCGAACACTTTCCAGACAGCAGGCTTCCAAGTGTAGCACAGACCTACTGCGTTACTCTGAATTCGACCAGTGACAAGCACAGGCAATGATAGCCGACAATAACTGCCACCTCACGATTCTGATATGAGTGAGGTTGGACATGCTACGACATTTGCGTACAACAGCAGCCAAGACTTGAGCGGTAGCGGCAAACTTTTGTGCATGCGCTGCCCTGTCCTGATGGAGGCTCTCTACCCCAACTACGATGTTGGGCAGAGCATGAGCGGTAAGTCAACGACGACGATGAAAGTCTCGCTTCCCGGAGGAATGTAGCAGAGAAGGACGAGCATGATGCAGAGACCCAAAGTTGGACGTTGTAGAAAGCGGCGTAGAATATGTAGGGTGTATTGACCTTAGTCTAATGCCCTCACTTCACTTGCCGTCGGAATTTCACACTGCGTTTGACGTCGTCGTCGGTCTCGTGACCATTCCGGTCAAAAGTAATGCCACGCCGACGCCACCCGAAAAGCTTGCCGATTTCCTGACTTCAAACCGCACATGCACATTTTCAGAAAATTGTCTCGCTCGCAACGCCCTCGTTCATGTCCCCGCTCGATATGGATCCGTACCAGAAGTCGCTCGAGGATGTTGACGCGGCTTTGAAACGACTCAATGCTACGCTTGCCTCTTACAAAATGTCAAGCACAACGAAGCCGGCAGTTCCTGATTCTAGCAATACTCAGCGACCAGTCTCAACGACGGCACCAAAGGCGAAAACTACCCAAAAGGTGAAGACCACCGCGAAGGAAATTCCAGTCAAGCCGACTCCGGTGCCGAAGAGAGATGCAGCTCCAAAGACGAAAGTTGTCCCACAAGCAAACGGCAATGGCAACCACCATGCCGCTCCTATGCCCAGTCCAGCTTTACCACCGAAGCCCATTCAGCCCAGTAATGGACATGTCGTTTCCGCCATCCCTTCGACTGTGGCTCCAGACAACGATCGCAGCCACGTCGAAAGTATCAGCGAACATCCACAAGCACGACCAGGTCGTCTATGGCAGGAAGTGTTACAAGTGCGCTTTTGTGATCGATCCAGCGACGAGACAAGGCTGTACGGACCTGGCCTAGCTGAGGTAAGCTAATCCTGGACCTAACTACCGGACATAGCTAATATCAGTCCAGATGAAGAAAGCTGGCCAGGAAGCTGATCTAGAAGACATCGAAAGGCTACTAGAGGACATTACCTCGATGCACGAGACTTTTTCGCACGGGATCTATGATGGGTATGTAATCCCCTCCCGCATCGTCTTATCCCAGAAGTATCTTCAGTTGGGCTATCCCGATCTCGCGGCTGGTGAAGCGTACAAAGCGCTCATGCTCTGCGACTCTGTGCGCGACCCGGCAGACATCTATCATGGCGATGTCGTTTCCCAACTTCACCAGCTCATTCCGCAGATTCCGTTGGTCGAACGCATCCGCCAGCTAAAGCTTGACGTCGAAGGAGAGAAGGCTCCTCCAACCTCACGTGCCCCCGGAGAGGATATGGACGTGGAAGTGGATGTTTGGTGCAGATATCATTACCTACCATGGGCATACCGACTACTATCCGCCAGTCTGATGTTTTGCGCTTGTCTCAAGTCAGCTTGCTATTATGCTCGGATGGGTATGGAAAACCTCGAGAAATCAATGGAAGGGCAACGGGATAGTTGGCTTGACGATGTCATTACCGGATGTCACAGTGCGGTGCAGCAGATTCAGCACCCTGAATATGTTGTACTGCCTGGTGATGAGAAGAACTTCCCAGAACTGGGTATGGTCAGGCGAGAGGTGTATCCGTGGAATGAGTGGGAGCCGGATCGCTTGGAGGAGCTGCCGGAGATCAACGCCATGATGGCTGAAGTGGCTCCTAAGCTGGAAGTGAGAGCTACAGAATTGCCCGCTCTGGCTGTCTATGACGACGAGGACGACGATGAGATTCCGATGTGTACACAGCTCGGCGTGTTTGCAAAGGAAGATATTGCTCCAGGCGAGATCATCCTTAGCGAAACATCCGTCCTTACGGCCAACAACAAACTACAAGACTCCCTTTGCGATGCCTGCAACGCCGACTTGCCCGCACTTGACTCTCCGGCTGCGAGCGAAGTCCGTGAGTGCGACCAATGCGAGACAGTCTTCTGCAACACCGCCTGCCTTGAAAAGGCAGAGGCTACCTATCACCGCGCAACCTGCGGCAACGACCTCGATGTCCTGCTGCGAGACGTTCCGCCGGAAGAAGCTGCAGAGTCGCTCTATACGCTTCTACTTATGCGTGCGATTGCCATGGCGGACGTACAGGATTGCCATCCGCTTGAGCTGAATGAGGTCCGCTACATCTGGGGTGACTTCATCGATGAGCCATGGCAGGACTTTGTTGCCTCCAAATTCTCACACGAGTCCCGAGTGGATCCGGACGAACACGACAAGGCGCATGGAGATATCGTTCGAACGCTGCCCTGGAGTTTTGAGCACAATGTTCGACTGCCGATCCAGATTCTGGAAAGGATGGAGATCGATCCGTTCGGTGAGACTAATTATGATCTCTGGGTTTGTAATACGCTGTTTGCGAAGTTCCGTGGGACTGCTTCTGCACGACTCTCGGGTCAGAAAGGCAGTGGCACGAGAGCGAGGGGTCCAGAAGTGAGTGCTGTGCATCCGATGTGGTGTTTGGCGAACCACTCTTGCGATCCAAATGTGACTTGGGAGTGGGGCACGAATATCGAATTGAAGGTGAGGGGAGAGGGAGTCCAGTGGCATGGGAAAGGAGAGGAGGGTGGTGTGCGGTTGAAGAGGAAGGGAGGAATCAAGAAGGGGGAGGAGATCTTGAATCACTATTGCGATATCGAGCTGCCAGTACGGGAGAGGAGGGAGTGGGCAAGTGGTGCATTAGGAGGTGACTGTCAGTGTGAGAGGTGTGTGTGGGAGGAGAGGCATGAGGTAGGGGCTGGTGGTGAGGACAGTGAAGAGGGTTCGAACGACGATGATGGGTCGGACGAGCAGTAGATTGGTCTAACCTCTACTTAGGTTGGGCAGTGCTTTACAGTACGAGGCCACATTTTTGCATGGCGACACTTCTCTGCGCGGCCAAGGCTTAGTACAGCGGTAGGTACTGAGTAGTATGTGGGTATGTTCAGCTTGTACTACATCCCTCATCAGTTCCTACGGACAACCTTTGCTGCAACGACTTACAGTCCACTTCTGTAGCGACAAGAAGCGCAACACTCTTGATGCATAGTAGCGTACACTGTAGCTCACGGCCGTAACTGGTTGCATGTACTCAGTAGCCCGCTGTGAGATTCTCGAGGATTCACCGTTTGTAGCAACCTGGCCTGCGGCCGTAGCGTGCCCTTTAGAAGTCTGTTGGCCCTGACGAGAGGATTCCCGCCCCCACGCCATATCTCCATGTCTCGAACGTTTGGAACATCCCTGCCAACGACCAAACGGGCCTCGGCGCCTCGGCAATTGGTTTCCAACTCATGCACGTTCGCTTTCGCTACCAACCTTGGATCGAGATGCGGTCGCGACGGCAAGGGACGCAGCACGCCTGTCTCGCATCAGCCGAGAGAGATCCTCCTTCTTCCAGCTGCGGCAGTGGACGAGTTGAGTTCCCAACTTCGCACTCGTTCAAACCACTTGTAGCCCATCATCACTCGAGCAGTAGCACAAGATGGCTCCTTCCGCTCTACGCGCTTTGACGGGTATCGTCTTGTTCGAAGCGAAGGGAACGACCGTCCAGCTGACGTTCTCACAGACATCCCGCGAACTGTTGCACTTCCAGCAGCAGCAGCTTCCCTCGCGTACGTGAATGCAAAGTACGGCGTCTCGCAAGATCTGTGGACGATTTCCCTCCTCATCTCCTACGCCCGCCACAATGCGAAGCAAGAGAAGTCGGACCGTGTCAATGCCTTTTACACCTTTGAAAAATGGGCTACCGATCCCAAGACATGCAATCGCACGTTCCTCGTCACTCCCCGTGATCCTGCTGCCGAGAAGCCACGGCCTCAGATGGAGTGGACATATGCGGAGTCCTATGAGGTCGTACTCAAGTATGCGCGGTGGTTGAAGGAGGAGCACGACGTTCAGAAGAACGAGATTGTTGCCATGGATTTTACAAATAAGGAACAGTTTGTTTGGATTTGGTTCGCTCTTTGGAGTTTGGGAGCAAAGCCGGCGTTCATCAACAGCAATCTGCGCAATAATGCTTTTGTGCATTGTGTGCGGGTATCAACCGCGAGACTGCTGATTGTCGATCCGTTGGTTCGAGAAGTGCTTAATGAGGACTCGAAGACTGAGCTCAGTGCCGATGGGCGGGGTCGAGGTGTCGATGCTTTCGTACTCGACGACGATATTGAGCAGACTATCCTGTCTGGGCCGATATATCGAGCACCCGACTCAGACCGTGCTGGCCAGAAGCTCAAGGATACCGCCATTTTGATCTACACCTCCGGAACCACTGGACTACCAAAAGCTGCCAAGGTCAACTGGGGCAAGACATACGCTGGTACGTACGTCTTCCCGAAGCAGCTCGGCTTCACGGCGGAAGACCGGTATTTCACCGCCATGCCGTTGTATCACACCTCAGCATCAGTTCTGGGCGTGCTGCAGCCGTTGGGAGTCGGATGTTCCATTATTATCGCGCCGAAGTTCAGCCCGAAAACGTACATGCGCATGGTGACGGAGAGCAAGGCGACGGTGATGCAGTATATTGGTGAGGCGTGTCGGTATTTGGTCGTTGCGCCGAAGACTGAGTGGGATCGTAAGCACAAGCTGCGGCTCGCTTTTGGAAATGGGATGCGGCCAGGTAAGTTCAACACACGTCTTCTACGGACTTTCTCTGACATGTCTTAGACGTCTGGCAACCATTCAAAGACCGCTTCGGCATCCCCGATGTCTGCGAATTCTACGGAGCCACCGAGGGCCCGGCATCCAGCTGGGTCTACGAGCGCAACGGCTTCGTTCGAGGAGCCATTGGCAAATTTGGATCCGTGTTTCGCTTGCTTTTCGGTGGCGCCTTGGTCCTCGTGAAACACGATCACAACACAGACATGCCATATCGGGATCCTGTCACCAATTTCTGCGTGAAAGCGAAGACCGATGAGCCAGGCGAGTTGCTGAATTTACTAGACGCGAACGCGATAGATGAGAAGTTCTTCGGTTATTTCGGCAACGACAAGGCGAGTACTGGTAAGATTTTGCGGAATGTGTTCAAGACCGGCGATGCGTACTACCGGACAGGCGATCTGCAGCGGACGGATTCTGATGGACGATGGTGGTTTGTGGACCGGGTAGGCGACACGTTCCGATGGAAGAGCGAGAATGTGTCGACGGCGGAAGTGTCGGAGGCGCTGGGATCGCATCCTGCTGTTGGGGAAGCGAATGTGTATGGTGTGCAACTCCCTAATCATGACGGTCGGGCAGGTTGTGCAGCCATCAGTCTGAAGGATGGGAGGGTCATGGATACCGCATTGCGGATAGAGCTGGCGGAGCATGTGAGGAAGAGGTTGCCGAAGTATGCCGTGCCGGTGTTCTTGAGGGAGATGAAGGAGGTGTTGGAGGTGACGGGGACGATGAAGCATCAGAAGGTTGCTTTGAGGAACGCGGGTGTTGCGCCGGATAAGGTTGGAAATGATGTGTTGTATTGGCTGCCTCCGGGTGCGCAGGGGTATGACGAGTTTGGTGAGAAGCAGTGGGCGACGATCGAAGGTGGGCAGGCGAAGTTGTAAAATAGAGAATGGTCAATGATACCCAGGGGCTTGGAACGAGCATGTGCCAGTCGTTCCGAATTTTGCAGTGAGGAGAGATCGGTCGACATACAATGTGACGTGAGGTGGGCATTCTCCTCTGCCCTCTATAACAACAAAGTATAGCTGCGCTTGTGTTATTTCGAGATTGCTTACCGATGGCGCTCGGGTCTCCGAGTATCAATTGTCGTTTGCGGTCAGTAGAGATCTGCCGTTGTGGTGGATGCCGCTATATAAGATAACGAGCAGGCATTTACGCCGTCATGAGCATGCTACAGTACTTCTAGACCAGCAGCACTGTGCCAGATAGCTGAGATGCCGTTTTTATCGCCGGGCTAAGGTCTTTGAAGTGTATTGCCAAGACTTCGCCAAGACATTTGGAGGAAGTGAAACTTACACCCTCCTGACTGGCCATGGTCTGTGTATGGTGCCAGTGATGTTGTGCAAGCTATAAGCCATGCTCGTTGAGGGTGGCAAGCGCCACAGAGCGGCCGAAGAGTAACGACTGGCCAAAAAGTCGATTTTCCACCCCCAATCGACCCCAAACCTCTACTATGGCACCTAGGGATGGCCAAAAGGTTGACGCGGAAGGCGTTGAGAAGCTCTCCATCTGGGAATCGAACCCAGGTCTCCCGCGCTTGAGGCAACGTAGCGGTTAAGCAGGTTGTATGACAAGCGGCTGCGTAATTTGATTAGAAACTGTTTGGAAGGCCGGCGACCCGGGTGGTGCTCACAAATCATGACCACTAGACCAATGAAGATTGATGAACTGCTGGACAGTCCATTGGTCGATGTAGGCACAAGTTTGGCCATCGTACTAGTAGTCTGAAGCACAGTCCGGAGTTGAGCCGCCATACTTCTGCCGTACAGGATATGAGGGAACCCTGCAAGCCATCAGCAAGTGACTTGCAACGCAGTGGAGCAACTGCAAAGCTTTTCATAAGCGAAGTGGGCTGGAGCTGTAAGCCAGACGGAAAGGCTTGGCGACATGGGACCCAGTGTGGATCCTGAATCCTGATCGTGTCCAGATGATATGAGTAGCGACAACACTCTTGAATTCTTTCTAGATAGTCCAGTAATCTCGAAAGGCTACAGCTGGTTTTTGCTGGTGCTGTACGATCTCGTGCTTGCGTCTGAGTGCTCGCGTTCGCGTCACCTTCCCGATCTGTTTGAAGTTAGCCATTGTGCTCTTCAAGTACATCGTTCCTTGCCATCACAACAATGCGATCGTTCTTCGCGGTCTTGCTGTTGTTAGATTGTGACATACCATGGCATTGTGTTATGTCTGAAGTCAAGACGAACAACGTAAACACAACTCGTCCAACATCAG
This sequence comes from Elasticomyces elasticus, assembly GCA_035926095.1. Classification (NCBI taxonomy): domain Eukaryota; kingdom Fungi; phylum Ascomycota; class Dothideomycetes; order Mycosphaerellales; family Teratosphaeriaceae; genus Elasticomyces; species Elasticomyces elasticus. Next base: position 1,533,553 of record JAVRQT010000004.1, read on the forward strand.
ACGCTCGGACCACCCTGCTTTCCACGCGTAACCCCGCGTGCGTAGCGTGTTAAGACGCATACGAGCCCAATTGCAACGACACTTCGACCTGCATAACCAGCTCTCGACTTTCCTCAGCTGCGCACGACTGCATCTGCACAACTGAATCACACAGTCACGCTGTCCGACCACCCATTGCACCGCAGGAAACCACAACACCGCATGCTCTCAATCCGCCCAGCAGACCGAGGGCTGATGACCAGAGCCATTGCGAGCTGATCACACCACTCCTGACTGAGACACGACACTTCCTGTAAATTCCAAACAACCACCATGAAGGCTGCTCCTTTGCTCGTGGCCTGGCACAATGACAATGCAGCTATCTACTCGGCACACTTCGAACCCCATGGCAAGGGGAGGCTGGCTACAGCTGGAGGAGACAACAACGTCAGGGTAAGGACGGAGCAACTGCACAATCGATACTACAATGCTAATCTGCATAGATATGGCAAATAGACTCAACCGGCGAAGACCGCAAGGTCACATACCTCTCGACCCTTGTCAAGCACAGCCAAGCCGTCAACGTCGTCAGATGGTGTCCTCGAGGGGAGATGCTGGCATCAGCAGGTGATGATGGAAATGTGATTCTCTGGATACCTTCCGACAACCCTGCGCTGCAGAACTTTGGCGAGGAGCAGCGGGAGGACTTAGAGCATTGGCGGCAAAAAACGGCCATGTATGCTGGCAACATAGAGATATACGACCTGGCATGGTCACCGGATGGCCAGTTCCTCATCACGGGTAGCACGGACAATATTGCACGGATATACAATCAGCAGGGTAAGTACAGCATGAGACAGCCGAATTGACGTGCTGACCTTGAACAGGAACATGCGTACGACAGATTGCAGAACATAACAACTACGTCCAAGGAGTAGCATGGGATCCACTCAACGAGTTTGTCGCAACACAGTCCTCTGACCGCTCGGTGCACATCTACGCCCTCAAAAGCAAAGACGGCTCAATGGCACTCGCTCAGCACAACAAAGTCACGAAGATGGACTTGCCCGGACGACGAATCTCGTCAAACAGCCCTGCACCACCTGACTTTGGAAACGGTCACCGAGCTTCATTTGTACAAGAAGCATTGGCGGAAGCCATTGGCTCACCGCGGCCGTCAGCACCGGGCACACCACAATCCTTGGCTCTTCCCATGAACCCTCCACCAACATCGCATAGCAGAAGATCATCCTTCGGCTCGCAAATGGGCCAGTCAGGTCGCCAACGCTCGGTATCGCCTAGTCCGTCAATGCCACTTCCAGCCGTCATGCCCTCTGCATCTCCTAGCTTGTCCGGCGGACTTGGACTTGGCGTGCGCAACACAAATGTCTACCACAACGAAAGTCTGACATCTTTCTTCCGACGATTGACCTTCGCGCCGGACGGCAGCTTGCTCTTCACGCCAGCTGGTCAATACAAAACAACACGACCGATCGGTCTAGACGGTGCAAAAGTGCCCGACGACATCATCAACACGGTCTACATCTACACACGTGGCGGGCTCAACAAGCCTCCTGTAGCTTACCTACCTGGTCACAAGAAGCCGTCGATCGCTGTCAAGTGCTCGCCGATATACTACAATTTGCGAAGTGTCAGCACCGACACCAAAGAAATCACCATTGACACGCGGACCGACGACGATATCCCATCATTGCCTGGACCGGCCATGCCAACAAAACCTACACCATCACACTCTACAATGGAGCCTCCGCCATTCCCGAGCGCACCTTCGCCATCACCAAGCGCAGCCACAATGGCTTCACCACGACACGTTTCGGACACGGACTCTACTGCACCGCCACCTGCAGGGCCAGTGCCTGCGTTCGGCCTTCCATACCGGATAGTATACGCAGTTGCCACACAGGATGCCGTGCATCTGTATGACACACAGCAGCAACGGCCGCTTTGCATTGTCAGCAACCTCCACTATGCCACCTTCACAGATCTCAGCTGGACTAGTGATGGCTTGACTCTGCTCATGACTTCGTCAGACGGCTTCTGCTCAGCGTTGACTTTCGCAGCTGGTGAGCTAGGAGCAGTCTACCATGCACCAACAGCAGGCACGCCACGACAAACACCACAACCCATCTCGATCACAAAGGCAAACTCAGCGGCTTCAACACCGCAAGCGACACCTACCGCAGCAACGGCGCCACTCTCCGCACCTTTCCCGCCAGCAAGCCTACCACGTCAGCCATCAGTCCAGCGCGAGACTCCAACAGCAGCTCCATCGCCGTCACCATACAACACCTCCGCACCACGACCTGTCTCGCCGGCACGAAGTATGTCGACCTCCAGCATCGCCACGGATGTCAGTTTCGCACGTTTCGTGCCGGATCAAAATGCGCCACCTGTCATGAATAATCCCACGCCGAGTATGACGAGTCTGCCTTCCGTGGCTGCGGCTGGGTCGGCTGCAGGTTTACCTTTGTTCACGCCGCCGCAAACGCCGGGTGTCACTATCAACGGCTCGACGAGTAATGTGGTGGCGGGCGTGAAGAGGCCGAGTGATGCTAGTGAGGCCGCTGTTGAGGAGGGTAGGGAGAAGAAGCGGAGAATTGCTCCTACGCTTGTGGAGGGCAGTAATGGGACGGGGTGAAGTGGTGTAAAGCATATTCGGTTTTGTCTAAATGGAGACTATTTAGCATGGCGTTGGGGTGGGTATGCTCAGCAGTATGTTATGCTGCAAAGGGAAGGCTTAGTAGATAGAGACCAATCCATCGGTACAGCCAAGCCGACTTCGACGTTGCAAGGGTCAGTCGGGAACCAGAGTGGTCGTTGGGACATTGATTGCAGACTAAGTACTGACTACCAAGTGCATTGAAACTGATCTCAGCCTGACTAACACCGACCAAAACTTATGAAGACTCAAGAGACGCCATTGCTCCGCATTCAAAGGTTCGGCTGACGAGTAGCTACAGAAGTCGCGCAGCACGCTCGTCTTGGCCGACACCCCATGACCTTCACATGGTGTTCATGCATCAAGATCAAGTAAGCTCAATATCCCCTCAGGTCGCGAAGAAGCTGGTCGCAAACGTTGGGCGGCCCATACCTGTCCCCTATGCTCCTTGGCGACCCCAGCTCGCCAAACGACTTGATATCAAAACCCTGCTTTTCAATTATTCCAACCAACCCCCGGCGCGCTCCATCGCCATCAGGTCCAAGATCTCGAATATACTCCAGCATCGGACTTATCTCGTTCCAGCCGTAGCGACTCGCCTGGTCGCTGCTCATCCTGCTGAAGTCCATCTTCTCGAAAGCGTCGACCTTGTCGTACCAGGCTGGATCAACCGGGCTTGGACGGGATTGTCGGGACGGCGGATTGAAAGGGACATAAGAGCTACCTCCACCGCCGTAGCCCGAAGATCCGGAGTAGTCGTCTCCGCCACCGTCATAACGGCTACCTTGGCCTCCGTAGCCTGACCTACGGTCGGACCTTCGACCGCCGGATGGGTACATGGTTTTGGTCTGTTGGGTGCTTTGGTTGTGAGGCAAAGTGCTTCAAGTTGGTAAGGTAACTGTGGTCTTCGTACGGTGCGCTAGTTGGCGAGGTAATTTGCAGTTGAAGTGAGCTGCTGGAACGATTTGGTACGTAGTTGCGAGAAGGTGTTGATAGTGTAAGGAAGTATGATCTGGCAAGGGAAAGTAGATCTTATATACATGCAGCGGGGGTAGTCTGGCATTCACTGGAGGCATTCTCTAGTCACTACCATGGTGGCCGCGTTGCTTTATGACAACTTTACTCGCTCCGTCACTCAACGTTTGCAAAGCATTTGCTCTTCATGACTACTGATATTGAGCCACTCTCTAGACACGACTCCACGTTTTCTCGATTCTTGGACTATAAGCTGCTCTTCACAACTTGCTACCTACAGCACTGGGACTATCTACGACACACCCCACACTCTCTCTCTGTCCCATTGTTACTCTGTGGTTTGATGTCATGGTCCGACGGCAAACATGTTCGTTTCGAAGAGGCATTGTGGTACTTTGATTTTCATGAGTGTGGAGTCATACCACTCATCTCTGCTCATGTCATCCAGTCTCAGTACTCCGACTGACCATAAGGTTGGCGTGCGCCTAACTCCTAGATCCACCGCCCGAGCGACCAGGACGATCGTTCCAGTAGTAGGAAAAGCCATCGCGGTCGGCGCACTCATCGGGTAAGTGCCTTCGACCCGCATTCCCCGGCATCATGCCCGGTCGTCAAGGCGGCAGGTCGTCTGCAGTTACTTCGACCCGCATTTTCAAGCATCACGCCCGGTCGTCGAGGCGGCAAGTCATCGAAATCATCAAGGTCATCGAACACGCTACCTCGACCCGCAACCCCCAGCAGCATAGCTCCTTGAGGGCTCAAGAGACCTTCAAGACCTGGACCGTGGCGTCGGGGAAGTGGCAGGCCGAAGTTAATCCCGAACTCATCGTTATCGATCAGATCGTTTCCTGGCGGCAGCCTCGTCGGGCGAGGGCGAGGGAACATGTTGTCCTCCGTAAGTGAAGCAGTGGTTGTCGCGTGGATGGCCTTGAGTGCTGGTTGGCTGGTATAGAGGTAATGGGGGCTTTTCGAATTATGTTTTTGGTGTTGATGGTGAGTGTAAAGGAGTGATGGTGTTCCAGAGTATTCGTGTGCAGAGGTCTATATATGTAATCACAAGAGCCATGGAGCATCTTCTACCTTCCCATTGACTGCGAACGTTCTGTCCGGTGACTGCAGCTTTTTTAGCCTCGAGGCACTAGCGAGAAGCTCGAGGGTATTCTTAGTTGATGTTGTGCAGATATACTACACTATACATACACTCTTCTGCAGCACGAATGTAGCACCCACCCACCATCCCTGGGCTTGTGAAATGCTGCAATATATATATGCAAGGTCATAGCAGTGACTCAAAAGCAACGGGATGAGTTCCAGGCTTGCTTTGAACGTTCACCGACGAACAGTTTGTTCCCATACCAAGGAAGAATCAGGAAGCCAAGGGAAGAAGAAGATGCCGAGGGTGCGGCCATGAGCACGTATATGTCGTGGTATCCTTCCCGCATTAGCTGCTATGCCAAGTCATTTCGAGAGTAGAGTAAGAAGCACAACACTTTGTTGTTTTCCGGTGGCACGATTCTCGATCTTTACACAACGCGGTGGCAGCCCGTTGCTAAACTGTCAGTACGGTACCAGTGCGTCGGAAATGTGATGTAGAGATTCGTGTCACACGGATGCATGGTCCGCGACATTTGATCGTCCGAGATCTCGCGCGCACCAATGGAATAGAGCAGTCGTACTCAGAGCAGAGTGAGGTGGGGAGGCTATGGTTTCTGCGCAGCGTTGGCCAGCAAGCTTACCCGACATCCGTGGTCACCTCCTGCGACGATTTCGTCGGAAGAGGCGGGCAATCAACTGGGTCGAGAGGAAGATCAGTTCTCGATCTCGCTGACTTTCTTGCTCAGAATGATATAATCCGCCTCCACAACACCGTTCCTCGTCTTGCGGTCTTCTGGCGAACTAGCATCCTGCATGTACCCTCTCCTCGAATAGAAGTACAGCGCCCTCCGGTTACTCAAGAAACAAGTCAGCATCACTTTCTCCACCCCGATCCTCTTCGCAAAGCTCCCTGCCAACTTCATGAGATGCTCCCCCAGTCCAAACTTCCTGAGCGAATCAACGAGATGGATCTCGTAGACATATAGAACTGGCACTCTAGGCTCCGAATCGTAAGTAAACATGAAACTCAAGAACCCCTTGATCTCCTTGTCCTTGACATCACAGGAACGAATAACGAGATATCGCATGTCCTCATCATTCATCTCCCTGATCTTTCGACTCGGATGCCAGCCCCATGAACTCGCTTCGTAGTCATCTCTGCTGGTTGTTTCGACTAAGTTGTAGCATTCTGCCATTTCTTCTGAGCTGAGTATGCGAGGAGAGTGGAGGGTGAGGTAGAGTGCCTGGCCTGATGGGTTGGCATGCTCGTCTGTTGAGTCAGATAGTCGTGGTTTGTAGTGGAGCTCGAGGGGTTCAGTGTATTGATCGCGGAAATCGGTGGCTTTGAGCGCGTTGACTTTCTTGATGATGTCCTCGCTTTTGTCAGGCTTCGCACGCTTCGTAGTTGAGGGAGTGGTGGTCTTGATCGCCCGTTTTCGTTTCGGCATGGCTACGATTCTGCTTTCGTAGTGGTCTGCTCAAGATGTGAGCTTCATCAATGTATCTGCTAGAAGAACGCGTGCGGAACTTTGGGAAGACGCGACTGAAAACGTCATCGGTATCGATTTCTGTCTGTGCTCAACTTCAACCTCGACTCCACGACCGGAACATTGCTCATACATGTTTCGAGTCAATACGAATCAGTAATGAGAGTGACCCGCGTTCTGCGCGCCACAATATCTTCCTCCAAGGAGTTGAAGGGCAAGGGACCGTTCCTAACACTCGAGCATGTAGGACAACTGGTATTCAAAGCCGATGAACTCGCGCTGATGGTAATAGTTTCTCCAACGCTCCCGAACCCTCGCCCTATGGCGCGACATAACTAGGGCGATACATAGTACGTCTACATTCCCCATCACAGTAACGAAATGGTTCTACTCGTGCTGCAATGTGTTGGTGAAACTACGCATATTGGGGGCTAACGAGTCTCGCAGAAGTCCCCCCATCAAGCACGAGAGAAGAAATGCGTACCTTCGCCCGAGGCGAATTCGAACGCAATAAGTTCGTTCACGACTTAGGCCACATCCGGTACCTAATCTCAACCGGGAAGACACAATTCGATAGCATGAGAAGGTATATCGAGCAAAACATCAAGTAAATGTACAGTCTACACTGTCCTACAGATCTTACGGCCGTTCGTATTGTTCAGATCGCCTTTCGCACCTCAGACCAGCCCACAGCGTCCAGGCCGCGTGCCTCGAAGTCGACGTCTGAGCAGACTTCTACAACGCGGACTTTCCACTTGCCAATGCGGAAGATGAGGAGGTTGTTGGTAATGTAGCCCTGCACATCCGCGGGCGTCTGGTCTTTCAGCTGGACGAATTTGAGGGAGTCGCTCGCTGCTTCCCCCTGTGATGTAACGTCATTGGGCGACGAGCTCGCCACATAAGCACCACCCTTTGCTATCAGTCGTGTGCCCTCGGACTTGGACGCCACGATGCCTGCATAATACAGTATACGCGAGAACGGCGTGTTCATCACCAGCGACATGGGGAGGATTGTCCGCTCTTGACTCGCAGAAGTCGTCTGCTCGTTACTCGTGAAAGATGCAAGATTTGGACTCCTCGAAGCTTGATGCTCGGCTCGCGTCCGGGCTGCTACCTCCTTGCCATGTACCAGTTCCAGGACTTCGGTAGCAAGGAGGTGCTGAGCTTTCCGCTTTCCAGGGTCGGCTGTGTGTTCCACGATGGTGGCAGTGATGCCTGATATTGGTATGAAAGTGAAGAGCTTGAGGTAGCGCTCTACGTCGTCGTCAGATGAGCGTAATAAGAACTATCGTCTCGTCAGCGAGTCCCGGAGGAGACGTTTCGTGTTTGCAGACTCACGCCATAGAGATCAAAAGCAGACGTCAGGTTAGCATCCAACCACACCGCATTTCCAGCACTCTTCCCGAACTTCTCGCCGCTCGCAGTGGTCAATAATGGCACTGTCAAACCCATCGGCATAACCTCTTCTCTCATTTTGCCACTGCCATCCAGCCACGCAGATTCGTTGCTAGTCTGAGCGATGAACTTCACAGCATCCATGCCAGCAATGATGTTGCCGTACTGGTCGCTCCCGCCAATCTGCACCTGCACGCCGTGATGTCGATACATATGCCACCAGTCCCAAGCCTGTAACAGCGGGTACGTGAATTCAGCAAACGACATGCCGTCGCCTTTCTCCATTTTGTTCCGGACGCTGTATAATCGTCAGCTCTTGCTGAACCGTGCTTTTGAGGTTTGTGGACTCACTCACGTATCCCGTCCCAACATCGCACCCAACCTCATCCCATTCCCCATCGTCTTCAAGAAGTCCAAAATATTCAGCTGGTCTAACCACGCAGCGTTGTTGAGCAGCTCTCTCTTACCCAGCGAGTCCTCTGCGTGTCCGTGCCGTTGACCGTAAAGCTTAGCATTCTTCCACAACCGTCCCAACTGGGCATCCATAGATCTGAAATTGGTATCATGCACATCCTCCGCTGTCGTCGCCCGGGAAGTCAACCGTCCACTCGGATCACCCACTTTCGCTGTCGCGCCGCCAACGAGAGACACTACGTGATGTCCATGGTGGTACAGCCAGAACAACACCATTAATGGTAGCAGGTGACCGAGGTGTAACGACGGCGCCGTGGGATCGATGCCAGCATAGAAGCCCACTTTCTTTCGCTGGAGAAGGAGATTGAGGGCATTGCGATCACCCGCTATCTGGTTGACATAACCTCGCTCTTCCAGCAGCGCAAGCACGCTCTGCCGTTCGGACGGACGGCGTTGAGTCGTGTGTAGTGATCGGCGCGCACATCGTAGGCATATGGAGCTAGTATCGTACAGCAATCTCGTAGGTTGCTTTCGCAGCATCGAGGAGGTGGCCGCGTGTTTTATTTGTTGATCTCAAAGCCCGAGCTGAGGGACGTGTCTTGCTTTTACAGTTTGTCGGCATCGACAGGGATATGTCCCGGTAAACAGGTCCGTGGCTTGCGTGGCTTCATCAACGTGGGGGAGTGGGGCGTTCGCATGGACGTCGATTTGTGTTTGTTTCTTGACGAGCTGTCGCGTTGTCTCCTCCAAGCAGTGCTTAGAGCTCAGCAATGATGGGAAATATTCGCTTTTTGCGACTGGTTGCATTATCTTCTTCTGATCCATGTACTCGTCCTCGGTCTCTCCCGATCGACAGACGCTACCGAAGTTTGATCTGCCGAGCCATGTCAGGATTGATCGGCAGGACGTGCGATTCGTCGCCAACGCCTTTTAAGCAAGATGATCACCGTGTGCGAGGCGCGAGTCGTGATGATGGCTTCAACGGCGACGCATAGCATAGGGGGGTATTATTGACAATGCGTCCGATCTCACTCTTAAACACCCCATCAAGCATCGTGCCTTCCTGTTCGCACCCTGTTGCATCATTTGCGCTCACCGATGCGGCGAGAAGATTCGGCGAGCCGCACTGCCTCGATCAGTGGTCAACACGCTTTGCACGCGCTCCTGCTCGCCTCCTCCCGCCCAACCTCAATGGTATCTACCGCGTCCAAGGATAGCAGTTCGACAAACAGGAGCTCCGCAATCTTCAGAAAGATATCCCTGCGCCGGCTATCACGAGTAGAGCCGTACCACGAGAACGCATCCGAAATCAGCTTTCCGCCGCCACCCTTGAATCCTACTGCAAGGATGCCTACCTACAAGCTGGTAAGTCGAATGTCTCTCAGCCTATAAAGCATGTATAAGTCAGGATACTTCAGCTGGTAGCTTTCTGCTGGCGTACCTGTGTTTGAAACATCAAACTCTCGACGTCATTGGCTTTGCCTCTTCGAACTTCGCGATGCATCTGGTTCTTCCCACACCATCATCATCATCTCTTCACTCGTCTTACAGCTTGACCATGGATGCCCCCGACATACCGCGGTCGCGCGATGGCAAGATCAAGAAGAAGTTCTTCAGCAACATCCTAACGTCGAGACCACAGTACCCGCAACAGTCCAATGGAAAACGCGAGTTGAAGATCAAGAATGAAGTGCCTGAGCGACTACATACTTCAGATCGACCACCTACTTCGGCGTCAAACCGTGACCGACTGAATGCAGTGCAGGCCAATGCTACCGTACATGCCACTACCACTGGATCCCGACTGGACGGCAACTCTTCGTCAAGTGAAGCCGAAAGTCAGCCCGTGATTCAGGACTTCCAAGACCGATACATACTGCCGAACCAGCGCCCTCCAGGAGGTTCCATCAAGGCGAACGTATTTGACAACGAGCCTCACCCACCAGCGTCGCCCGACTTCTCGGACTTTGATGATGCGCCGCCAGCTGCCAGAGACCACGAGTTCTCACGCCATAGCATGCACGTGCCTACTCGTACCAGCAGCCACCCGAACGCACAAGCTACGTCGCGAGCGCAGTCGAGGCGACCTGCAACCGGCCGTAAGCAGTCAGTCTCTGCACCCAGCGTCTCACCACCCGGCACACCCGAAAGAGTGCATGGCCAAGGTTATGGTACGGGCGACAGGAGCAGCGCAGATTCCATCTTCTCCCAAGACACAAACGCGACATCTATCAACACCCTGCCGGCGCTGCAGACAAAAGGTCCAGATAACAGTGATGCGCAACAGCTCCAGCCCTTGGTTGAGGATGACCCTCAAAATTTCGATCTGGTCGATGCGCCTCAGGAGACTGGAATGGTTGGTCTGTATGCTCTGGAGCGGCGAGCAGAGCAGATGTTCAGCTCGGAGCATCTGCAAATAATATTTGATGACCCGAAGCTGCTTCTGCGATTCACTGGCTACCTCAACTCTCATCGGCCGAAAAGCATTCCCATATTGATCTACTACCTTGACGCTCTGAAGGCCCTTCGAGCAATCAGATATGCGAATGCTGTAGCTGAGGCACTTGACCCGATTAAAGGATTCACTTTCACTGGCGAAACGGCACCTTCGACTGCCAACACGATGCTGGAAGATAAAGCTCGGCAAGCTTTCGAAGTTTTGGCTCGCGATGATCTGCCAGCGTACATCGCACATACCTGGGTGCAGGTGGTGAGCTTGAGCATTCAGCGGCGCATTACGGGCACTCTGGCGCCGCATCTGAGAGAGGCATCCGAAGGACTGGCGGAGGTGTTCTGTTTGACGGATCCTAGTAGGCCCGACAACCCGATTGTCTTCGCTTCTGAGGAGTTCACGCGGACGACGCAGTATGGGATGAGTTATGTGATTGGGCGGAGTATGTGTTTCAATACCCCTTTTGATGCTTGAACGGTGATATATGCTAACCTTAGTTTTTGCTCAGACTGCCGATTTCTACAAGGGCCAAAGACGAACCATAACTCGGTCCGGCGCCTGGCTGAAGCGTGTGTTGCTGGCAAAGAGCTGACAGAAGTGTTCGTCAACTACCGGAGAGATGGAAGTCCATTCATGAATTTGCTCATGATAGCACCACTTATGGACAGCCGAGGAAACATAAGATACTTCATCGGTGCTCAGGTGGACTGCTCAGGATTGGCGAAAGATTGCAGTGACTTGGACGGATTAATGCGATTAGTCGAGCGAGACCAAGATCCGGAAGCAGCGGCAGATGAGGAGCGTGCGAATCATAAAGACGAGTTCCAAGAGTTGAGCGAAATGTTCAACGGTGCAGAGCTGGAGACGGTACGGAAATCTGGCGGAAGGATGCACAAGGAGTACGTGGATGAGAGTGATACAGAGAGCATCAACACAGGTAGCCGGCCGCGACTGCTTCTGCAAGATCCTACACAGGACACGATAGATCGACATAGAGATTCGATGGCTTCGATGGCAAAGAGTGTGGGCAGTACGATCACGCGGGATAAGATCAATGGCAAACTGGAGGGCGTGTATCAGCATGTGAGTGTTGCATTTTCACATCCGACGGAGGCCGAAGCTAATGTTGATGGCAGTACCTTCTCGTCCGACCTGCGCCTTCCTTACGCATCCTCTTCACCTCGCCTTCCCTTCGCGTTCCTGGCATTTTGCAATCACCCTTCCTCGACCGTATTGGCGGTTCTCCTCGTGTGCGGACTGATCTGGCAGCCGCACTGGGAGAAGGTCGCGGCGTCACAGCCAAGATACGCTGGCTCACCAAAGCAGATGAGACAGGCGAAGGTGAAGGTCGACCACGCTGGATCCACTGCACACCCCTACTTGGCCATAGCGGCGCGGTGGGAGTCTGGATGATCATCTTGGTCGACGAGGAGGGTTCGAGCAATCACAACGGCACTGGGCGACGGTTCAGACCTGCTCCACCTGTCGCAGCTAACATCGGCGGTAAGGAGTGGGATGCTGGTCGATCTCGAGAGCGTAAGCAGCTCAACACTTACGACAAGGAGAATGAGCGCAAACCAAGCCAAGGAACAAATCGCGGTGATCCCTACGAGTTGACGAGTAAGCGGCCTGCTGCGAGTAGAACTCACAGTGGGCGCAGCCACCATACCATGGGAGGAGGACCGAGGCCTGATGACCGCGCAGGCAGTGCGGCTGGGCATCGGCAGCCAGTACAGCAGCATGCTGGCGGGCAGACGGTGGATGCTAGCCAGTTCTCGTTTGGCATTCACTCGGCGAACGGTGACGCGAGCTATGAGCGAGGGAGGGTGTACTGAAGATCATAATGGAAGCTGTAATGGTAGTGTGGCGTAAAGCACGCATTGATGGGTTCAAGCGAGGCGTTGGTGGAATACGATTGCTACTGTGCATGGTCATCCGCATGTACAGCCCGCGATAGGGAAGATGGTTGTGCAGCGCAATGTGGCGGCATGTACTAAGAGCTTGGTGAAGGCATGAACGCATGGAATGTACGACGGACTGTTACGCTCGATCGCTCGATGTAGTGTACATCTCGAAGCATCAGTTGGACTCTGTTGTGCATTCACTGTTCAATGGACATCTGAAAGTATCTTAATCCCAGCGACGTGTACTCATCGAAGCACAATAACAATGAGCTAACAAACCGTCAGACACCTTCAAGGTACGTCCAGATATATCGAAAGGAGCTGAGACAATGGAAGCAAGCACTGACCAACTACCTACTACTTCAGAATGTTTCTACTACTTTGCCCACACCGAAGAGGATCGAAGATAATAATACTCATTAAAACCTAGGGCCGGACGAACACCCTCGACATACTCCAGGCTCTGCATACCCGGCGAGATATACTTCAGCGCCAGAGCCACGCCGTGTGGAAATATAATGGTTCGCGAAGCTGAAGATGACAGCTCACTTCAAATACAGCCCGGTGTTGACGGGCGGGCAGCAAAACCAAGAAAAAGATTTCGATCTTGGACACGACTGGATTCGAACCAGTATCACTGTGCGAAGCGATAGATGGATCACAAGCGAATGAATCCATCGCACAGTATCCTACCGTTAGACTACGCGTCCTGACATGATAACCAGCGCCGCCTACCAGCTATTATGTAGAGCGAGAAATGCTAGCCGCTATTACGCCGACTTGGCTGGTCCGGGGCCTGGATGGTAAGCCCTGTGTGGTTGTGGCTTAGAGAGGTAAGCAAGTGGCGAACCATCAGGCTCTAAACTCGCCTTGTAGGGCATCGATCACAGCAGAGTACCCGCCCAGTTGTGTTGGATGGCGAGCTTCCGGCGCAAGCCTGTAGTCGATTCCGTATACCTGTACAATGGATCCTTCAGCTGGAAGTCGAAGACCGTCCTCGAACTTGTCGACAGAACCGACGGTGTACCCGCCACCGTGGGGATAGATCGACGCTGCATTGCCCTTGCATGACTTCGGTGCTTCCTTGAGGGAGAAGACACGGATTAATATCGTTCCATGAGGCCCAAGGATGGTGATGAACTTGTCCTCGCTGACAGGATGCCACTTGTCTTGTGGATGCCAAAGACGCTTAGCTCAGCGCAATACTCACCTTGTATTGTCTACAGCTTCCGCGCCTTCATACGCTCTCCCGTCAGTTCCGACAATTACGTGAAATCGAGCATGAACTCGTTGGTGGTTTGAGTTATGAGGTGCATCACAAATCGTCTGCACAGCAAGCGGTTCTGACAGTTGTAACTCGTCCCAATACTTGCCATACCCGAGTAGCTGTGTTTGCAAGTAGATGAATTTGGTCGTCCACCAGATGCTGCGACCGAAAAAAGTACAATGGGTATCTTAGATTAACACAAATCACAAGTCATCAAAACCAAAACAGCCAGCGTAGGAACCTCACCATGCCAACCACAACTCTCTTACCCGCTTGAAACAGCAACACAATGAACCACAGCCACCACATGATGCCCAAGACCAGCCATTCCAATAACTTGAAGCCAGCCCGACGCAGCAACCGAAACTGTCGTCGTCGCTCGCGCAAAATGTCTTCGATAGCATCATCCACCCGCTTGACGTCCTGCGGTACTTTTGTCGTCAGCTCGACGAGAAATGCGTCGGCGTCGTCTGAAGTATCGTGAACAGTTGTCGTGAGCTGCCCGGCTGCTTTTCGTCCCAAGCCGTCCAGCTGAGAGCTTAGCTGCTTCGCTATGCCGTTCTGAAAATGATCCAGATCTTGCTCGAATTGAGAAAGTACAGTGATCAGGTGATCAGAGAGCATGCGCGATGAGACGAGATGCTCTTCCTTCTTAGGCACACGAGGAAAATCTTGGCCGACTGTCTCGCCAATCTTCGCATATAGTGGTGACGGCTGCTCTCGGAGCGCATTCGCACGGCGCTGTATTTCGCGCGCCTTGACGCCTGAAGACAACAGCAGCGCCCGAACTCGTGCCACATCGCGCGCAGATACTTTGCTGAGTTGCTCGGCATGAGGCTTGTCCGAGATACTCCAGTGACGCTGGCCTCCAGATCTCAGCTTCAAAGACTGGCCGACAGAACCTTGCTCAGCGAACGATATTGATGACGTGTTGGACGAACCTTTCGCTCCTAGGAAGCCGTAGCTTTTTCGTCGCTCAGCATCTACGTACGTGTCGGACCTGTTCGTCGAGATATCATCTTCCTCTGCCGGCAGATTGATACGTGGAGGCGCAAGTCGATCGAACCGAGTTGACCGTCCGGCTTCCTTCTGCGCCCGCTGTTGTCGCGCGATGGGATCGCTGTCTACCGACCCTGGCGTCGCTACTCCACCTCTTGCCATTGGCGAGCGGAAGGATGGCAGGTTCGGCAGGAAATACTTTGGCTTCGTCCTGCTCTGGTCGACAGATGTGCGAGGGCTGGGATCGTCGTCTCCCATTGATTGGCGGTGCAGATGTTCTCCTTCATCGTCGGAAGCTTCTGAAGCTGTGTCAAGCGGTGCATCATCCGGTCTTTCCCTTCCTCGCAAGCGGTCACCAAAGCGTGAGCTCTCGTTGCGGACAATTTCGCCTATCCTACCAGCCTTCAGCAGTCGGCCCATCGTCGAATTACCTTCCTTTGTGCTGTCCATGCTGAGTCCGGTACCCTGGCGCACGCTACTTCCGAAGCTCTCATTAGTGCGGTGACGCTGTATGAAAGATGGGCGCGATGACTCTATGCTCATCCGCGGTCGTGTCTCGGCGCCAGTATCAGCTGCGATTGGCACGCTGTCGCTGGTCGCAGCGAAGTCGGTGGCTTCAATGCCACGGCGCTCCTTGCTATGACTACGGAACAGTGGTATCTTGTGAAGCTTCGTTTTCTGCCGCGCAAACGTCCCTCTGGGCTGTGCCACTTCACGATCGACTTCTAGCGACTGCCTGAAGCCCGTAATAGCGGGTGACGAGGATTCCGTGGCCTTATCCTGTGCAAACTTCCCATCAATGCTGCCAAGGCGACCATCTGCAGACTTGTTGCGTCGGTGTTGACGGGCTGTGTCTACCGAAAGCCTGCCATTGCCATTGCCATTACTGTTGCCATTGGCGTTGGCGTTGGCATTGCCTTGCGACAACGTATCGCGATGCCCACGTCCCTTACCATTCTGAGCCATAGGAAACTGCGTGTTCATTGAATCCCAGTGGTCCGGGGACACCAACACCGGCGATGTAAGCTCACCACTCTCGTACTTGGCCATCAATTCTTCCATATGCTTCTCTAATGGTCCAGTGTTCTCAAAATCATCCGTGCCATGCCCATGTCGCGTCACCGAGCGGCCTCCGTCTGTGCTCCCGCTGGAATTACTGCCGGATCGTGGCAACTTCCCGTGGCGTTTTGCAAGCAGGTGGGTGCCTCTGTGGGCGCGCTTGTGGAAGGGTACCTCTTCCGATTCGTGTATGGCTCTTTGCAGGTCGACTGAGCTCCTGGCAGTATCACGGCTTCGACGCGGCTTGTCTATACTGCGCCTTACAGTCCTACGAAAGATAGGCGAGCCATGCCGATTCTCTAGCAAGTCCTTGTGGTGTCCTCTCTCGGTCCAGTACACATCTGCAAGTAGCTCCGAAGGCTCGATGCTCCATCCATTCTCTGGCCTCGTTACCACAGAGCTGACGGTGTCGTTTCTGCGGTGGCCTTTGCTAGTATCTGGCACCACGATTGCAGTCCCATCATCTCCGGCATACTTCGGCAGCTCAACACGATCTGGAGCATGACGGTATGCAGTATTCGATGTTGCAGCTTCGACGTCATCGACCCATCGGCCAACACTGTCGGTGTCTTGCCATGTTTCTGGAGGCGCAGGAAGCGGTTGTCGCTCTCTGTTGCGAAGTCTACGATTACGCAAAGCTTGCAATGGGTTGTACGAGCGGCCCAGACTGTGCTTGTTGTTGAGGTACGATGGCACTCGTGATATTTCTGGGTGAGTGCTTCCGGGGTTGTTCATTGCGACGAAGTTATGGTTACCTGGCGCATCGGCGTCTGGCTTAAGAGGTGGAAGGTGTTGCAGTAACCTACGATGCTCACTCGCCAGTTCGAAGTATTTGCGCGCTCTCTCAACTCGCGATAACGTCGCAGGTGTGAAGTTGCGTGGTACATCGTTCTGAACAAAGTCATGCTCTATGGGGTCTTGCTCTGCATCTTGCTGGCCATCTTGCGGCTCTGCACTGTAACGCCCAGAAGCAAGGCGCGTAGGCTCGTTGCTAGTATAGCTCGCTCGCCGTCGTTGGCGACTCGCCTGGCGTGCTGTATCCGACGGGCGAAGGCCAGATGATCGGCGACTGTCCGGCCTCCCCGGCGAAGGTAGCTTCAAGCCTCCGCTGACACCTCTTCTCCTACTCTCGCTCAGCTCCAGTGCCATCTGCACCAGTTGCGCCGGGTCCATGCTTGGCGGCCTCGATGCAGATACTCGTTCTTCGCCGTCGGCTTCTGGTCCACCAAGGGACATCTGACGAGACAGCGGCGAACCAGGTACGGAGCTGTCAACGGACAGCCGGGAGGGAGGGTTGCGAGTCTTTCCCACTTGCAGGTAGCCATTCTGCGCCTTCCTCTTGCCACTCCGATGAGGCAGATCGCTCGCCCGAGGCGAGCCATTCATGACTCCTGAGCCTAGTAAGAAACCACCCGACGTCCTATGCCTATGACCTGCGCTGATAGTCCTGCGCTCTGGGGTGACACTGCTTTCTGCTGTATCTTGCGATCTTCGAGCATCATCTTCCATGCTCTTTCTGAGATCCCTATCCCTTGTCGATCTCGATGAAGAAGACTCAGCTTGCGAGCCTGACTCGCCATTACGATCGCTGACCCGCGTGAAGCTCACACCGGAGGCTGCCAGTGGGATACTCGTGCTTCCGCCATTAGTGGACATTGCCAAAGGCTGCGCTCGTCATCGTTGAGCTCCTGAAGTGAAGGTCGACATCACATGCAAAGGCGTTATGTTATATGACACGACCACGCTGTACCCCACAGCACCGAGAAGCGTGTGTCACGACGAGTAAAGAGTTCGAATAGGCTTGTTAGTAGTGTGGAGAGGTCGTGTGGGATTCATGAAGACGAGACACGGCTAGTACTTCGTAGAGCCGCAAAGGGGACTCGGGCCGACATGTGAGCATGACGACGCGCCGAAGGTATATGGCTTGCACGGGCCGTATGATGGTCTTTGCCGCACCAATATCAATGACAACGCAGCTACGAAGGCTGAAATCAATCGAAGGCATCTCAGTTCTTGAGAGTTCACACGTTCAGACGTGATTGCGAGCTCCCACGAGATAGCGAGTTCAGTACAGGAAGAGAAGCGGAAGTGATTACTGCTGCCAATATACTAGTCAAACAAGTCCTCGAATGCTCGGTTCACCGCTGCTGCTACTTGACTGTAGGTGACTATACGATTGTGTCCTGTTCATTCATCAGCATTGCATGGTACATGTAGCTTGATCGATCAACGAGACTGACCTCCGTACTCGACGATATCGAATCTGACTGTTGGTCGTCCGGCCTCCTTGATCTCCTGAACGACTGGGCCATGGCTGCCATCAATGCACTCCACTCGGTCCTCCCTCTCCTTGCCTTCATATACTCCAGGTTCGGCTCCCTCGCCAAAAATTCGTCGGCAGATCATCTCCGTCTGATGGTAAGGGATGTCCATATCTCGAATCGAGTGGATGACCTGCAGACTACCAATCGTTGTCCTACCACCCTCAGGTTGCAGCAAAGATGAGGCACCGAAGGCACGGTAGTATGCAGCTAGCCGCTCAGCAGATAGCCATTTGTCCACCATGCGGCTAGTGAGCATCTCTGCGATGTAAGGGAATGGTCGCAGTGGCAGCAAGACAGGCAACAGACCGCCGATCCGATACGTCAACATCAAGGATGGTAAGCTCGAGAAAGGAGCAACCAGCACAACACCCGCGAATGCTGTAGGTTCCCGATATGGTTTCAGCTCCCTCGCTTCAAGTGGGATGAGCTCGCTACTCGGCTCCGCAAAGTGCAAAGCCACTGCAGTAGAGACAGCTGTGCCTAGACTCTGCCCGAGAATGACGATACGCTCTGGTGGAATCTGAGTAACCTTCATCACCCATTCTACGAGTGTCGTACCGTCGATAATCAGGCCAGCTTCGGTCGGTGACCCCGTCGAGTGACCGAATCCTCTATAATCGATAGTGAAGACATGGGTGTTGGGTTGTAACGCGAGACTGCGGTAAGTATCCGTGCGCCAGCCTTGAGCAACATGACCGGCATTGCCGTGGACTTCTTTGCGTCACGGAAGTCAGCGGAGATCTGTGCTATGACATTGGAGGGTTTGCGCACATGTTACGACCACTCTTGCTGGCGTCGGTTCGTTGCTCGTGAGATGTGCAAAAGCAGTAGTCTGCATGAAGTCATCCGTGGGCTCATGCAGCCTCACTTCCTCGCGTAGGGTCTTCTCGTGTCGTGTGTAAGCGTCCAGTGGCAGGATATGCCAGCCATATAGTGTTTCACCATCCGGTGTGCGAAGGTTGAATGGTGTGACTTGGTTCTTTGCAAATCCGAACGCTTCGGGTGTGTTCAAATCATCTCCCAGGAACAGAGTGTTGATCTAGACGGCGATGGTGAAGGTAGTGAGCATATGAGTGTCGAACATAATGGAGCGTATCATCTCTGACCTTGTTGGCATATACCGCGAAACGCTGAATGGCAGGCCTGTCCAAGAAAGAAAGTCCAACAGCGTACAATACGCAGGCAATGCTAAGACCAATCGCAGTCCTGCTGAGAAACGACTTCGCCGACGGCATCGCTGCCTATGGATGTTGTTGATGTTCAGTCAAGATTGGAAGTTCGATTTGCATGTGATCCACGCTAGCGCGCTCGGACCCTGCCGATTATTGGCTGCCGATTTCGAGATCACCTTCTTCCTCGCATCAACATTACGAGGAGAGAAAGAGGGAGAGATGGCGCAGGATATGAACATCGTCACGGGGCAGAAGCGGAGCTTCGACGATGACATGTCTGGCGTAACGCCTGCCACGAAGAAGCGGAAGTTGTCTACAACCACACCAAGCACAGTTGCGATACCCGCAACGCCAGCGACGGAGAAAAGATCAAAGCTACCGTACAAGGTCGCTGATAACAAGCCTATACCTACCCTGCCCCAGCCACAATCTGCGGACCTTGCGGATAGCGAGTACCTGAGCGTAGCCGCTAGCGAAGTGCTGCAAACCTCCCTGACGCGCTCTCAAGCTCGATGGACTCACGAGGGTCTGTTCGAGAAGTATTGGGTGAAGCCCGAGACGGGAAAGAATGCGCGCGCTCCCCCACCGGGAAACCCAGACCTCAAGTGGATGAAGTACAAAGGCGAGTGTAGAATACGAGTCGAACCGCACATCTTCGAGTGTCAAATGTTTGTGGAAGATAGACCGCGAGCGCCGCCACCTCTCAAACAGTATGCTACTCCTATACAGGCCCAGAGCGTGTACGGACAGCCATATCGACCACAGCAGTACTATGCGTCAGCACATCAGCAGCCCTATCAGAGTCAGACGCTGGCCCCTCTTCGCCAGCACATCCAGCAGCATCCCAACACCCTCCCGCCCATCAACAACATGACCCAGCGTCCGTCATCTGTTGCACCAGCTCCGGTGTCACGCAGCAGCACCCCACTCGCTCAGCCGGGAAAGAAACCCAACCCAGATCCAGTGATCACCAAGCTGGCTGGACGTGCCTCATCTGACCCTGAGCTGAAGACGCTGATGAAAGAAGTGGCAACGGGTAACGCAACGCCTGAACAGCTCAAAGTGTTCCAGCGGCATATTGACGATCTCCAAGCACAGATCAGCAAGGAGAAAGAGGAGCGCGAACGAGTAGACGAAGAACAGAGGCGGCGCGACGCAGAAGCAGCGGCTCAGATACAGATTGAGGACGAGGTGATACAGTACGATGGCGCAGGCGACAGCCGAACAAGCACTCCGACCTCTGTCACATACCACACTCCAGTACCATATCAAGCTCCTCCGCCTCTCTATGCTATGGCTCAGCAGCAGGCCTCAGTCCCATCTCCAACGCATAACGCAGTCATCCTCGCTTTCGCCACACCTGGCGCATCGGAGGACCGCTTCCTGTTCCCCCAGTACAGTATACTCGAGTCTATATCGGGCAATCACCATCTCGCAAGCTTCATCGTCACGCGGAAAGGTCGAGACGCTGCAGATCCTACAGGTCTGGACCCAGACAAGGAGTACTGGCAGCCAGTGACGATCATGCTTGAGGTCAAGCTTGGGTTGGAGGACCTGCCAGGTCATGTAAAGCGATGGGTAAAGCCTGCAGACGAAGTAAGAGCGCATATGGAGGCGATCATGAAGAGGTGCGAGCGAGCACCTGAAACGTTCGTGGCGATGCGACTGCCGTCGAAGAGCTCTACCGGTGCCGAGACAGAGAGCAACGTAGCGAGTAAAGAGGCTACACCGGCCATCTTGATTGACGAGAGGGCAGCGAAACCGAAGTCGAATGTCAAATATATCAAGAAGGCTCCCAAAAGCACGCCTGCTGGCACACCTACAGCAACTGGTAAGAGGCAGGGCGGACCGACCAAGTCCTCAGCTGGAGCCATGAAGTCTGCTCTGGCAACTCCCGCCACCGCGAAGGCAGTCGTTGGGACAGATGGGGCTACAGACGAGCCTGAGAGTGGTCGACCTAAGCGAGCTGTCAGGAAGAGCGTGCGTATTAGCGAGGGCTGATGAGATACTCTACTGTAGTATAATTGTATGATTGTGTATAACAGTGTCGAGAAATGAAACTAACGCCGGTATCGAGTTTCGACGTCTCCGTGCTGGCACACGTCCTTTGGATCTTCGAACGAGCCTTGAGCATCGTTGGCAGAGGTGCGAGCCTACTTCGTTATGTAGCCACCGACGATTCATTGCTTCAACTCACGACCTCGACGACTCGTATGTCTTGGCGTGCAAGGGTGCTCTTGGCACCTCCGAACGAACTCCGCTCTCCAACTTCACCTGTACTGTGCTGTGCTGCCCTCCAAGACTCTAGGTGCAGATAACGACAACACCTTGCTGAGAACCGACCTTGTTCAATAGTATCACAGCCATGCTGCGTTTTCGCACAGCACGCCATGCGCTTCGGCGCCCTCAAAATTCGCGGCCACTACCACAATCCTGCTTATGCAGAACACGGACGCCCAACACATCCACAGCAATTTCAAGACAATGTTCGACGCTCGGTGCTCGTTCTACCATCCTTGGCTCACTAGCGACTGCGTTTCGAAGTATGAGTCTGCGCCCACAAAACACACAACGGAGCAGCATACTAGGCTTCAGACAGCAAATACGAGGCATGAAGGTACGGAGTAGTGTGAAGAAGCTCTGTGATGGTTGTAAGAGTGTGCGAAGGAAAGGCGGGAAGTATGTGTATATCATATGCTCGAAGAATCCGAAACATAAGCAAAGGTGTGTGCCATCCCCAAGCCTTGAATGTGGTGTGTATAGCTGACAATGAACGTAGACAGGGATGAATGGATGGCAAAGTCTGCACTCCACGAGTATTGCATTGCATGGTAACGGAGTTCGAGCATTTGCTCCAGGCTGGAGTCAGATGAATGACCTGTACAATATTTGTACGAGAAGACGAGGCTACCTACGTTGGGAGCATACATTGCGTAACCAGCATGGGCACGGCTTTTACTGGCAGATACGACCTCAAGGCCAAGAGTTCTGCAGCTCACTTGCTCAGAGCCTTTTCTCTAATGAACCATGCACTGATCGCTGCACCGGTCACCAGGCCAATCTGCAGAGCAAACGCAGCGCTGGTACTTAGTGCGTAGCAGTGAGCCACGACCGCTCGCACATCTGGCTTCAGCTCTTTCAGATATGCCAGGCTCTGTCTCACCTTCTCTGCGATCTCGATCGCCTCGCTCTCCGGTAGCCCCAGTGAAGGCAGCTCAAAGGCCAGGCTTTTTCTCAAGGCTTGATTGGCAACGGTGGCTGACATTGATATGCCAAAGACACTGCCTAGCGAACGGAACAGGTAGCTGCAGGCTATGGCGATTGCTTGATCGTCTCGAGAGGCGTTCGCAATGAGGCCAATAAGTGTCGAGGTCACACCCACTCCACCGCCAAATGCACCCAGAGTCATACTGAGTACGATTCCGATCGTGCTGTTCGTGATGATGCCTGTGAAGAGGAAGACACCTGTTGTGCCAATGGCTAGAGCACTGTAAGATATGATGGTGAGCCAATAGAACTTTCCGGTACGCTTCATGTAAATGCCTCCAAACAAGCTTCCGCACACAGAGCCGAGGATGCCGGGTACAAGTCGCAGGCCAGCGCCAGCCGCAGAGGTACCATCGATTGCCTGGAAGTACAGTGGTAGGTAGAACATCAGCGCGAGGTAACCCGCCATCGCGAAGAAGTTACAAAGATAGCATCCGATCATACTGCGGTTGAAGAGGATATGGCCAGGCGCAAATGGCTCCTTCGCCACCTTCATCTCGACGAACACGAAGATGATGAACAACGGGAGGGACACACTGATGGAGACGACGGTGATGGTCGCACCCCAACTGTCGTTACTGCCGCGATCAAGCGCGAGAAGAAGAAAAAAGACCGCGCTGATGAGGATCGCTGCACCAAGGAAGTCAATTCGTGCCAGCTTCTTGCGCCAGTCTGTGTCGTCTTCTCTGGGGAGATGGACGGCAAAGTAGACGGCCACGCACGCCATAGCACATAAAGGCGTCTGAGCAAGGAATGCCTGCAAAGATCAGCATATATCGACAATGAGCTGACCAGACTGACGAACCCATCGCCATCCAATGGTGTCCGAGAGAAACCCTCCCAGTGGTGCACCAGACGCTGCGCCAGCAGCGAACACAATATTGACATAGCCTTGCCAGGTGCCTCGATCTCGAAGAGGAATGACATCAGACATTAATATTGAGACGCACACATTCATGCCACCCGACCCAATACCAGCAAACGCCCTTGCAGCGATCAGCTGCGTCATGTCCTGTGCCAGACCACAGAATAGACAGCCAAGGCCAAAGACCACGTAAGCAAATAGCAGGCATTCTTTCCTTCCGAACACGTCTGAGAGCTTGCCGTATAGTGGTTGAAACGAACTAAAAGCGATGGGTGGCAGGGTCAGCGGGTGTCTCCAAAATTGAAAGAGCGGCCTAGCTGCGAGACATCTCTTTTGTAAGTCCGTCGAGATAACGAGCTAAGTCCGAAGGCGGTAGCTCGTAACTACTCGGCGGTCTCGAGGTGCCAGGCCTCCAAGGTTTACACCCATCGGGTTGCTTACGTGAGAGTAAGAAAGTATGCCGTGGCGATCCAGCTCGTCAGATTGAGAGCGTCGAGCTCGCTGCCAATGCGTCCATAGCTCGTGACGATAATCGTTTGATCTGCTGAGCCTAAGAAGATCCCAATACAAATGGCGGGCAAGATGTACTTCATCTGCTTCATCACCTCCGGCATGCCTTCGTACTGCTTTTGGTTGCCATCGAGGCTTGGTTGTCGCTCGAGCCCAGGCTCATCTCCCCGGTTTGCATCGGGTTCCGTGCTCGTATTTGGCGCTGGCTTGAGTAACGGGGACGTTTCCGTGGGTGAGTGTCCTGACCGTCCAGCACCATGTGCCATGACGAACTGCAATTCAATAACATTGCAAAGCCAAAGAACGAGCTCGCAACTTTTGATAGCGAGAGTTCGTGTTCTGGGCGCCCAGTCCCGATAGGGCAGGTGATAGGCCACGCTAGCCGCCAATACTGGGATACGACGGCGGGGAAGAACTGGGTTGTTAGACTGAAACATAGATTCTATTACCCGGACAACGGTACTGGC
The DNA here is from genome assembly GCA_035926095.1 of Elasticomyces elasticus. Classification (NCBI taxonomy): domain Eukaryota; kingdom Fungi; phylum Ascomycota; class Dothideomycetes; order Mycosphaerellales; family Teratosphaeriaceae; genus Elasticomyces; species Elasticomyces elasticus. The sequence continues at coordinate 1,557,864 of JAVRQT010000004.1, forward strand.
GACAAGCTGATCATGAAGCTACATGGGGCTTAGAGTTACTTGGGATTATACAACTGGTACTACTCGTCACTTCGCCTGGTGCCTCAGCATCTCCATCATGTTAAATCGTTGGAAAACAGGCCCGGTCGACGCTCAATGAGAGCCCGCACCTTGCTCCGCCTTCAGCTTCTCGATCTCAGCATACGCAGCTTTGACGCTCTCCCTGGCCTCCAGTCGCTGCCTCCATGCCCACATGAGTGGCAGACTCTTCTCTAGCTCGGCCTCGGAGCCCTCGCCCAGACAAAAGGGGGCGATATGGTTCCAGGGTACGAACATGAAGTCGACGAAGGAGACCTTGTCTCCGACGAGATACGGTTTTCCGGTTTTGGCGAGGTGGGCTTCGATCACCCCGAGCACGCGCTTAATCTCCCCGTTGTAGCGGTCAATGGCCGAAGTGAGATTCTTCTCCGGATGATAGACCTTGAACCACTGTGGACAGAGTATCAGTCTTCATATCCTGAACAACCGGGTATAGACTAACATACCACGGCTTGTCCAAAGTATGGCCCTTGTCCTGATACTTGAAAGTATCTAGTCGGGAATGTTAGTATCCAAGATTTGGCAGACATAAATTGACATTCTCACTTCCAAGCAGCCTGATCCCACTTCTCTGGGTTCGAAGTGTACTGAAGCTTGTGCTCCTTGTCGTAATTCTCGAGAAGGTACTCGATGCAGGCGCCGGACTACGGCTAGTAAGCACAACCGCAGAACCTGATTGCAATGTCATGACCACCTACCTCCCATACCACGACTCCAGTATTCAGGTCGTCGAGTGCTGGAACACGACCATTCGGGTTGGCGCTGATGTAAGGCTCTTGCTTGAGCTTCGACATGTCCACAAGGTCTTGATGAAACGGTACGCCGAGCTCGGTGAGAATGATGGCGACCTTGAGCGGGTTGGGCCCGCCCAGGTGAGAGTACAGCTTGAGTGGTTTGAGTTGTGCTGCCATGGTATGTGAATGTTGCGATTGTCGATAACTTCAAAATGGCAAGCGGATTAGAAGTATATATAATAGATCAAGAAGACTTTGGTAAGCATCGCGATACTCCCGAGGTCAACGCCTTTCTTAAGGCTGTTTACAATCGTATCGTTCCTTAAGGAGAAGGAGTCGTTCAATCCTGACCAATCGCATAGTCTACGTCCGGAAGGATTGTGGAGCAGCGTCAAGTCGGTGCCGGAACTGTCCAATCTGAATCGACTGCATCAAGCCCCCGAGTAACACCACAGGTATAATAGCAAGCCTCCGAACTCCGATGCGTTTGTATGGTTAATATTTAATGCCACTCGGATGAAAAGGCTCCGGATCTGCGATGACTCAGCTCGCTTCTTGTGTGGTCCTAGGGACATTGGTCAAAACGGGGCCGAAAAGCGGGAGAATGTCCAAGATGGAGAGCATAAACAGAGCAAGCAGAGTACCTATAGCTCGAGTTTAGCTGTCATTGTCTGGTCGCGTCCTGCCTTCTACTACTCGCACAGTGGAAGATCATCATACTCCTTTCGCATGAACTTCCGCAGCTCTTCCAAACCTTCCTTCACGACTTCTGTGCGATTCACGTACCCGATCCTTACGTACCCCTTCCACTCATCCCCAAACCCGACATCGCCTGGAAGAAACATAACGCCTGTCTTCTCCTGCAGCGTCTCACAGAACACTTTCGCATCAATGGGCTTCCCATCGCGCTCGAACTTCACAAATGCTGTTGTACCAGCCACTGGCTTAGTATAAGAGCAGTACTCGTCGTGCTTGATGACGAAACGCTCGATAAGCTCCAGATTCGCCTTTGCTAGCTGGATATTGCGACCAAGCAGACTATGCAGTGTGTCTGGTGACAAAGCGAAAGCAGCAACTTGCTGATCGAGCTGGCTGACGGCATTCGTGGTGTAGTCTCTGGCGCTCGCACATTGCTCGATGATGTCGCGGTTCCTGCTTGCCAGCCAGCCGACTCGAACCCCCGCGAGCGAGTATGCTTTCGATAGACTCCCTGTGGTGATTGTGTTCTTATAGCCCATTGAAAGGATCGAGGGTGGGAAGTCTTTGTCCATTGGCGTAATGCCGTGGAACAACGGGCGGTATACCTCGTCTGAGAAAACTAGGATGTCCTTGCCTGCTGCCAGGTCCACAATCTGCTGTAGTAAGGGCTTTGGGAGAATCTGACCGGTTGGGTTCTGTGGGTTGCTACAATACGTTAGAGAGATGCAGCTGTGGCCAGTAAAGGGCTAACAAACTTTAAGATAATCATCTTGGTGTTGTCTTTGACCATAGCTTTTAAATCATCAAAGTCTGGCAACCACTTGTTGTCAGGTTTCGACTTCCACAAGTCGACCTCTGCGCCCAGCGAAGCTGGTACTGAGTACAATTGCTGATACGTCGGATAGTGGCAGATAACATGGTCGCTTGGCTTTAGCAGCGCATAAAAGACCAGAAAGTTGGCAGCGATCGCTCCAGGGGTAATCAGGATGTTGTCTGGTGGGAGCGGAGTGCCAACTTTGGACGAGTAGAGTCTCGAGAGGTTGTTCCGCAGTGGCGTGCTACCACGAATCTCGCCATAGTTCTGTATTGCCGACAGGTCGATGATGTCGCTGGCTTTGCATTCCTTGTTCTCGCTCAGCGATGCAAGCTCTTCGATTGACACACTGGCACAGCATGTCTCGGCTATGTTGAACTTAGCTGTCGTTTCGTATTTGTCCATCCACTGTTCGGGTCAGCTCGAGCAGAATCAACATATAGCCACTGCTACGAGGCATACACATACGTACCTGCTCGACTGAGAAAAGAGGCGGAGGTGCCATGACGGTTCGTGGACTGCTCCAGATGTGTCGGCCACGCCAGCGATGACTCCAAATACAGGTTGTTGGAGAACGAGGGTGAGGCTGAGCGCGATGTTGTTTTGCTTGCCAGTCCTGCCTGTCGACTGAATACGTGAGCTCTCAGTACGGCAGTGAGCAGCTTGCAGGAGGACAAGGAAAGAAGGTGGAAGCGCGACGAGGATGGGTATACGGTGTTGAAGCGTGCCTACGAGCTTGGGATGTCTGCTTCCGCAAGGCCGCAGCCCCACTACCAACCCGTTATGATTCCAAAGCTTACAGCAATGAATGGTCTTGCGCTGGGGCCACTCTTCGCTGGTATATTGAGCTGGGCAGCTACAGGAATATCTTGGCCTTTCATGTGTGCAGACAAAAGAAGTGTCGAGTCTTCGGTTCCACGTGAGGTGTCAAGATCGGCGCCTCGGCCTGGAAGCTTGGACCTTTCCGCCACCATGTTGGTGCACGCGGATGATGGTCTAAGATAGCAGCCTAGAAACATCTCTATGGAGTGGAGTGGAGACTGTCATTACCTGCGAGTCAACGAGACCTCACGCCACCATCCCTCAGACGCTCGAAGATTCCAAGCTCTTAGGAATCTTCACGGATCACTGGAGACGAAACTGGCAAGACGAAAGCTAAGATGTGGCGGGTTGTGTCCGCGGTGGTCGCGATAGCAGTACTCCAGATCGTACCATCTGTGGTCGCAGCAAGCCGTCAGACGAACCAATACTATACCACCAACGACGCCCTTCTGCCGCAACAAGACTTATTCAGCAGCAGCTTGTACGAGAAGCGGCCAGAGGACTGTCCACCATGCTTCAACTGCAACTTGGGCGACTTTGTGTGCCTACAGTATGCGAACTGTACAAAGAGCAGCGGGAAGTGCGCATGTCCTCCGGGCTTCGGTGGAGAGGATTGTAGCGCCCCTCTCTGTGGGTCGCTGGCAGAAGGCAAGGATAGGCTACCAAGAGAAGGAGACCAATGCGAATGTCGCGAAGGATGGGAGGGAATCAACTGCAATGTGTGCAAGACAGACGCTGCGTGCGCGCCAATGATGCCACCGAAGCAAGAGGATGGCGCGGTCTGCTACAGGGAGGGTATAGTGGTGAATGAGAACTACCAGATCTGCGATATCACGAACAAGAAGATTGTGGAAACTTTGAAGGAGAGGAAGCCTCAGGCAACGTTTAGCTGCAATGCCGAGCGCGAGACTTGCAATTTCCAGTTCTGGGTCGGGCAGCAGGAAAGCTTCTACTGCGCGTTGGATAACTGTGCTTGGAAGGCGGAGGCTACAGATACCCGGAACAGCACCAGCTATAAGTGTGAGAACATCAAGTGTAGCTGTATACCCGGTCGCTTCTTGTGTGGCGCGGAGAACAGCATCGACATTGGCGATTTCCTGGACCAGGAGATAAAGGGCCCGGCAAGCTTCTCGACTGTGCACAGCGAGAACGCGAGAGAGGATGGGTCAAAGTTCTCCGAGCCGGCCATGAACCAGTTGATCTCGAGTGTGTTTGGCGACACGAGCATTCAGTTACAGTGTCACAGTGGAGAGTGCCTGTACAGGACTGAGGTGCCAGGCTATTCACGACCAATCAAGAAGATCAACACTCCACTCATCGCAAGTGTCATCGCCGGGTGTGCACTGTTCGTCGTCGCTGTTATCTTGCTCATCTTCTTCCTTGGACGAAGAAGCTCAAGACGCTACGGACCCATCCACTTAGGAGACGACGAGGAAGAGGAGAATGCTAAGCTGCTTGCTGATCATAAGCCTGCTGCGCTGTACTTTGATAACGTGTCTTACAACCTCAAGGGTAAGCAGATCTTGACTGGCATCACCGGCGCCGTACATCCAGGTGAGCTGCTAGCCATCATGGGCGCATCAGGCGCTGGCAAGACATCGTTCCTGGACATCATGGCGAGAAAGAAGAAGCGCGGTGTTGTTTCGGGCGACTTTTGGCTCAACGGCGAGAAGGTTACCGACGATGAGTTTCGATCGGTCATCGGCTTTGTCGATCAGGAGGACACCATGCTGCCCACACTAACTGTTCATGAGACGATTCTTGACTCGGCACTTCTGCGGTTGCCCAAGGAAATGAGTGTTGCATCAAAAGTGCAGAAAGTCGAAGATGTGGAACGACAGCTTGGCATCTACCACATCAGGCACCAAGTCATCGGCTCGGAAGAGGGCAACGGACGCGGCATCTCAGGGGGTGAGAAGCGGAGAGTAGGCATAGCATGCGAGCTAGTCACAAGCCCGAGCATCCTATTTCTGGACGAACCCACGTCTGGACTTGATGCTTTCAATGCGTTCAATGTTGTTGAGTGTCTCGTTACGCTCGTCAAGACATACAATCGGACAGTCGTGTTCACGATCCATCAACCGCGCTCGAACATCGTGGCCCTCTTCGACCAGCTCATCCTGCTTGCCCAGGGACGGACTGTCTACAGTGGACCATTCGACAAGTGCCAGAACTATTTTGACAGCATTGGTTACTCGTGTCCACCTGGCTTCAACATTGCGGATTATCTCGTTGATCTGACTATGCATGCGAGTACGCCCTACGACCCGAACGAGCAAGTTGAAGTGGCTTTCAGTGCGAATGGAGATGGTGATATGACGCGCGCAAGCTCCACGAGAGCCGTGAAGAGTATAGCCAGTCTCAGTAACGTCAGCATGGTGGGCTCGCTTGGCTCTGGTGCCGAAAGTCCGCAGGCGATCAGGCCCAAGAACAAGCGAAAGGCTAGCATACGACAACAACAAGAGCGGCAGCTATACTCGCGCAAGAACACGTCTGAACCACCACCACGTCCTTCGGGCGGAAGTCTGCGGAGCGAGGGCGATAGCATGCTTGGAGATGACGAGCGGCAACAGTGGGTGAAACTGTCAAAACAGCAAGGTCAACCGCCGCCGCAAGTCAACGAAGACCCACATGACCTCCCGCCGGCGGCGCCTGGTGCGACTGGGACGGATCTCGATGTGCTCATTTCTGCATACAACGAGTCCGAGGTCGCTGCTGCCCTTCGCGATGACATCCACAATGCAGCCGACACTGCGAACGGCGCCAACGGTCACTTGAATGGCTCACCCAACCGAGCCGCGTCTGGCAGAGTGAAAGGCTACCGCAAGCCTTGGATCCACACGCAATTCATTATCCTCTCACGGCGAACATGGCGCAATATCTACCGCAATCCGATGCTCATGCTCACCCACTACGCTATTGCCATCATACTTGCCGTCTTCGTTGGCTTTCTCTTCTACGGCATTACAGACGACCTCGCTGGCTTCCAGAACCGGCTCGGATTCTTCTTCTTCATCCTCGCACTGTTCGGCTTCAGCACTCTCACCTCGCTTACGGTCTTCGCGCCCGAGCGTTTGCTCTTCGTACGGGAGCGTGCTAAGGGCTACTACCACCCTTTCGCGTACTACCTTAGCAAGGTGGTCTTCGATATCGTGCCGTTGCGGTTGATACCACCCATCATCATGTGCATCATCGTATACCCGATGACTGGTTTGGTACCTGCATGGGCGGAGTTCTTCAAGTTCCTCCTGTTCATTGTGCTTTTTAACCTGGCAGCAGCCACGATTTGTCTGTTTATCGGCATTTGCGTGCGGAATCAGGGTGTCGCGAATTTGTTTGGTGTGCTAGTCATGCTGTTCAGTCTGCTGTTCGGCGGATTCCTGTTGAACCACAACACGATACCGAAGCCGGTCGCGTGGTTGCAGCAGGTAAGCAATTCTCTCTTACTGTGGTTGAACATGTGCTAACGAACGATCTTCAGCTCTCCATCTTCCATTACGCCTTCGAAGGCTTGATCGTCAATGAAGCACGCTACCTCACGCTCATCGACAAGCAGTACGGCCTCGACATTGAGGTACCTGGATCAGCGATTCTGTCAAGCTTTGGTTTTAACACCCTGGCACTGTGGCGAGACGCCATAGGTTTGGGTGCCATTTGTGGAGCGTTCCTATTGTTGGGTTACATGGCATTGCACATCTTCCTTGTGGAGAAACGGTAATGTATAGCATTTACTTGCGAGCATATGTGCTGCATAGAGTAGATCTCGTAGCGCTATCTGTACTATAGATTTTCCGGAGCATTTCTATGACCTTGCGTGCTGATGGGGTAGCAGCCAGGAGGTCGCATCGATATATCTGGTGCCTACTCGTGAGGCGCCCGTATATACGGCTATCTGCCATTGTTCACTGCCAGCAGCATGGAAAAATCGAAAATCTGGCTCATCAAGGGTCTTCAGAAGGATGCATGCATGCCAACCCTGAAGTGAAGGATATTCGCTGTATCATCTTTGAGTAAGTTCTAGCAGTCCCAGTTATCATACAATTCATGCTTGCATCACAAGCGCAGTGATTACCACTGCTTCGATATCTTGATCGTCAACTGTTCCTGAGTACACATATCACCCGCAGGCGACGTGATGTTGACCATGCTTGTAGCCGCATCTCCTCCCACTATCCCGCCATCATAAGGTGGCTTGCCCAAACTACGCTTGACATTAGCACGCTTCGAAACAAGAACACCAAGGGCACTTACCAAGGGTCTGTGTAGCTTCTCTCGAGCGACAGACTGGTCCCGCTGTAGATGAAGCGCACCTCGTTGCCCTCGCAAGCATAGTACGCCGGGTCACGCAAGCTCCCACCACTCCCGGCAGCTACTGTTCGTGAGCACGTCGTCTCGAGCTCCAGGCCTGGGTTGACGTCGCAAAAGTGGAACGAGATGTAGCTTTCGCTGGCTGATCCGGCGGCAGCTTCGAAAGCAGTGATGTTTGAGATCGTCCAAGGTGTGTTCTCAACTAGAGCATGACCTGCAATGGATAGGTTTAACGTCAGCTCTTCGTTTCCAGAATGCACCGTGCATTTCTTGTACTTACATGTTGTCGTGTTTGACAGTGGAAGAGCGTAGACGACGCCCAGAAGTGCTGAAAAGCTGGTGAGCAAAAGCATGTTGATGTTCTGCCTGTTGAAACGATCGGCTTGATATGGGCTCTGTCTTCTGGGATATTGTCAAGTGGACGTTGCTGTAGGGATGCACTGGAACGTAAAGTTGTAGTGTACTGGATGATGTAGTATTGTATTGATGTGGGAAGATGTTCGATAGAAATAGTGCTGCTCGGAGTTCTTATTGTCCAAGCAAGTGAATTCACCATGCACTCAAGTGGCGACGCCAATAAATCTCATGTTCCCATCAGTTTGCTCACGACAAAGAGCAGCTGCAACACAAGCCAATTGATATCATCGTACACTGTACTCCGTGTTCGTCGTCCGGTGGGTCCGATACGAGCATGGCGAAGTGTTTGCATGCAAGCAATACATCATTCACGCATGATGAAGCCGCGTGGAAGGTACCAAGAATGGCAAAACCGCAAGGCGAGTTGCATATGCATGCAATCGATGCACCCGCGCCAGACAGTCGGGTCCCGAGACATGGCGCGTGCCCGGCAGTCTTGCTCGTGGCTGGTGTTGTATGACGGACGCTTCGGGTCGAAAGCAAGATCTTTGAGCATTTGTGGGACGAGTTGTGGGCCTGTGCGACGGCGTGGCGAATACTGCAATGCGTTTGATGCTGTACTCTCGAAGGCCTCGAAATAGCATTGTTGTGCAGTTTGTTCGCAAGTGACGTCTGATACTAGAAAGCGAGAACGATGCGTACTGGTGAGCGGTATACGCTAGCCGCAGGCTGCGGTGGCCATTGTAAGTTGGACGGAGCTGCATTAATTTCGGTATATCACGATCTCCGCACCGACGGACGAGACCTGCTGCTGCGAGAATCGAACAGCTCTTGAGGCTAGGGTGTTTGCGCAAGCTGTGCAATGGTTTCAAGGGAACCCTTCACAATTTGGACTGTTAAAATCTGCTTTGCACGCCGAATTATGCTCTGCGGGTCTTCGTGATTAGATAAGTGTTGAGACCTGACACTGGCCACTGCATAGACAGATCTACTCGTCCTTCAGGATCAGATTATCTGTAGGCTTCACTCTCTGCGCCCACTCGGTCCAGCTGCCATCATAGATTCGTCTGCTACCATCACCATAGCCAGCAGCCATCAACGCAGTGTCGATGACTGTGGCAGTCACACCTGTTCCACAGCTTGAGATCACAGGCTTGCTGGGATCAATGCCCTTTCGTTCGAACACCTTTCGCAGCTCGTCGGGAGGCAAGAAAGCTTTCGTCTTGGGGTCGAGCAGCTCCGGTACTGGAACAGACGTCGATAATGGCATGTGCCCGGATGACAGACCTGGCCGTGGCTCAGGATCTGTACCCTTCCATCTGCCCTCGGAGCGTGCATCGAGGATGTGTAGATCTTCATGTCCTTCTTTGTTGTGATCCGAGACCAGGCTCTTCATCTCCTCAAATGCTACAACCTTGCTGCTGTCTAACTGTGGTAACGGATAGTCGGTCTTCTCTACCTGCTCTTGCTCACCTTGCTCTGTTGCACGGCCCTGCTCTACCCAGAGCTTGAAATTGTTCAAGATGTGAACCGCATCATGTCCAAACACTTTGAGCGTCCAGGCTACTCGCGGTGCGGAGAAGATGCCTAGCTCTGCTGTATCATATACCACGACCGTGTCGTCTTTCTTCACGCCAAGATCCCTCATCGCATCTCTGAAGACCTCGGGGCTAGGAAGCATGTGCGGGTATGGACTAGAAGTGTCCGCGACTCTGTCCAGATCGAAGAAGCGGGCATGAGGGATGTGGCCTTGAAGTGATAGGTGAAGGGTCAGCCTTTTACTCGGAGATTTCGGTGTTGCTGTGAGGCAGTCCTAGCAAAGCGACTTCGCCAGAAGAACAGCGAGAGAAACATAGCAGTTCGCCAGCGTTTGGTGATTCGAAAGGAGACTGTTTAGTTCATCATACTACTCACCCTCTTTGAAGACCTGGAGTCCAGTGCGTCCCTGCGGATCGTTTGGTAGAAACCAGCTGCCGCATATCGGTATCGTCCTAGGGGAAGTCGATAGCTTGCTACGCGCATTACTTTTCAGCGCGTCCTCAAGCTCTGCAGGCGTAACCAGATGTGAGCTGAACGCCATGATTCCAGGTTTGAAGGTTGTATAGATGCGTGTGGTCGAGCGCCGGAAAAGCAGTGTCGTCGCCATCTCCAGCACGATGTGGATCAAGGAGGTGCCATCACGCCTTTCAAGTCCTTATCCATGCTTTGAAACCTCGAGAGGAGTTGGAGTCGCACAGCGGAGCTCAAGCTTCCAGGTTCCGAGCACGCGATTGCCCCACTTCAACGGGAGCGCTAGGGAAACGGCTCGCAGATCAAGGGTCCTTCCCTGTTCGTCGAACAAACAAACACGCACCTCCGGGCAGCCAAACCATCGTCGAGCGGATACACTGAGCATGGAAGGCAATTAACTAAGCACTCGGCGGCGAAGAAGGCGCGTGCTCGACGATCGGACTGTTGAAGACACATCATGAAAGTCACATTCACAGCCTACCACGCAGTGGCGGAGTGGAAGTGGGATCTGCCTGAAGACTCCGACGACACTTGTGGCATCTGCCGAGTCCAATTCGAAGGTACATGCGCCAAGTGCAAGTATCCTGGCGATGACTGCCCGATAAGTATGGTCCCCGTACAACCACTCTAAACGTACCATCGATGCTAATATCTCGCGTAGTGATTGGGGACTGCACACACTGCTTTCACATGCACTGCATCAGCGACTGGCTGGCATCGGAATCGAGTCAAGGCAAATGTCCCATGTGCCGCCAGCCTTTCAATCGGAAAGCTACTGCGGCTCAAAACGCACGTGAAGCCGAGGAGCTGCTGACGGGACTGTTACGACCACGGGGACAACAGAACGGTAATGGCGCCACACAAGGAGCTGAGAACGAGGGCGAAGCACAGGAGGCTGCTGCTACTTGATTGAAATGCTGCACTGGGAAAGTGACTCGATATAAGAAGACGAGCAGAATCGGGCTGGCTTGCTATGAATGCATTTGGCATTTTTCGGACCTGGTATTACAGAGCAACGACTAAGCCTGCCAACAACACCACGATACCAACGCCCGTTATAACATTGATTGACTCAAACCCATCGATCAGCATGAACATCCTCAACACCCATCTCTCGGCCTGATGATCGTAACATAACTATTCGTCTCGCGGTGCCACACCGCCCCATCGTTCTCCCCATACCGAAGATGCACCGCCACGTAATCATACAGCTGCTGCGGATCATCTCGCCTTCTCCTCGCACTACTGGTCGAATACTGCGAGCTTCGGGACGAGATGTTCGAGACGGACTCAGAGGGTGAAATAGAGCTGTCGCTGCCACCTGAGGTGTGTGAGCGACTCGACCGGTAACTTCGGGGCACTTCGGTGGTGTCAGATCTTCCAGGGGCCTGGCTTTGACGATCAATAATTTGGGCATTGGTGTATGGTCGATTGTATTGATCTTCCACCACATTCCGCAGCACTAGCGCTCCATCGTCTCGGCTCGATCGATATGTGCGAGCGTTGTCGTCTGCGGCACGACCATCGGCGTAGTAGTTCTGGGATGAGAGCTCGGAGCTTGGCATGCTGCCCGGTCGATATCTGCTGCGGCCACGATCGAGCCTGCTGCTACTTGAGATTCTGCTCATAATGATCTAGCCGTGGCAGCGAGATAGTAGTTCTCGCTAGTGGTATTGGTGTCGAGTAGGATTCGAAGAAGCAAGAGAAAGGTCTTAAGCCATTGAGCGTAGGTAGTGTACGAAATGAACTCAGCCTACCTTTGTACTACTTTTCCCCTCTTCTTCATTCCAAGGCGAAGGCATAGACAAGGCAATACAACCAGCAAGGCTCTCCAAACACCACCCGGACCAATGCAAAGGCAACATGATCTCCACATCCAATGGCAGACCACTCACGTGACTCACATTGAATCCTTCAGCCTCACTCATCGGTCCGCAAAGGCAACAACATTACGCCCGGACCACTCCACCTTGCTTGAAACCCAAGCTAAGCCACCACCATCCACCCGATTCGTGCCCAAACGTAGGCGAATCTGAGTGGTAAGGTGTGGATGTCGGCACCATCTTCCAGGCTTGGTCCTTCATCGTAAGAAAAGGCAAGCTAAAGTGTATGAGTTGCGTAATTGATCTTGCACTTCCTAAAAGCGGCACAATGATAGCCATGGGGAGAGGCTGCATTGCAATTTGACAATCCGTGCTGTGTTACTTGGCTGCTTTCTGCAGGCAAACAAATGTAATGGTACTGGGTGCAAGGCAAGGGAATAATGAAGTGGTGGGAGCAGGCTTTACTGCTTACTGCAAGCGAGGCTGTACATGAGTATCGCACGCTATAGCTCGCCATGAGCGGCGCTTTCGAACTTACTCGCCACGCTTTGCGCAGCTGCGGATATACCGTCGGATGATATGAGTTTGCTGTCTCCTCCGCTTGGGAAGAGACTGCCTCCTTTGAGACCCTGGAACGCAAGGTCGAAGCGAGCGCCCGCGAGCCATGCCGCACCGAGCTAGATGTTGTCGTCAGTAAACATATCACCTTATTGCGACTACTTTGGCATACCATCAACGCAGAAATCAGCCCCAGAGTCCCAAACACGGCCAACATGATGTAGAAGACATCCCACTTCGCCTCCGCGTCTTCCTTCTTCTTCTTCTCCGCCTCCTCGGCCGTCAGAACCTTCTCACCCACCGCAGCCACACCAGGTACTCGCTGCTCGCCATTCGGTAGTGTAAGCGCCGTTTGTGATGGGAAGATGCCCTCGATGAATCGCTCGATCTTCCCGCATGCAATACTGATGTCCAGGAAATTCGGATCCCGCGGTGAGTTCTTCTTGTGGATGAGCCGTGCATACCGTCTGAAGACATCACACACAGATCGGAGGTTTTGTGTAGACTCCATCATCAGACCGCAGGCGGCGCCCTTGGTGATCTTGATGTTCTTCTCGAACATGGCTGGGTTCTGGAAGCAGAGTTCAAGTGTCGCAATGGCCATGCTTTGCGGGATGGCGACAAAATTGAAGACAGACTGCTCCTTGACACCAGCCATGTAGAAGAGGCACTCGTCCGCGCGTTGGAGAGCAAGGAGGATCATCTCGCTCTGGCAGTAGAGTGCCTTGTCGCGGTTCTCGGGTAGGAAGAGATCGGCGAATTCGGGCACATATTTGGACCATACTTCTTTCGGCCAAAAGCACCGACCGTCGTCTTGATCTTCTCGTATGTCTCGGATGATGTTGGTTTGTTGCAGGAACTGGCCCATTGATTCTGTGAGTTCGGGTCGGGAGAGGAGGACAGGATTTGCAAGCTTGGCTTCCACGAAGCAGCGGGTGCAGCCTTCGCCGACGAGGCCAGCGACGTAATGGCAGTACTCTTCGTAGTTCTTTATTGTTTGCACGCTGACGTTGCCCAGTTTTGCGTAGTCTGCCATGCCATCGCCCATACGGTGGGTGATGTCTATGATGATCTTCTTATACTCCGGCTTGATCTTGTTGTACTCTTTCGCTACGACGTCGAACTTCACTAGCAATTCTCTGTCCTTCTCATTTGGCCCGTTGCCGTCGTATGTCCAGCTCTCATCATCAAGGTGTGCGTGGAAATTTCGTAGAAGAGGCTCCTTCTCGCTGAGTTCGATTGTCATGTCATCCTCAATCGTATCTAGGCCGCGTAATATGAGGTAGAAGACGACGACAGGTATAAGGAGTTCAGGGTGTAGCTCTTTGATCACGGCAGAAAAGGATCGCGAGGTGAGATCCAGCAATCGCAGGCATTCTTTCAGCTCCGGTGTATCGAGTTCGGGTTTTCGCTCATGGACAGGATCGTGCCATGTCTTCCACTGTATGATGTTGCGCAGCTCCTGTACGTGCGTGGCATAGTATATTACGCTACCGGCGGAGACCATTGTGGAAGCGGGCGGTCAGATGCCGCAAGGGAGGTGAGTGGTGCAAGGAGGGTATGTGCTGGGGATCGTGGAAGTCGTTGAAGCTGATGTGCGGCGTGAAAGATGTCCCAATGGCTGAGGTGCGAGATGTTGCTGGTCGGGTGGTCTGATTTCTACTCCTTCCCGAAATGAAATTCAAGCTGCGGGGCGGGCGGCGGCGGCGGCGGAAGCGACCTCACCTCACCTTGCTCACCTCCAACGTCTTCCTTTCTCTTTCATGATACACGCGATCATGCCATTGCCAAAACGATACGGAAGGATACAGTCCTAACAAACTCAGACCATCACGCGCGCAGCAGAAACCTTTGACGCTACTTGATACGCTTCAAGCTACGATACAGTCCTCCAAAATGAACCTCCTACTGCCGGCACACGTACAGCCCGCCCCGGTCATATCGAGAAACAGGATGGCAAAGCTTTGTGGTGGCGAAGAGGTGAGGTTTCACGAGTGACCTAGATCTTGCGCTTCGCTCACTTGCACGAGATATCTGTGTTGAGATCTTTGAGCCCGGGAATTCTGTAATCATGCCAGATCCTGGTCGATTCTTCTTCGACGGCAACATGCTGCACAAGAGATCTTCGATACTACTGACAGCGCTTCATGGGTGTAGCTTCTCGTCACATTTTCTGCTCTCCCAAAATGTACGGAGCAGACAACCTGGACAACTGTTAATGCTAGCTGAAATGAACGTCAATCCCGCTCGATTCACCCGTGTCCATCTTGTTCGCCTTCACTGACTTTGCCAGAGTGGAGCTCAATCGCTATGGATGACCTCCCTGGCCCTAATACGCACTAATACCTCCAGCCTCGCTCTTCCATGCACCGTCCACCTGGACCTGTTTCCTTCTCACACGTCCGATGACGGGTTCACGATATCTACCTACGTCACCATCCGATTTCTCCCGAAAAGAGCTGCAAGTTCACAATGTCCACCGTTTAGGAAGGAGCGCCAAAATCAGCTCTAGGAGCACAGCGTACCACGACAGCGAGTGAAGACAGATACGCCTCGATAATATAGTACTGAAGCAACACTACAACGCGACTGAAGCGCACATCAGGCTGCTCCAAGCGATCAATTTGTGAATATAGAGCACCCGAAGAGCCCAGCCACCACGATGCAAGCTCACTTCACCGTCACTTGACGACAAACGCACGTCGATCTTCCATTCAAACTCCACAGCTGCACTTTTTCGCAACACCATCGAACTTACATCTAACCAACAACACAATCATCGACAACACCATTCTGAACAACTCCAGCGATTTTGAAAATGTCTCACATTGCACCTCCGCAGACACCCACCCAATCGCGTATCCTGCATGCAGAAGACTGGGATCGCAACATACACGTACTGGTCGGAATACGCCTGGACATCACTCCAGACGACGCTCGCCGCGCACACATTATGGCCTGTCTTGAGGGGTTGTCCGAGCACAAGACAAGGTACGAACTCGAGGTCATCGCGAAACGCCTATACAACCACCAGAAGATGACGCAACTATTTGCGCCTCGCGTGAAGAATGGCCACAACAAGCTGCTCTACTTGCTCTGCTCCTGCTATCTGCCAGGCGACCAGTCACCGCCGAGTCAGCGTAACTCGATGAAGCGAGTGCGCACACCCGATTTCAAGCCACTCGCACTCTGGGACTTATTGTACTACGCTATAGTCTCGGAGATACGTTTCATGTATGACGCGCTGAAGGATGCGCATGGTGAGGACTTTGAAATCCCGGAACGCAATACGATCCTTCACGAAGCTGGACCTGATGCTACGAGCGAAACGAAGCTCCCTGTCAGCGCCATCGGCTTGGCGGTCTTGCTAGAGTCCATGTGGGCGACGGTGACAGACCTGCGCTTCCTCAGCACAATCGACCTGGCGGTGCGCACGAGGAATCTCAGAGAAGGCAAAAGTCGAGAGAAGCACGGCGAGGACAATGAGGACCTGATTGGGAATCTGGATGATTCTGGCGATCGTTTCCGGAAGACTAACACGAAAGCACGAAAGCACGTTCACGATGCGACCTGTGATGCGCTTGGCACAGCTGAAGGTCTTATCGACACCACCGACATGACGCCCGATGAGATCAATGCGATGGTCTGGTCCATGCACTCGGAGCGCAGCAAGCTGCAGACCGGCATGCCGAAAGAGGATCAGAACCTACTCGCGAAATTTCGTGCAGAATTATACGAGGAGCTTGCGCTCAACCGCACAAAAAGCAGCAACACCTCCGCCTACTGCTCATGCGATCCGAGCTGCTACTGCCACGATGTTTGTGATCTTGTGACGAACGAGTGCAGTTGCGCGCACTCCCGGGGTGAAGTGCGTGAGATTGTAGAGAAGCAAGTGAAGGAGCAGAAAGATATCTTCACCAAGTCAGGCTCCAGCAGCACCCTCTTCCCAAATCATATGCTTGGCGCAGTCAGCAACGACGTGGCGCAAATGCAAGTCGCAGCTATTGCAGTGCCAGATCCAGTGCGAGCGCAGGCTTGCTTCTCCAACAAGGAGGCATCAGATGCACTGGACGGTTTGATCCTCGACCAACATCGCAAGCGGTCAAATACAGCCGACAGCAGCCTCGCGTACGTGCCGACTTACGTCCCGCCGCCGCGCACACCATCTCGCCACAAGAAAGATGCATACCCTCTCGGCTTGTACGGAGGTGAGGGCTCAGGACAGCGTTACCCAACATTTAAGAGCCAGATCTCAGATCCTACGCCGCCGCCGGTGTATGACTACAACTCGCAGATCCCAGTCCGCAAGCCGGTGCCGCGCAACTTCTCGAAGCCGGTCACATTGAGCTCACCAGCAAGGCAGAGCTCGCCGAGTCCCAGCACACACTCCGGGTTACAAGCTTCGAAGAGCCAGGCTCGCATTGCGCGAAGCTTCCCCACCACCGTTCAAGGCAACACACGCATGCCGTTCCTCCATGATGGCGACGACGATGAGGATGATGCGACAGCCTACACTTACCTTGCACAGGAGACCAACGACTCGATCCGCCCGTTCTCTGACGAGCCTGAGATGTATGCTCCACAAATGCTCACTAGCAACAGCACGACCCAGCTCCTGCCAGCGCCCCGTCGTCCGACGATCATCACTTCCGCTACTTCGCCGGCTGGGCCACTCAGTCTGCCTCGCTCGCGCACCAAGACTTTTATCGGCCTCGGAAGATCGACTTCACCACCTGCGATCGATCCCAACGAGCCACTCCCGGACTTCATAGCACCCAAGCCAGCCAAAGTCCAACGCTACGTCTCAGCTGGAGGGACTGCCAAGCTGCACGAGCGCGATGAGATCACTGGCCCGGCGTTCACACCCGCTACGAACCCGAGCATGCCTGTGATGCACAAGGATGAATGGATTGAGAAGATGAAGGATCCGGAGTTTGTGCGTTCGTATTTCGGGGAGGAGGCTTTGTCGAAGATGGATAGTATTGATGAGATGAGGACGAGCATGGAGACGCCGGGTGGGAAGAGGGAGAGGGGCGATACAGGTGCAAGTGGGAGTAGTGGGAGGTTCTCGGCGAAGTTGAAGAGGGTGTTTTCGCAGAAGAGCAGTGGTTGTGAGTAAGTACTTTTTCCCCTTATTATCATCATCCCCGTCACAGCGTTGCATTTTTTGGTGAGCAGGAGAGCGACGACAGAGGCTTGGGGCAGATTTGGCGGAGCGGAGATGACGACAGAGCGGTGTGTTTTTGTGTGGTGGAGGTGGTTGGATGGAGGCGGTTGAATACGATCTCTGCCGCTGCGAGCGGTATAACGGCCGGTAAGTGCTATACAGCAGCGTGTGACTTATTTGGCGGTGCGGAGATGCTGACATTAATCCAATCTAGATATTGTTGAGATAAGAAGAGCGGCGGCACTTTGCCGTCCGCAGCGCCTTTGGCGCGAAAATGAGACGACGTTACGACCATCCCACTCACCTCGTCTAGGTTCACTTCGTCTTGACCTGTGACTACTAACGCTCTAATCTCGCCAACGCCAGTTGTGTTTCATGCTCACGTACTGTCTTTGCTTTGTCGGTATGGCAAGGGAGGTTAAAGTCGGCGTGCGGTGGGATGAGATGATATATTTAACGTTAGATTCATCAGACGCACACGCACACACAGCATAGACGCATCACATCTGCTCTTATCTCCGTGACAGCACATTAGCATCGTGTCCTGCAAGGTTTTAACGTCCCTACATACCGTCTCGCCTTGCCGAGATTCGACCAGACTGCGACTTGCGTCTCGGGCCTAACTGGCTGCTACAAGATACACAGTACCGCTCACCATCTTGGCGAAGAGCGTATAAGAGCCTGCCTCGCTTTATGCAGACTCGCCCGTCTTGATACTTCACAGTCATACTGCGTGTCTGGCTGGTCGGGCCAGCGATCTCCGGACACGCCTCGATATCCGCCTCGACTTCAAGGCTTCCGTCACCTTAGCCAATACCTGCGTCCTATTCAATTGTCCCCTAGTCCTCCAGATAACATCCATAAGCTGAGCATTAACTTGCTCTAGCTGCTCGGCGGCGAAACGCGGCGCTTATTGTCACGCTCTCCCCGACAGCGCTGATCGGATAACCTCTCCCGGTCGTGCCAGACTCGTCTCCGCTCCATCAGTTATACTGCCCGCGTTTCCGAGCCTAACTGACGTATCCCAGCCCAGAGCCAGCGTCGAAAGTAATGTCAAAGCAGCTGTACAAATTTATTGGCGAAGGACTTATTGACGACAGCAGCAGTAGATAACTTCAGAAGCGGTGGTCAGGCTGGGTTCCGAAGACGCGAATGTGCATCGCCGTAGTCTTATTCTCGCGGATCTACACGGCCATGTTGGGGCATCCGTTGGGCGTCCTCAAGTAAGGGAGACGGGTCCAGGAGCTGCTGCTGTGCGGGCTTTTGCAGGCGAGTGCGTTCCGGGATTGGGGGACGCCTTCTGGTGAAATGGCGAGACGCACATTGCCAATGCGGTAGGCGAGCTCGTAGTTGATCTGGCGTTGCTCGTTGCGGTAGCGGCGTTGTGCTGCTATCGGTGCAAGTGAAGGCGGTACGGTCGTCAGAGTGAACGCAACTGCAGAATACCGTCTCCACAACACGATCCGCTGGCCAAACATAGCCAACCGCTCGTGATGCCGCGTTGTGATCGGGCCACACCGTATGGAGTCCGTGAGGACAGAGTCCTAGTGTCTGTCACGAATGTGCAGTAAGTCCAGCAACGTCTCGAACACGACAGAGTGCAGCTCCATCCCTCATGATGTTGAGCCTCCCGTCGATCTCACGACGCAGCGTTTTCCGAACGACGTCGTCCGTCAACTCCATCTGGATCAGTCATGGGTCGGACACCCATCCATGGTATCCACCTGACACCCACCTCGACAGCCATACCCTCACTCCCTTGCCGAAACCCAGACGTCTGCTCGTCTAGTGCATGGTAGCCGTCGGCCAGATATATGGCAAGTAAGACAGCCGACCATCTGTCACTCCGAATTCAAGGAGTAGGAGAAGCAAGGTATCGTTGATGTCCGCCCAAAATTTCGAAGGTACTGGAGGCGTCGCAAGGTTTTAAGTATGTTCCCAATCGCTTGTGGTCGGAGTGCCAGGAAATTCTGGAGCTATTTCGTGCTGGTGTGAAGGTGTTCCTGTGAGTATCGTCCTGACCGTTAGCTCAAAGCAATGCTAATGTTCTGGAGATGTGGCAGCGCAAGCAAGCTGGCCAAGTCGACCAACGAGGTATTCGAGAAGATTGCTATGGAGGCCAAGGATTGTAGCGTGGAGGAGGCGAGGGAGTGGCTTCAGAAGATCAAGCAGGACCGCTACGTTACCAACATTTTCGGCTGATCGAAGTTTGCACGAGATCCGCGAACGGAATGCGGTGTGCTATGATGTCCACGTCAGTAACGAGATCATGTCTTCACCTTCGTCGCTGAGCATCTTGATCTCCTCGTGATTGAGAAACAGTAGCGCTCATGTTGCAGCCAGATGCCTCTGCACAGCATTGGCTTATACACGATGCCATTGTAAACATGCTCACACTTCGGAGCACTTCCGTTGTTGTTGAGTGTCTCTCGTGGTGGCTAAAGTAGTCCATGTTGTGTAGAGCACATCCATAGACGCCGTCTAGCCTTCTAAGCCGCTCATGCTTCGTGCCGTTCATGCACACCACTATAGAGTCGTCACGGATTACCCTGCCGCCTGCGATTGAGGCCGATCTCTTTGTCGATCGTGTACAAGCTTTCGAAACTCGGGTGGTCGCTTGCTTCGACCGCCCTTTGTTCACAGTAGTGCCCGGCATATGAAGGTCGGAGCATCTGCATATTCCTACCATGGCGAGCCGACCAGATACCTGTTTTACGGTGAACATGGATTGCTCGGACCGCAACAATGACTCTCCAGGTGGTCACCTTCGTGATGGTGGAGTCGAAGTACGTTGCGGGTTTCGTTATGCTGGACTGTAGTCTGCTCGAGAACAAGACTCCCAGCAAACCAGCGGTACGAAACACATGGGTAGAGCTTGAGCCACCGGGGAGAGCTGAGTTTGCCGTGACGTCTTGTCCAGCACAAGTGCGCCACGAGAGATCCTCAGCCCATGAAGGCGTCTCGGCAAAGCGCTGCCTCGCGTGAAGATTCTGTCGGCATGGTTGCGAGCCTATGAGGCCGCCCGCTCCCGTGCTGTTGATCATGGACCAGCCACTCTTCTGCACAGTGCCTTACGGCCGTCGATGTGTGTATTGTCCTGAACTGGAGATCGAAGTGTCCTGACCATCGCGAATTCTCATCAGCCATCGACTTGGCAATATTCCCACCCTCCTCCGTCATCGTGTCTTGCACAGCCTCATCAGTGCATCCATTCTTGTTCGGACGTTTCGCCTCCTCCGTCCTCGACAGAACGAGCTGCGCGACACAACCAACGATCTATTTGGCCTAGCGGTATACCATCCAAGCAGAACGGAAAGAACCTTTCATACGCCACAAGGAAAGCGCTCATACCTCAGCCTCACACCTGTCGCCGAGGTCAACGTTAACGTGAAACACGTCCATATACGCCAGAGCTATAGTTGTCGCGAACCGGCCTATAGACCAACCCAGTATTGGATAGCTACTTGGCCACCACACTTCGACGCCTGGCACTACAGGACGGGTCATGCGACGGCTCGACTTCTGCTTCACCCCACCGCATGAGTTCCAGTGCTAAGACGACTCTGGGGGCCACACTGTAAACAAGTACGCACCCACGATACCACCAATACTTCCACTCTTAGGCGCGTGGACTGGGCATAGGCAAGACTAACGGTGGCGCGCAGCCAGCAATATCCTCATTACCGAACGGCCACATGTGCTAAGCCCATGGCCGCTACACAGCGAACGACGACTCCGCCCGTTGATTCTTACTCCTCGCTCGATACAGCCCCACGAACACCAGCATCCCTTCCAGGTGGCTCCGGTGCACAAGCCAACACCGGAGCAGAGAACCCCAATCTTCTTCAACCACATTCGCAAAAGAGACAGTTGATTGACTCGGACATATCACCAAAGACATCGAACAAGCGCGGTTACTCGTCGCGCGACTCTCCGGCGCCTTTGACTGGCCAGGTCGCTATGTCAGATTTGAGGAGGCGGAAACAGCAACAAGAGTCGGCAGAAGCGCGTCAGATGAGCCCAAACCTTGCAGTGCAAGCGATGCATTCGTTGATGGGTGGTGGTGGCATGAGCAGGCAGTCAGATGCGCCAGCACCAAACAAACTTAGCGAGCCTTTGCGTCAGGCGGCCGAGAAGATCACAATACCCGAGTCAATGCACAGTGACTCGCAGCAAGTCAGTCCGGTGAGCATAGGCAGTAGTTTTGGCATGAGCAGCGCGCTTGATAGTACGAGTGCGCCGAGCGCCATGACAGCCACCGCCAGCAACGCAACGTCGGGACAACTCTTCGTGGCGGAACCTGCAGAGATGGGAGCCGGCTCAAGCTACCCTGGCCCTAATGGCCACCTCTCCGTAGCGAACGATGATGGGAACAAAGCCTTCTCATATCCAGGTCCGCCGCCACAACACCAAGACCAAGACGGCGGCTCATCGCGAGGCATGAGCTATCCTGGAATTCAGGGCAGCCCGAAGTCACCAGCCTCCTCGAATAAGCGGCACAAGTGCCCGTACTGCTCCACGGACTTCACACGACATCACAACCTCAAGAGCCATCTGCTCACGCACAGCCAGGAGAAGCCATATGTATGTCAAACGTGCCAATCACGGTTTAGGAGACTGCACGATCTCAAACGGCATACGAAGCTGCACACCGGTGAGCGACCGCACACGTGCGACAAGTGTGGTAGAAGGTTCGCGCGTGGCGACGCACTAGCGCGACACAACAAAGGACCCGGAGGCTGCGCGGGAAGGCGATCCAGTTTTGGCGAGGGCGATGGCGAGGGCGATGGTGAAGACTTTGATGGCGCGAACGAAGGTATGGATGGAGTGGATTATGGTGGCGAGGATGACGAGGAAAACGATGCACGCCAGGATCGTCGCGTGAGCGAGCCAAGCCGCAAGCGGACCCACCTTGAAACGCCACAGGATCCGAATCGAGAAGTATACCGACAGCATTCGAGCACATATCCTCCCATACAAGGACAGGGAGCTCGGCCACACGGCTCGAGTGTCAGCAGTATGGGACCGCCGACGGTCATTCATCCTGGTTCGAGCACTGCCACCTCACCGCGCGAGATGTCTGGGCATCCGAGCCCAGCAGCAGGAGGCTCGATGAGCTCTTCATACTACCCGCCGTATCCTCCACCGGGACAGGTCTTCCAGGCACAAGGTCTGATGACCGAGTCTCCAAAGCCACTCTCACCGGGTCAACCACCAGATCAGCATCGTCTTAGCGTTGATGTGGGCAGTATGGGAGGGCCCAACCGCAATCGCTCACCAAGTCTTACGACGCAGTTCCAGCAACAGCATTTCGGCCGTGGCAGTGGTCGAGGCACACCGCCAGGGCCTCTGCCGCAAGGACTGCCTGGGCCAGGGAACGTACTGCCACCGCTTCCCACAGGCCAGCCACAAGTGCGATCCGCTCTTCAACCTTCTTTGACAGGTGGGCCCGGCCCGAGCTCCTTGCATCACCAAATCCCGCAGCTTCCTCCATCAGGCCTGCAGGGTGGCGGTCAAGGTTCAAATCCTGGCAGCCTGTCCTCTCATGGTCGGTCTTCTGGGAGCAGTATGCGGGACATCATGAGTGGCGGTGGCGTTGTTGGTGGCGGACATGATCAGGGTGATATCTGGGGCTATGTACGTTCACTTGAAGCTCGCTTCAGCAAGATGCAAGAAGAGTACGAGCTGCGAATCCGCAATCTCCAGGATGAGGTCAAGGGCTTGAAGGGCCAGGTCGCCGAAAGTGCGCAAGGAAGTTACAGCAGTGATATGGGCCGGTATCACCATGGTGGCATGTGACTATCACGCAGCGCGCCCGACTCTGCTTGGTCGCATCAGGACGCTACATGGATACAGGATGAGCGGCGATTGCCATTGAGACTGCCGCCACTGACTTCGGCTGGTGCAGGGTGGGGTCAGCAAGCGAGGGCTGCCTAGACAGCATGAGAGAGAGCACGATGAGATTGACATGATTGAGCACGTAAGACGATGGATTGACTGTACTTATAGCGCACGCTTGATGGACTGCATGGGTTCGCTTCGGTTCGTGTTGCTGAAAAGAGGCTGATTATATTATTGTGTTGTATCATAGATCGTTGCAGAAACAAGTCGGATTGACAACTGGCGGCACTCAGTGATTGTGAAAGGAGCCATTCTAACTCCGCATCAAATGCTGACCGCGCGACAGTTCCATTGCAAGTCTCTCGCCACCATGGTATGCCCGCAGCAGGTCGTCACTGTCAACACCGCCCTCGCGCAGAGTTGCCGTGTCCGCAAAGGTCGATGTGCTGCTCGTGGTTATCGGAAAGTACCTTACCACTTCATAGAGCGCGTTCTTACCATTGGAGCCTTTCAGTATGGTCAATCACTGCTGACCTCGCAATCTCCCCTTGATTCTGTGGGGACGTCGAACACGCTTTGGGGCAAATAGAAACACGTACCGAATGATATTGCGGGCACTGAGAGATCGAAACTCGCTCCACAAAGACAGTCAAACATGTGAACACGATTAGATTCTCACCTCTGTCCAACAGTCCTTGGCGAAGATTTAAGACTGCCCTGTTCCTGTTGGTCCCAGACTTCTTCCCTTCACCGTCAAAACAAGCTGTCCAGTACAAGGTGAGTATCCTCCAATGCTTTTTCGCTGCGATTATTTCTTAGCCATTGACCTCAAGCGCAGTTCCAGACACCACACCTCAACCTCGTCAGCATGTACGCGTTCGTTGCCTTTATGGCAATCCTCGGGACGCTCTCTCTCGCCAGCGCGGCCGTGCTTCCGCGCGACGTCGTACAGACCGTCACCAGCACCAGCATCGTGGTTGTGGCCCCTGAGCCGACTCCTGACAGCACTATCGGTCAAGCGATCGCCTCCACCACCACCGTGTTTGTTGCAGCCGAGCCATCGAGCATTTCCAACGACAAGCCCACCCCAGTCGTGGTCGAACCCGAGCAACCGACGGAAACCTGCCACACAAACTTTTAAGTACACCAACCGACACGCAAGTCCACCGCTACGCCACATTTACTTACACCTCGTTAGCAAAGTGGTTTTGGACGACTTCACGGTAAGATATTAATTCTTTAGGCAAGCCCGGGATGCTAGACATGCGCTGACCACCGTACGCACTCTGCTAGATCAAGGGCGCTGGTTGGGATCCCGAGAAGCTACATCGCCCTGGTCACCCCGGAGGGGGTCTCAGACACGAGTTAGGAGGCTGTGGTGTCATCACGCATTGGAGCTTCAAGGAGCAAGAGCCGAGCGTCAAGAACGGACCGTGGGAGTTCATTGCTCATGGCCAAACCGGGATCTTCCAGGCACTCTGTATCGAACATGCCATGAAGTCAGCTGGAGCCCCCAATGTTGATTCAGGGTACTCAGATCCCGCATCAAAGGGACAAAGGACAGGCTGCAAACAGCCTGTGTAGGCCTATATAGGCCTCACCTCCCACCTTGTGGGAGAGTATGCACAATCTTCAACACCCAAGGGCCACTGCATAGGAACTAGCTAGTAGTCGGGCATCGTTTACGGCTGAGGGCGCTTAGAGAAGTTGAAGTTTGGTTGCTGGGCAAAAGTCTCGAGCCGTACACATACAGTGCTTCTATACAACAATGTCGCTTGAACGTGCATTAACCACATTACAACTCTTCCTCTCAACCTTTGCCTTTCTCATCAACATTCTCCTCCTGCTCCTCCATCATCTTCGCCAACGCCTCGGCAGTCAACGGTGTCTTCCCACCACCGACTCCATTCGGCACCGGAAGCACCGTCTCACTGCCGCCATCTTGATCGTGCTCGTCAGCAGGCGGCGGACTAACAGGAACTTCCCTCGCCATATCCAAGCTCTCGATATTACTACCCAGCACCAATTCAGGCCCAAACTGATCGACCTCTTCCTCTTCATCTTCGAACCCATCCCCAACCTCCTCTTCCTCCTCATCCTCCTCAGTGATTCCCGTAATCATTTCTCCGCTCCTCCTAGGAACGGAACCACTTCTACTCCCATTCCTCCCACCACCACCAAATCCACTAGGACTGGTGCCGCTTCCAGCCATAGGACCCTTGAACACACTCCTCTTCCTCCTCGCAAACACAGGTAAGCTCGGGGATCCTGGTCCAACGCCAAAACCACGGGCCATACTATGTTCCGAGAAAACTGGCAATGATCCCAGGCCTCCAGGAGGTGGCCGTCTACTGACTCTAATCCCCGAAGGAAACGACGAGGAAGTAGGCGTCGCAGGCAGCACTTTGACGCTCGCGTGCGGGGATCTCGGGACCCTTGACCCCGTCGCGGAGGCGGCAGAAGAGAGGCCAGAGGGTGAGGCCAAAGATGCGCTAGCACTGCTCGTTGAAGAAGCCTTACTGTGTGTGTGCTGGTGGCCCTTAGCACCACCTCCCGCAGCACCCGAATGACCACCAACAGCGCTGTTGCCTATCGCACTACCGTTGACGCTTTGGTATGCGCTGCGGATCGAACTGACGGAAGAAGATGTCGACTTTCTACCTCTCAAGCCTGCCGAGCTCCTGCGATGATAGCTCGAATGCGGCGTCGTAAGCGTGCTAGGACTCTGACTCAACCTCTTCCTCTGCATACTCTGCCGACTCTCCGTCGAACTCGTAGTGTTGATCCTCGGCCTTGCCGGCATAGTCGCGCGAGTCTGCAGATCTGGTCGATGGCCTACGCTAGCTTTCCTATGCTGCGGCAGTGGACCCGTGTGCGTGCGCTGAAGATCTCTCAACACTTCCGCACTCCCGTTCACACCTAACGGCCCATCGGCAACACCGTCCAACTTCGGACTCGTCTTCTTCTCATCACCAGCGTTGGTATTCCCATTGGCATTCGGAGACTTGGCCCTCTTAGCGCCAGCCTCCTTAAACCAATGCTTAACCCACGCCAATTGCTCCTTCAAAGACTGCTGCGGGTAGAACGTCCTCCTCTTCCTCTTCCCATCCACTCTACTATCAGGAGGCACGTAAGTGGGTGACAGTAGGTCCGGATTCACGGTCGAATACCTCAACATACTGTTCCCTCGACTCGCCATTCGCGGTCTTCCCAACGTAGGCAGAGAATTACTACTACTCGGATCCTTCGGTGGTGGCGGCGGCCGACTCCTTGACCTGCTAGTGTCCCTCTCAGCGGTGCGTTGCTTCTGCTGCTGTCGTTCCGGAGTAGGGCTCTTCGTCTCCACGACTCTCTCCAGTTCACTCGGCGGCAACAACATCGAGGTGGTTCTTGTCGGCCTCCGCCCTCTAGAACCAGGCGAGATAGCACCACCAAGAGCATCTCCTAACAGTCCACCTTCCTCGTGGATCTCACCCAACAGAGCACTTTGCGCAAGCAATCGACTAGATGCCGCGCTAAGCCGCCTAAGACTCTTCACCTCCGCCTCCCTCTCCTTTCGCTTCCGTTCTCGCCTCTTCTCCTTCCGCTGTTCTTTCTCAATTAGAAGAGCCCACCATCCAGCCAGAGAGTCGCAGCGTTGGGCAAGGACGTTCTCGATGACGGTGTCGATGTCGACGCCTGCACTTTGGAGACGCAAGAGAGTGTCCTTTTCCAGAGGTGTAGAGAACGGAGGCGGTTGCTGCAGTTTCAAGATCTCGATTTGCTGTGGCGCATGTTCGGCTAGCCAAGGGTCTCTCAGAACGTCCGAGAGCGCAGGTCGGAGAATGGGACGTTTGGACAAAAGTTTCTTGATTAAGTCCACAGCTTGCGGATGGAGATAGTCCGGGTACTTCGGCTCAGTAGCCAAGATCAAAGTTTTGGTCGCCGTGTCGTCGTCTTCATCGTAAGGTAGCTCGCCGCATAGCAAAGCATAGAGAATGATGCCCAGACTCCAGACGTCCACCTTCTCACCTGCGTACTTCTCTCCGCGCAGCATTTCTGGCGCACTGTAGCACACAGTCCCACACCACGTTTGCAAATAGGACGTCGTGCCTCTGTACTCCCTGGTGAATCCAAAATCCACCAGCTTGACATCGCCACGCTTGTCGAGTAGGATGTTCTCCAGCTTCAGATCCCTGTGCACGCAATTCTTGCCATGCACATAACTCACAGCCCCAACCAATTGTGTGAACACCTTCTGCACTTTGCTCGCCTCCATCCTCCCATGCTTGAGCACATGATCGTACAACTCATCGCCTGGACACCATTCCAGTGTCAACCATACCAAATTCTCGGTTACGATCACCTCATATAGCCTTGCGATATGGGGGTGTAGGAACTGCCTATGATGGTGGATCTCGCGAGCTAGATTTGCATCGTCCTTCTTTGCGCTCTTGAGCACGACTTTCGTACCAGTACCTATCAGGTTATGGGAGGCGAGGTACACCTTTCCGAAAGAGCCTTTGCCTATGAGTCGGCCGAGGGTGTAATTTCCAACGCTTGGGAGCTCGGGGGCCGAGAAGCTGGAGAGTAGGGAAGCGTAGGAGGCAGCTAGCTTTTTCTGAGCTTCTTCTTCGGTTTGATTGCGTGGTGGCATGTTCTCCTTCTCGTATCAGCTAGCACAACTGCTAGGCTTTGGGGGTTGTGGCGCATGCGGCGTGTGGCTATCGCAGATTTGGACGGGATGAAGTGGTATTGAGCGCGCAAGCTGAGCGCATATGAGCTGGTCGTGAGTGTTTGGTAGTATGTATGGACGGAAGCATTGCTGGTGTGTACAGTACAGTAGAGCAGAATCGTGACAAATGTGTCTCCTGTCGCAGCCTTACGGCGCACGCAAGCTCCTGTCACTGCAGCCCTACGACGGCACGGGAGCGGCATCTTAAAACCTTCTGCCGCATGGCATCGATCGCTTCTGGAAACTGCATGATTTCGATGCAAGCAAGATCATCGAACGACGAGCAAGGAGTCCGAAACGAACAGGAGTGAATGATGGAGAATGTAGTTGGATACAAAGGTCGTAGGGTATCAACAAGCTCTGTACAGGTATCGTGTCAATGCTTCTCAGGTATTCCATCCCCATCCCTCCCACCAAGTGCTCAAACAGCTTTTGCCAAACAATCTATGCCGCTGTCATGCAATCGTAGTCTCATACCATCGTCTGATCATTCCAACAAGCCGTCACCAAACTCAGGACGAGAAGTGAACTCAATCCTCACTCCCATCTCCACTCAACAGCTCAGCGCTGTACTTGCTCGCGTCGTCGAAAAGGTCTATTATGCACCCAGCCGACCACGCTTGAGTCGGGCACTATCATTAACGTCAGCAACAACTCAAACAGAACAACAAATTTGACAGCACTCACCGAGTCGTAACACATGGTCCCGTTCCGGTTCGTCAACTCCGTTAAACCAGCCCAAGGACTGTCGTGGATCATGGCCTTGCACCCATTCAATCTCTTGGTGACCTGCTGGAAAGCCTCGACCCTGCCCTCATGCGACGACCCTCTGCGGATCAGATCGAACTTGAGCAGTGCGCGCAGGAAGAAGCCTCGCGGCCACAGCCACTCGGGACCTTGGTGGTAGTTGCGTCCCTTCGCTGTGGCAAAGTTATCCGAATCGTCCGAGTTAATGTAGTCGGGGTGGTACTCGAGGTCGCTCGGGTCGAGAGTCGACATGCCAGTTGGTCCAAGAAGAACCTGGTCCGCAATCTCGAGAGCAGCAATGGCATGGTCAGGGTTGAAGAGGTCCGGTGCAACAGCCATGGCGATCGGGAAGTTCGGGCGCAGCTGGTAATCCCTGTACTCCTTCTTACCACGGTGCACGTCCTTGTAGATGCCCTTGCGGTTGACGATCTTGGGGTTGACGTCGTAGTCGCCCCACTGCGCAGGGTCGGCAGGGACGTAGTAGGCGTATTCGAAACTCTGCTTCAGCTTCGTCGCCCATGCTGCGTACGTGATCGCCGTCCCATCACTCATCGTGACGCCGTCGTACTTGAAGTGTCCAGCCTTCTTGAGTGTGTCGCACCACTTCAGCGTGCTGTACAGCAGACCCGTTATCTCCACTGGTGCGCCGTCGCGAGAAGTGCCGGGCTCGCCCTTGTTGGCAGCTTTGGCCGACTCGCCCATCTTGTCCATCCAGGTGCCGCAATTGTGCTCGTTGCCGCCGTAAATGATGCCGGACTTCCAGTCGACCTCGATGTCGAGGTTGAAGCCGTCGTCCTTCATTTGGCTGTCGATGCCGGGGCCGGCGTTGTACTCGCGGAAGTGCATTCCGGTGGCGTGACGCTGCAGACACTCCTGGATGACATCCTCGATGCTGCTGGTCTTGGAGTATGCTCGAGCATCGTCCCATGCGAACCAGTCGTCAGAGTACGGCAAGAAGCGCCTCTTGACGATCTCCTGCAGGATCGCGTGACCGTCCGGAACTAACGTATAATAGTCCTGGATGTTCTGGAGGAAGAACCAGACCGAGTCACGGCTGTTGTATCGTGGGAGCTTGCCACTGCCCAGCAAGTTGGGCACCATACCATGCTTGACCACGCTAGCAAAGCAGAGGATGTGCTCCTTCGCCTCCTGGTAACGGCCAGTGCATAGCAGCAAGCCGCGCATCGAGATCATGATGTCGCGACCCCAGCATCGTGCCCAGTCCTGCGCGAAATGTGGCAAGCCGGCAGCAAGCGAAGGGACCAGCTTCTCGGGCCACAGCGAGGCGTTGTCCATGTAGCCCTCCATCTGGCACGACACTATCGCGAGCTTCTTGAGGAAGTGCTGTCCATGCTGCACATTGTCGCCGAACTGCTCAATGCCGCGGTTGAAAGCAGCGCGGTAGGCGGTGTGCACAACCATGGCGAAGTACCGCGGCAGGAGAAAGCTAGGCACCTTGCGGATGGCTTCGAAGCGTTGGCGCAGCCAGTCGGCAGGCGTGGCGAGATCGTGGTAGATGTCGCGTTGAGCCAGCTTATCGAGACGATTGACGATGTAGTCCATTGCCCATGGTCCGTCACGGAGATGTTGGCAGATGGGATGGCCGAGATCGTTGTGTGCGACCACATCCCGGAGAACTGACCACCAGCCTTGCAGACCGCAGTACACAAGTGGGCCCGAACCTGGGATCGTGTACACACCGTCCGCACCGCCACTCGCCGCACGCTCTTCGGCATCAGCACGGTACAAGAAGGCGTTGAGATCGATCAGCGTGACGTTCTTGAACGCCTCCCTCGCACCAGATGTGAGGAACTTGTCCAAACCCTCGCTGTGATCCGGGATCCAGGTCTCAAACAGCGCGATCGAGCCCGGCGGGAAGTTCTCCGGCACGGTAATGACAGTATCATTGCCGTGATTCTCGCACTTGACGCCTTTGAGGTCCTTGGTGTGGCTTGGGACACCACGCAGCACCTTGTCGTTGATTGCGGCCTGCTTAGCTTCCCAGCTCTGGTCGACTTCCAGATTCCACGCGCCCAAGAGCTTTGCCTTCGTACCGCTGAGGGTCTGCGTCCCGAAGCCAGCGTTGCCGTTGCCATAGCCTGGGAAGGCGGTATGTGCGATGAGGTAGTAGCCTTTGCGAGACTTCGGGTGCATGCGGTGTACGGTGATGTACTCGCCGTCGTGATGCACGAAGCACTCGTCGTAGCCGTCCATGCCCATAATGGCGTGTAGCTGGTTCGTGAGACGCTTGACTCCGCCCGTGCCCTCAGAGGGTCCGATGCGCAAGCTCTCGCCAGGCTTGAGGTTGCTGTATGGCGAAGTGTAGAGACGCTTCTCGTGCACCAACTCGATGAGTTGAGGGTAGCACTCATCCATGCCGAACACTGAGCCAGAAGCTGAGGCACACATGGCGACCAGAGCAGAGTTCGGAAGCGTATCTCGTCCATCGCGGCGCTGTACCGGTGTCTCGTTGTCGTGTGTGCAGTCCATGAGCAGAGCGTGAATCTTTGACGGAATGATCTTGTGCACGATCGTCTGACCTTGGGGCGTGCCGTTGGTGAGGCTGCCGTTAGCTTGAGGTTTCACATCTGCGCCGGAGATGTCATCGACCTCGAATGATCCAATAGGTCGTCCGGCGTTAATGTGAACCAGGCGCGACATCTCGGCGGTCGACCAGCACTGCATCGCCTCGCGGATCAAAAAGCTGATTCCCAAGCGTTGGCAGTATAAGAAATCCATCTTCTCATCACCGGAGAACAACTCGGCAGCGACGCAAAGGTTGGGCTGGACACGTCGTGCAGCGTCCAGCATATGCTCGGCGACGTGTAGTGGTGTCGAGTGGCAATTGTCGATGCGGAGACCAATGAAGTGCTTCGCCATGAGCTGCGTGTACTCGGTCATGTATTTCCACAAGAAGGGGCTCTCGTCCGGTCCAGAGCCGTAGCGAAGCTTGACGCAGTCACCCCAGACGATGAGCTCACGTCGCAGATAGACCTTCGACTTGGGTCCGGCATTGTCACGCATGACATCCGCAGCCCACACCCAGCCGTTGTTGGCCAAGGCCAGCGAGTCTGGGTCCTGCTTTAAAGTCGTGTCATTGATGGGCAGGCGCGTGAAGTATGATTCGATGAGAGGATTCTCGATGGTGACATCGCCAATCTTCGGGCCATTCGCATCAAGCCTCATATACTTGGTGCGGTTGAAGATCTGCTCCATCATGGCCTTGCAATCATCATCGTACTCACGGTACCAGTCCAGGTTTAACTCGTTTAGGAAGCGGTGCATCGTGCCATATGCTGTCCGTTCGTCACCCTCACCATTGGCCCTGGAGTTGTAGCGACCAAACAGGCATTGCAGCAGCGCTGCTCCGCGCTCGGGTACGACGTGACGACGGAAGCGTTCGCCCATGCGATCCTTGCCAGGACATGCATTTTCGCGAAGCCAGTCTGCTTTTAGCTTGAGCGGCCAAGACTGTGCATCATGAGGTAGCGCACACTGCAGGTCGGCACGGTTTTCCATCCAAGCGGCCACGGTGGCTTGGGTGTCCTTCTCGACATCGCAGGTATAGAACTCCCACAGCTTGATGGCACCTAGAACATGAATCTTCAAGGCTTCCATGATGCGGCAGAGGTCACCTTCGTTGTTGAGGTGAGTAGGCAGGCCAAGACTCTTGAGATTGGAAGAGAACTTGAGCAATGCACTGTCGAGCTCGTACGCGGATCGAAGGTGAGGCGCAGTGTTGATATTGTAGCCAGCCTCGGGATGCTGCTCCAACCACTTGCTGTTGTTTGCCGTGTGGTTCCAGACAACGTCGGTCAATCCTATGAGACCGTAGTCGTTCTCCATCTTAGCGACGAGGTCGACAATGTCTGCTTCGCCTCGTGGGAAGATGGCCTTATCGAAGGTGTGCTGGTCGTAGATGGAGTACGGCGAATTGCTGTCACCACGCTCCATGAGTGGCGTGAAGTGGACCATGTTGTAGCCACGCTCGCTGATGCCGTGGAGATGGCGGTCCCAGTCTTCCGGATACTTGCCCATGAATTTGGACAGACACGAGATGACAGAGAGACCATCGAGCGGAATGCGTGACTTCTGGGCGTGCAGGCTGGGGCAGACATCGATGTAGTAGGTCGGTGTCTGGGTGGGTTTGGGCGTGTCGACCTGGGCGGTAGTGAGAGGCGGCAGCGGCGTGTAGGTGCAGTAGAAAGAGAAGGCGCCAGCAGTGTAGATCGGAATGTCGATCTTGATGGAGTCGTTAAAGCTTGGCTTGAGTCTGCGTAAAGATTAGCATGGTCGAATTCGATTGTGAAGTAGTCGACTCACTTGTGCTCCTTGAATGCCTTGCGATCGAACTGCTCGCCCTTGCCAGGAATGTTCACCCACAGGCTGCCTTGCCGGCAGATCGAGCTGGTGCCATCAATCTGGAATCGAATGCTGTATGACGGGTGAGTCGGAGGGGGTAGGTAGATGTATGGCGGCTCGCCAGGCAAGTCGGGAGACCCATCATCCTTGAGAGGCAGGAGATGGATGGTATGGTTGTGGACCTGCTGAGGAGCCATGCCGACTACTGGGATGGTCGAGCAGCCGGGACACGGGATCGTCAGGCGAGCTAGCGAGGCGTGGTGAGCACAGAGGCTGCCACGGAGCTGCGTGTATCGTCGTGGGCTGGTGATAGTGCGGGTGTAGGTCGACCGTCGGTGGGAGGCCGTAGTGTATGTACAATGCAGGCAAGCAGAAGTATGTGCAACGAATGTGACAAGTAGAGCTGCTTCGCGAAGCTGTCTGCTTGCAGATAAGATGGGACGGTGAGGTGGAAGAGGGCGGATGTCGATGTTGTGGTGAAGGTAGGCGAGAGCAGGAAGATCGATTCAAGATCTGTTATTGTTTTCTCGCCGCGAAGCAGCTTCCACCCAATGCAATGGCAAGAGGTGTGTTCGTGTTGCGAGAAGGGAAGACGCGACCTTCGAAACTATTTCCTCGTTGGGACTTGAGGAGCGTGGGGAAGCAGGCGCCGATCAATTTTGAGCCGCCTACGTCACGCATGCAGGAACAGCACGAGGAGACGGCGTGGAAAATGCGTGGAAAAGAACAAAAGTATTGACTATCACCAGCGCCCACGATCGTAAAAGTCCTCCGTTCTGAAGTCTCCAGTCTCCTCGTATTCATCTCGTCTGTAGTCATTCCCACGGTATTGGTCACTTCCCCGATATCCATCATACTCGTCCCCTCCACGTCGGCCGCTCTGCCCATCCGAGTACTGGTCATAACTATCGTCGTCAGACCTCTCGTCATCTATTCCGCGGTCTCGTCCGCACTTCCCTCTGCGCTCACCGCGCCGCCTCTCGTGCTTTTTCTTCTCATGCTTCCCCAACGAGTTCCCCGCAATGGCGCCCATGATTGCACCACCAATGTCTGCAACGATGCCACCCTTCATCTCATGACCAAGAAAGGCTCCGGCACCTGCGCCTGCTAACGTACTCCCAATGCCACGATCTCCGTTCCCAGCCGGATCGTACTGCTGCTGCTGCGGAGCAAACAAGCCGGCACCTCCTTGTTGGTGCTGAGGTGCTCGACAAGCGCTTTGAGAGGGGTAAGTTGGATATGGCTGTCCATATGCTTGCGGCTCCGGATATTGATGGTTCAATTGATGTGGATGCTGTGCCCTCGAGCTGTTTTGTTGTCGCGGCGGTGAAGGCCAAGGTTGCGATGTTGCTGCGTACCCTGCAGTGTACGGAGGAGGCTGTTGCTGCTGATTCGGATACCCATGGTTTGGCGGTCCGTGCCAATGTGGTGGGGGATCAGGCGAGAAGAAGTTCGACATGGCTATTGGAGCTTTTAGATGAGGATGAGTTGAACAGAAGTTGAATGTACTCTGATGATCTGTATGAGGTGGTTGACAGTCCTACCTTTGCTTGTGTGAAGCCGACGATGATATACACTTCTACGCTTGACCGGCACTGACTTACTTCCTACGTCAGCGCTGTTCTTGTAGCACCGATGCGCATGGTGTCGGCCGCGACACAGCCGCTTTTGATGGCACCGCAGTTACAGCGCAACTTCGTATCGCGAGGATGTCGGCAAAGACGATACGAGCGGGCGGGGTGTGGGAAGCAGCGGACGGTGCGGCGTCGCAAAGGACTCTGATCGTGGTCAATACGAGCCGGAGGTATAGTTGTGTCGATGAACGCTGCTTGCGACATTATTGATATTGTCGCGAAGGTTGTGATGGGAGATGCTGTTTCGATCGCAAGACGACCCTCCACGTTCGACCGCCAAGACTCATCGGTGCCGAAAGATCAACTTCACTTCACCCTTCCGTCTCAGATCTCTTATTACATCACACCACTCGTCACACTGCTCCCATCACACATGCTTGATGTTGACAGTCAGTACAGAAACCGCATTCGGTATTACTTAGCTTCCCAGACCCATCAGACAGCGACCTCGATGATCACGACCATCCAAGACTCGCTTTGACCACGTTTCAATCGGATGATCTGCGCAACACTCCGGAGCAGTACTGAATGGATCGTGTTACGGACTCGGGCACGGTCGACGGAGCAGTCGAAGCTGTCGTGTATGAGTTGGCTACAGTCGAACGCGTGGCCTTTGCCGAACTGTTCAATGCCGGAGGCTAAGGTTTGTCAAAAACCGGCCTCTTACTGGTGCCGACCAGGGACGACGGTGCTGTATGAATAAACATCAGCAATAATAGCATGCAGGTAGGTCCCCTTGAGATGTCGGGAAGAATGTTCCGAGGGCGATCGGGAGTCAATGCCAAGACACAGCGCTCGGGAACGGGCTTTCGGGTCGGCCTGCAGAGTGACGTCCGGGTACCTCGAAGGATGCACACGGGAACGGGAGGAGCACACTTGACAGATCAATCGCACGCTTTACGGACACCGCATCTCAACCCGTGCCCGTCTACGCGCTTAATGTGGTCGGCACCCACTCCAGTGTAGGTAGCCAAAGGCAAACTGAAAGAAGATAAGAGACAAGTACTCCCGCCAAAGTGCAAACATCAATCTCAACATCCCTTGATTTCCCTCTCCCTCAAAGATCAACTTACCGTCACAAAACAATACGCCAACATGTCAAGCGGAGAAGTCGTTCTTTACGACATAGCTCGTCGTGGCGGCAACAGTTGTTGGTCTGGGAATGTCTGGAAAAGTACAACACATACTGCTCGCGGTTGGCAGGCTTGAGCTAATGATACATCAGCCCGCTTGGCACTCAACTACAAACGCATCCCGTACACCACAACATGGCTCTCACACCCAGAAGTCGAGCCCACAG
This sequence comes from Elasticomyces elasticus, assembly GCA_035926095.1. NCBI lineage: Eukaryota > Fungi > Ascomycota > Dothideomycetes > Mycosphaerellales > Teratosphaeriaceae > Elasticomyces > Elasticomyces elasticus. Next base: position 1,593,832 of record JAVRQT010000004.1, read on the forward strand.
TCAAGCAGCTTGGTATCACACCCAATGCCTCGGGTCTACTAGGCACACGTTACACCGTTCCCGTTGTACGTTTACCGAACGGAGAGCATGTCATGGAGTCGGCCGCGATCGCAGAGAGGCTTGAAGAAGTCTACCCAGAGCCCTCGCTCCATCTGGAAACCGGCCTGCACAACATGGCCGCAATGGTGGTGGGCAAGACGGGCTTCGCACTGATACCTGTTTTCATGCCGCGTACGGTCAGAACTATGGTAGTCGAAAGTTCTGTACCGTGGGTTCGTGAGGCTAGACAGAAGGCGTTCGGCATGACTCTTGACGAGCTTGAGGCAGCGAAAGGTGGCGAGCGGGCATGGGAGGCCGCTAAGCCAGGTTTCGTGGAGCTGCGGAGTCTGATAAGCGATCATAAGAGAGACGAAGGACCGTTCATCTTGGGCAGCGTAGTGAGTTATGCGGACTTCGTTGTTGTAGCCGCGTTGGAGGGCTTCCAACGGATCGGGCGGGACATTTTCGATCGCCTTGTGAGCGAAGTTGATGGGCTAGCAGCGTTGCACGAGGCGTGTAGTCAGTGGACGAAGGATGATAAGTAGCCAATGGAACAGCTTTTTGTAGCGTGCTCGATTAGGAAGCTGCGCTTATCGATAAGTGATCCGCGTCAAAGTGAACTTCGAATCGCATCGCTGTTCGAGCTTTCCAATGGTTCGATCCCGCTGCAACATATCAACCAGCACCACTATTATACCTCAGCCAACTTACTCCAAGATAGCTCATACACCGTACTGCTTCCGGCCAATGTCCCCACTCGCTATCATCATTTGCCTGGTCCTTGGGGTATGCTAGTGGTGTCACCGTCGTCCTGCTACACCTGAGAAGGAGAGTATTCAAGCCAAGTTCGACAGGAAGCGGAAAGCGTGGGCAGCCACAGCAGCGATCCAGCAGGAGTTGTCTGTTCTTCAAGCCAAAGACTGTCTGGCTCGCCTTGAATAGATCGAGCACAGACTTGGGACGCGGTATCCTTGCGGCGAGGTACACTTGGATAGAGACGCGGCGGAGCTGTATGACGGATTGCTAAGAGCATGGCCGTACCGGAAAGAAAAGGCGGCAAGAGTCGAGCAGGCTCAGGCATGAAGCGCAGTCCTTTCTTTTGCACAGCACCTGCAGCAGAGGACAGTAGCTTGGCTATACTGCATCTGAAGAGAGATACTCTCCTACCGGTCACGTTGGATAGCACGGCAGATGAGGGATACGGAACGCAGGGTGCGGTGAGCAATACGAGATTTGGCAGCTTTCCTCACGACACACTCATTGGGCTGGAATGGGGCAGTCAGGTGAGAGCAAGTAAGGTCGACACGGGATCTCGAGGCAGGAAGGGCAAGAAGAACAATGTCGAGCCTGCAGAGACGCCTGTGCAGGAGGACGTGGCAGAAGAAGAGGACGAGGCGAAGGTGAGCAGGAAGCGCAGTGCCGACGAGGCCGGCATGAACGAAGATGGCTCTGTCTCAGCAGTAAAGAAAGTCCGGCGCGATGCACCTGTACAACAGCCTGATATCGCAGCAAGCCAGAAGCGGAAAATGGACGACACTAACGCCACCCAGGGAGCATCTCAGAAGCAAAAACAACATAAGCAACAGCAGAGAGTCCACGACAACAGTGCATCGACTGCCAAACCGCCAGTGGAAGCCAATTCAGGCTTCGTCCACATCCTCCAGCCCACGCCAGAGTCCTGGACGTCCTCCCTCGATCACCGCACCCAAGTCGTCTACACGCCGGACTATAGCTACATCCTTCAGAGGTTGCGGGTCAAACCAGACAGTACGCTCATCGAAGCTGGAGCGGGGAGTGGCAGCTTCACGCATGCAGCAGCTCGCGCTGTTCATTCTGGTCCCACGGCATCGAACAAAAAGCGAAAGGTTGGGAAAGTATGCAGCTATGAGTATCACGAGCCACGTGTACAGACTCTACGCGAGGAGCTCAGCGACCACGGTGTAGATGATGTAGTCCAGCTTACACATCGGGACGTGTGCGAAGACGGCTTCATGTTGCAAGCTGCAGCAGGAACGTCACATGCCGCCTCCCCTCTCGCCAACGCAATATTCCTTGACTTGCCGGCGCCTTGGAAAGCGCTCAAGCATCTTACTCGCAACGATATTGAGACCTCCGAAGGATTCGGCGATTCACACGAACGCTCGCCACTCAATCCAACTTCGCCGGTTCACATCTGCACTTTCTCGCCTTGCATCGAGCAGGTCACAGCTACTGTGGCGGAGATGAGGAAGCTCGGCTGGATCGAGATCGAAATGGTAGAAGTGCAGAACCGCCGCATCGATGTCCGGCGCGAGCAAGTCGGCCTGCGCAACGAGGGTCTGCGTGGTGTAAACCCCAGCGCCGCATCAGTCGAAGAAGCCATTGGTAGACTGCGCGAAGTAGAAGGCGGTATGCACAGCTTCCACGGACACATGAAGAATGGTGCGGATGGGAAAGGAAAGCAGCCGGCCAATGGTAGTACTGATAATGCTGAGGCATATGGGAGAAGCAGCAGGACACAGCCTGGCAGCAAGGCGGCGCGATTGGCGAAGATTAAGCAGGAGGCCGAGGACAGGAAACTGTACAAGGAGGGTAACCTCGTGCATAGGACTGAGGCGGAGGTCAAGACGCATACGAGTTATCTGGTCTTTGCTGTGCTGCCGCGTGCGTGGACGGAGGAAGACGAGAAGGCTTGCGAAGAGGTCACGCCTTATGAGAAGATCGTTACTGGTGAGGCGGCGAAGAACGCTGACAGCACTGAAGAGGTTGAGATGGCTGAATGATGTCTTACAATCATGGTAATTGAAATACATTCACTGCGATCAGCCAAGCATGCTCGCCGTCACTTTGTGCCCTATGCCATCTCCACGATGCTTTCTCTTCTATCGATGACATGTCTTGCTCATGTGCTGCAGCGTGTGCTCAACTGGCTGCTCGTCTGACAGGCCCGTTGAAGTACGCATCCCTTGCAGCTTGGTCTTGTGGGCGATCTCCATAGAGCCTGTCATTCTCCGCGTTGGAACGTTGCAGAGTATCCTGCGCACGTTGCCTGCGATTGTACATTAGCATGTGGCCTTCGTGATCTACAGTGCAACTATCAAATCTCGGACTGCTTGCTTACTTCCTCGCTGCTTTTCTTTCAGCATGAGTGGTTGACCTTGAGCAGAGCAGGAAGGCCTTGAGGCGCGATTGTTTTGGTTTAGCAGGTGGATTGACTGCTCCGTCGTTGACAGGGCTGGCGTCAGTAGCCATTATCTTGATGCAGGTGTGGCTGAGTACCTTGGAGGTAAGGTTGGATGATGAGACATGTAGGACAATCTCTATATCGGAGCGTAGGTTTGCTCCCTTGTTGATTACAGCAGTGCACGTATAGCTACAGGAGCACTGCAACGACAAGGGAAGCCAGTCCGGCTTTCACTGCCAGCAAGCAGGGGACCAAGCCGAAGCAGCATGCTTCGATGTGATCTGCGATTGTGCAGTGATGGCTGGGTCTTTCGGTCTTGAACATAACCGCGACAAGGTCACTAAGATCCGTTGCATTACCCAATCTAACTTGTGATCCAAGCACGTTGTGCCGGCACATCGTTATCATTTCCGCATCCAGTCGGTCGACCGCTCTGCTCAAGACTCTGATGCATATTACTCATTCCCGCTACCAGCTCCTGGAGTCCTAGCCCTCGCGCAGCACTCCGGAGCTGCGTAACGCGGTTGTGTTTATTCTCCTGGCAAACATGGGTGCACTCTCCGGCAGTTGCCTGCAATGTGTTAGTGGCGTGCCCCTTGCGAGTACAAGGGAAGAACCCTACCGCCGAATTTGCAGCGACCTTCGAGGAAGAACTTGCAGACAACGATGCCCTTTGGTGCCGCGACTGTTCTGCCTGTTATTCCTGGCTTCTGAGCTGCCACTGCATCGTCTTGCTCGGCAGAGTCCCCGTGATCTTGCCCAAGGAGGGAGATGTTCGATGCATGAGAAGAAGACTTCAACGTCCGCTGCTCCGCGTCGCTGTTCGACCCGTCACTCTGAGTGTCCTCAAAGCCACCTGGCTTGCGCTTCGTAGCCGTTCGATGGTACTGTAACGTACTGCTTTCTCCCAACGTACAAGGCGGTGGATGCGCGAGCCCGAGTTGCGTATTTCCTGGAGCGGATGGCGCTGGGGTAGAGATAGTGACAGTGGTGTCATCTGCCAGAGGTTGTGCCATGGTTTCAGAATGCGGTTCACGAATGCGAGCGCCGCGCGAACCTCGAAAGCGACGCGATTTGCGTGCTGATGTTGTCACAATTGGTACTGGCATTGCGAGATGATGATCCGGAGCGTTCCCAACGTCAACCGCTGTCCTCTCGTCCGTGCTTGTCGCTGCTGCAGGGTCGTGATACTTCGTAGCAGCACTCAAGGCCTGCGCTAGATCCGGACTCAACGACGCGATGATCCAATTTAACTCTCCTTCCACCAACATACCCGAGATGTGCTTGTTTCGCAGTACAGACCGTCCGTACTGCATAACCGAGAGTCGAACAATCTCATTGATCAGGCAAACTGCACCTTCACCGTCTCCTGCCCGATCAACCATTACCTGCGCCAACATCGTGAGATCATGTGAGGTTGAGACGGTTGTTTGCGCCGTCTGCATGGCGTCCGTAACAGCTGTGTCTGCTTTAGTGGAGGAGTCGATGAGCTGTGCTGACGGTGGATGAGTAGTGGCGACGGCGTCCAAGTTTGATTCGCCTTCTGCAGTTGGATCAGGTCCAGACGACAGCATCCCAACGTTGCCGCCGCTGGCGCTAGCTCTCGCAAACGGGTTCGAACTCTGTGCCGGATGTGTTGAGACCGTCGGACGAGCCGCAGAGCGTCGCATGTCTTCAAGAGCTCGTGGACCAAGCGGCGGTGGCATCCCCGGGCCACCATATTGTGCCCGAGCTGGTGTACTCGGAGTAGTGTGGTTGCTGTGCTCCATCCTTTGTGGGAGGGTCATGCGATCGTGTTGTATTGATCAGAAGTCCTTTTTTGAAGCGCAAGTCAGGCTGTTGATTTAGGTCGCGAATTTGAGTTCACAGGGCCGCTACCACCTTGCCCCACTTCCGTCTTAAGGCAATCGTTGAAAGTGAATTTGCTTCTATTCCAGGTGGCAATTTTTCGTATGTCCATTTCTCTCGTGTCTCGACAGGGTCTTCCACTTTCTCTGGTGACTGTCATGTTTCAGCAGATAACGAAGTGTCAGCATCAGGAGAATGAAATGTGTGAGACCGGCGGAAGACGACATCTGACTTATCCGAGACACGAGCTGAATTGAAGCCGGACAAGATGAGAAGACCAGTGGCGTGAAAAGCACCAGTAGGGAACGAGCGAATCTTTGTTCATTCTGTTTTCATGTTCTTGAGATCATGTGAGACACGACATTCTGCCCAATGTTTAGCCACGTCCTGAGCAGTGGCCATTGTGAAAGGCTAGCACGTAGAACGTAGAACCAATCTCTCGCACATACCAATATGAATACGCACACGAATCATGCTACGTCCACCTTCCCCTTCACCGGCCTCAGCATCAGGGTATGCTGCAACTCCTTCTCAAACCCAAAGTTCCTCGCATCGAATGGCAGCACTCCCAGCGCCTCAAATCCCTCTCGTGCATACAGAGGCTTCCCTATCGGACTGCTCTCGAGATACACTGGCAGCCCAAGCTTCTCAGCTTGCTCGAAACCCCAACGCAGCTGCATGGCTCCCACGCCTCTTCGGTGGTGCTTCGGGTGCGTGACCAAGATGTGCAACTCAATGTACGGCCGTCCTCCAATGTATTCTCTTTTCGCTGCGTCCAGCTGGCCGCCAAACTCTCGCAACATCTCCTTGTCGCAGTCCGGCGGCAGATCATCGTCTCCACCGTCTCCTTCTTTTTCCTTCAACTCTTCTTCCGTTCTCTGCTTGGGGTAGAAGTACCAATCGGAATATCCAACTATCTTCTTAAGCGGATCGTCATCTGGGAGGTCTGTGTCGATAACTTTCATCTTCTTGATCTTCTCCGGACTCTTGCGCCAGCTTTCGAGACCCTTGGCGATAGTATAATCGCGAGCAGCCTGTGTGAAACCGCGAGGCCAGATGCAGCCCATGATATCTGGCTTGAAGCTCTGCCACATCACTTCGACAGCCGCCCCCAAGTCGGCCTCCTGAAGAGGGTGTAATTCGAGAGGCATTGTGTTCGATGCTTTGAAGAAAAGTGCTTTTCGCGGGTTCAGGGTGGACGATCGAACAGTACAAGTACTCGCACTCGAGCTTTCGGCGCCATCCTGCTGCTAGGGCATCGCACTAGGCGACGTACGATGGTTATGATGATAAACCCTTGGTGTGAGGTCTGCGGAGTCACAGCCGCATCCACTTTCCTTTCAAGGCAAGACGCCCGCCAGCAAACTGGAACGCATTTCTCTCACCAACCTCGAGCCTTGGAGTTTTATACTGCCTGACACCACCCGTCTGGAGCGAGAGCGATCTTTGGAGAGAGTCGAGAAACTCGTACGGCCGCAACGAAGTCTGGGCTTGGCGTTCACAGTTGACTCACGCATTCGTACCGCTCGTGCTACTGTACTCATCAGGTAACCGGGATCTTTCTTATCTTTTTCTTATTTTACGATACAAACAACTATAGCTCAGGAGCATCCCAAGATTGGCCGCCTACAAACATGGACGACGACGCTCTGCAAGCTGAGCTCGAGGCCATGGCAGGCAATGCCGGCATTAGTGGTGATGAGACGGCCACAGGGGAAGCGGAACCCATAGGCAAAACGATGGCTCGATGGCAGCATCTCTTCAGATTTTCTCCCGACACCGCCGTGGAAAAGATAATCGAGCACCGCAACAATTTGACTCGCATTCGTGTGTCAAGCGAGCACTGGGAGACAGTCCGTGATGAGCAGGAGGTGCTGGGTCACGACCGCGAGTCCTACGAGTACGAGCTTGAACTCGCAATGAAGAAGCGAGCCATGTTGCCCACCCTTGTGCCTGTGGCAGAGATGTCGGCCCGCGAGACGGTAACTTACCTGGTCGAGCTAGATGGCCCACTGAGCAGTGCCGAAATCGTGCGAGAGACGGCAGGCATGGAAGCTGTGCCGCCTATAGTCGCCGGAGAAAGCGTGGAAGAAGGGAGAGCGGTCCAGCTTTGCTGTATCAACGGCACAGCCAAGGCGGCTATTCTGCGCTGGGCAAGCGAGGAGGGTCGCGGGTACGAGCCTGTAATTTTGGTGGACCCGAGATCGATGCGGTCATTTGTGACTTGAATAAACCTTTACTTGCATTCGTTCGCATAGTTTAAAGTATGCTTTTGGAGGTGCTTATCATCATGATCTATAGCGGCTGTCGTTGAGACGCCGGTACCATTGATTCGTCACATGTCATCAATCCTGCTCTACATCTTCTTGTCGTTGATGGCCTTGAGCTGGACGTCGCTGGAGTTTTGTTAGCTAAAGCTTCGATTCAGCACTTTCACGCACTCACAACACCAGCGTAGCGTTCGCCGGGATCAAGCCAGGGAAGCCGCGGCTACCGTAGGCAGAGTCGCTGTAGGTGGAGTCAGTACATTGCACTGCACCAGAGTCTCAGCTGAACAGCTTACCCAGGAATGGTCAGCGTCGCCTTCTCGCCAAGAGTCATGCCGCCGTCGACGTTAAGCACGCCCTCGTCCCAGCCTAGCATAGTCAATGGTCAGGAACAGTCAGATAAAGTGGATAGGATGTTGAAGAACACACCCTTGATGACCTGGCCAGTGCCAATGCTGGTCTTGAAGTCACCGCGACCGACCGAGGAGTCGAACCTGAGGTTCAACGTCAGCGCTGGTAGTAGTTTTTAGACGTCTCGAGTCCACCTACTGCTTTCCCTTGTTGTCTGGCGCGCTCGGGTCGAACAGATTGCCAGTGTACTCCATGGTGATGGTGTCGCCCTTCTTGGCCTTGGTCTGCCCATCACCAGGCGTGATCATCTTCTTGGTGATCTCTGTAGGTGCCATGTTTGCGATTGGTATGGTTTGTGAGAAGTTTCGGTTGTTTTGATGGAGCTTCAAGTGAAGTGGTGGTTGTTGGTGACCATGAAAGCTCGGGCTGACAATTGCGTCTTTGCAAAGTGGAGTTCCGTTTCGGGCTAGCGGCCGACGATCGGTGCCTGGCCCGACGACTTCACTTGCACGTTCTTCTGTCCTACAATAGTAATCTGATTATACCGCCCATATTTCAGGTGTCTTTGGCCTGCTGGCTGCTGTTACAACATACAAGGCATTGATGCTAGGCACTCTTCGATCGACTTCTTGAGCCCTGACAGACTCTATACACTTGGTCCTGCGCCCTACGTAGCTCAAGCTCACTGCAAGGGTCAAGTCCCTCCGCCAAGCAGCACCGTTCCCGGCACTCGCCGCGGTCGGTACACACAGCACCAAGGCGTCGCAACAAGAAAACTTCTGACGTTGGCCTGGCATCATGCCGGGCGAGGAAGGGAAATTATGAGAACCATATCGCATCAGATGTTGCCAACCTCCACGACAGGACTGACATCAAGACCAAACTGATTCGGTAACAGTCCCATCCAATATATACGTAGATCCGATAAGCCTTGCGCCCCATTGACACTGAGGGTTTTTCTGCTGATTCGCACGTCTTTCGGCCTACCAGCGAACGTAATATTTCGGAGTTGCATTGTCAGCGCCTGGAAGCAGAAGGCTTTCTTGTCCGCTTAGTCAAACTTGTCTTCAGACCCCATTCCGGCATTCTCGCGGCAGCCTCAACGCAGCACGATGGCGTCTTATTCCATGGACTTCACAACCAGCAATCCACCCGCTTTGAGCCTCAGCTGAGCTATAACTCAAGCTCTGGGCGGTGACCCCCCGAAAAGAATTCGTAACGGGTGTTGAACGCCAATGGCAAGAGCTTAGCTAGCCAAGGTGCTGCTGGCTAGTCTACCCGCCTAACACATCATATGTCCCAGGTCCAAAGAGTCTCATCCCTGGGACTTAGTCCAGAAAGCGTGCTGCTTGAGATCCGCCACCTGCACTGCGGCCCACTGTACTTTTGGAAAGCGAGGATCTGTTGAGGAATTCGCAGTAGCTGGCACCAAATGCGAGAGTTCGGTGATGCCAGCTTGCTCAACACAATGTAACACTTTCTCGTAATTCAGACCAACCTGGGCAATTCCGTGGCTATCATCTGAAAGAGTGAAGCGACCTCCTATAGCAAGAAAAGCTTCACAGATCTCAACCTGCGGGTAACATTCCTTCATTCCCTTTCTTAGACTGCTTGAGTTCAGCTCCAGGACTCCGCCATAGTCAAATACGCACTTGAGGTTCCTCGTGATCTTCTCCCACACCTTCGGCCAAGCCTTGAAGCTTCGATCTGGCTCGTCGCTCTTGAGACGTATGAGATCGAAGTGCCCGACCACAGGTGGCTGCAAATTCTGCAGCATAGCGTGCTGTGCGTCAAAATAGTCCTCAAAAATCTGCTCATCACTGCCACCCGCATTCTCTCGTGCCTTGTGGTACATCGCGGTATCAAAGTCGATGGGGATAGTATGAACATGATGCACACTTCCTATGAAAAGATCGACTTCATACTTCTCTAGCAAGCCATAAATAATTGCTGACGAGCCATGCTCGCCATAGCGGATCCACTCTCCCTCAAACCCAACAAAAAGCTGAATCTGCTCAGCATACGCTTTCTGCAATCGTCGAGCCTCATGGTAGAAGTCGTCATATAGCTGTGCTAGACTCGCTTGATTGTGCTTTTCTGCCTCCTCCGGATAGAGGTCAAGGTCTGAGCGAGCGATGTGTTCAGTCATGCAAAAGGTTGTCATTCCTTTTGCGATAGCATCTTGTACGACTTGCTCGAGGCTCTCCGCTGCGTGACCGCAGAACTGGCCAGAGTGGGAGTGGTGAGACCAAGGCATGGCGATAATAATGTCAGAGCTCGGTGGCTTCTGGTCCTTCCTTTTACAGCAATATTCCGGTACTTCCTGCAACTGTTGTCTGATCACACCGCTAGTCCTCTGCTCGGCAGCTCTATCAGACTATCATATTTTGCTCTTTTGATGTTCGTGATGGATTGTCATCAACATGGGTGCGATTGGCTCCTCACAGCTCCTTCACTAGTGCCAATTTAAGCTTTCAGGTCGACTTGTCCGAGTCGTTGCCGGATGGACATCACTCTGACCGGCGACACGACGACAGCAGTCTCAACGAAAGATCACGAGAGGACGCAACCTCACGCACCTGTTGGGAGTCTTCCGGCAAAGTGAGAGTACCTCCATTCGAAAGCAGCATCGTCAAACACAAACACCATTCAATCGCTTTGTCAGGTCCACAGATCCGAGTAATGGGCGATATGGCTCACGAGAAGAGCTCGCTGAAGCGTGGGAGGGTGAGTAGCGTGCATACTGGATCGAGACAGCAGTCACTAACTCCTATGTTAGAACTCTACAGCCGAAGAGTATGAACCAAAGAAACCACGGCGATCTGCTCGCCTGGACCCAGATCTGGCGAACGAGAACGGAATGAAAGGAGGCCCATTGCCCTCTCCAGTGACGAGACAAGAGACGTCCGATACGGAGAACTACAACACTGGCACCGCTACACCACCCGAACAACCCGAGCCACGGACACCGCAATCGAGTCCTCCAAAGCAGCTATCACAGTTTAAGAATGGTCTTTCATCACCAATGCCAGAAGACACTCAACCTTACTCCCAATTCCTTGCTCCCGCTCCGATATCGTATGAAGTGCAAGACGAAGAGGCAGAGGGTGTGTGGGGTTACCTGATACCAATTACGGGCGTTCAGGAGCCATTGGTGCTCAAGGTGCGAGGGACCTGTCCTGTCCCTGGAAACCATAACGGAAAGAAGTGCGGTACGGAAAGGGTGCCGAAGCAGCACTGGCGGAAGAAGGAGGAAGAGTACGAGGTAGAGAAGAGCAAGAACGGTGTTCCAGCGGAAGGCTACATCCTCGGCCGGCATCCGGAGAGTGATCTTCAGATACTTGTTCCCACCGTTAGCAACAGGCATTGCTTGCTGTTTCATGAGAACAAATATGGAGATTCGATTGCAGTTCTGGAAGACCTGAGCGGAAACGGCACGTATGTCAACGATGCTATCGTAGGTCGCAACAAGCGGCGAGAGCTGAATGATGGCGATGAGATATCTGTTCTGGATCAGGCACGATTCATTTTCCGATACCCACGGAGCAGAGAGACGAATGGCTTCTTGCAGCAGTACCGCATCGAAGGTCAGCTCGGTAAAGGTCACTTTGCGACAGTCTACCTTGCAACACGCAAAACAGATGGTCTGTCGTTCGCAGTCAAGAAGTTCGAGAAGCGAAGCGGACCGGGCGAGCGAAGCAAGGTTGAGGGTCTGCAACAGGAGATTGCAGTATTGATGAGCGTCAGTCACCCGAACGTGTTGTGCTTGAAAGACACGTTTGACGAAGTAGATGGCGTTTATTTGGTGCTCGAGCTAGCGCCAGAAGGAGAGCTCTTCAACTGGATTGTGATGAAACAGAAGCTGACGGAGGCTGAGACCCGGAAAGTTTTCATACAACTCTTCCAGGGTGTCAAGTATCTGGTGGGTTTCATGTTGTCAACCTCGCATCTCAAGCTAACGTATATCACAGCACGAACGCAACATAGTTCATCGCGACATCAAGCCAGAGAACATCCTGCTTCTTGATAAGGAACTGAACGTCAAGATCGCAGATTTCGGTCTTGCGAAGATCATTGGTGAAGAGTCCTTCACTACCACACTCTGCGGCACACCTTCATACGTCGCTCCGGAGATCCTGGAGCAGGGCAACCGACGCCGCTACACCCGAGCGGTCGACGTCTGGTCATTAGGTGTAGTCCTCTACATCTGCTTATGCGGCTTCCCTCCGTTCAGCGACGAGCTGTACAGTCCCGAGAACCCATATACGCTAAGCCAGCAGATCAAGATGGGTCGCTTCGACTATCCGTCACCATACTGGGACAGCGTGGAAGACCCAGCATTGGAGCTGATTGACAGGATGTTGACAGTGGACTGCGAGAAGCGCATCACGATTGACGAGTGTCTTGAGCATCCCTGGATCACAGGTAACTTCCCGACCATGAAGACCACCGATAGTACCGATGGCCTGACTGGAGCGCTGGAGGGTCTGGACTTCACTCGAAGAAAGCCAGTCAGAGAGCGAACGCTACTGGCGTCGATCAACGAGGTCAAGATCGAGAGGGAAGTGCATACACAGCAGGATGGGCTACTGCCGGTAAAAGTGTTCGATAAGAATCGCGGAGCGCATTTCGACAAGATAGAGACGCCTACTGAGAAGCAGCAGCATGCCACCAATAAGGCTGTTCAGAAGAAGGGAGTGGGCAGTGTTCAAGTGAGTGTGCAGGCGAGACCTGCGGATGGGAGAGATCCGGAAGAGTTTGCTAAGTTGGGCGGACATGGCGATCAGGTGTTGTATGATGAGGCGGATCTGTCGAGGTATCCGGATGCGACGACTAAGGCAGGTGCACCTGGGAAGTGATTGAATGGCTGGTGTGGACTACCGGGGAAGGGAAGATGTCGTGGAGGGGCGAAGCAAGCTGGTGAGAACGCTTTCGTGGCACTAAAGTCAGAGCCGCAATAGCGTCAGCCAAACATCAGATGAGGCCCGAGGGCAATCCTAGGGACGATATACGGAGAGACAACTGCCGCCAAAGCCGGTAACGCATGACGAGAGATGGGTGCTTATGTATAGTATAATTCTGAAGCAAAGCATGTTCGTGCACTCGCCTGGAGCAGGTCTGATCGCGGCCGAGGCCGCGGTCACCAGAATAAATGTTCTCCGGCGAATGAAACATTTATCTTCTCTGATGATGTTGTTCAAGCACGATTTTCACGGTCGTGCCCCAAATCGACGCCTACTCCACACCCCAAGATGTACCCTGCGACAATGTCCGCGACCAGTAAGGCGCCTCCACCTGTTGATCTGCTGCTTTTAGCATTTGGCTCGCCTGGGTGGCTGCACATGGCGCAATGTGACTGAGTCTGTCCTGCTCGCTACTGAGGTTCACAGGATCCTGACTGGGGCCTCGAGGATCTTGTTAGTATGTTGGTTTTCAAGCCAACAGAGGAAGAGCTAGGACTGCGTGAGTAGTAGACGCGGACTAGGCGAAGCAATGTGTCTGCCCATGAACGCCGGCTCGACAGACGTTTTCAAGATCAGGCTGGCTCCCCAACTCCGATCATTCCAGTGCGGATGGTACTACTGATGCCTACTTGACCAACATAAGTGCCAGCCAGTGATGAATTGCAGTATATATTGATGGTAGGCTGAATGATCAGAATTTGTGCTGCTTGTTGCCAAAGCTGAGAGAACCTTAAGCTTGTACCTGGCTGGCTTCGGCCTCTGCTGCCACGCCTGAGCGGTTTTCTGGACTTCCAAATTCCACTTCTTCGCAAGGTTGAGGTAATGCCGTCTCACCTACTATACCTATCCCCACCTTCTGACCTTCCCTTCACCAAAGTTGCCCTAGTCGCCGCATTCGTAAGCTCAACCGCACATCCGTTACCATCAACACCAAACCGAAATGTCTGCAGCCCTTCCGCCCCATACCGCAAACCATCATACGTCAACCAATCATAATTCGATCCGTAAAACCCCGTGAACGGACCAAACCCAGCCGTGTCGTAAGTATTCCACTGCTTGTTCTGAGTGCCCTGAAATGTTACCTCACTCCTCGGAGCCCCAGGAGTCTGATTTGGAATGGCCAGCTGTAAGCGGAGTGGAGCACCGGGATAGCAACTGGCCAGCATGTCGATGTCGTTGGAGATCCAGCTTTGCACGACGAGGCCCTCCGGAACAATGGCAAAATCAGAAGCGTTGGATAGCGCAAGCGAGCCGATGACGATCGTCGAGTTCACCTCAGCATCAGGCGAGCTGTACACCCCAACATACTTCCGCACCGCCTCAGCCACAGCCTGGGCTTCAAGAGCCGGCACCACGGCTTCAGCGATGTGATTAATGATACTGAGAGCCGATCCACCTCTTGTCTGCGGCCCCTCAGGACTCTCATAATAAGCGTTCAAAAAACTAAACCCAGCATTGTAGTCCGGGATTAGAACCAAGATCCCCCCATACGCTCCCGAATCTCCAAGCTTAGTATAGATATCCGTCACTTTTCCTGTGCTACGGTGGATATACCTGACGATCTCCCATGGCGCACCGATGGAGTAAGTCAGGCTGGCAGTATGACTGGCGGGTTTCATCCACTCACGGGTCTTCTCGGGGGACATGAGGGTGGAGTTGAGGATCGCAAGACCCAGTTTGTCGAGGTCGTGGATGGTGGACAGGATGCCGCCGGACGGTACGCTTGGGTTGTTTGCGGCGTAGGACCAGCCGAAACCGCCAGCGCCGCCTAGAGGCTGAGCGATGACGGAGCGGTTTAGCAAGGGGTCTTCGGTAGGAGCGTTGACAAACGAGGATGTCATATTGAGGAGAGCGAAGACGGTATCGTTGTAAAGTGTGTCATATGGCTTTCCTGTAATGCGAGAAATGGCCAGACCAAGAACCATGAATCCGAAATTGGAATAACTCGTCGTAGTGGCAGGCAAGAAGACGGGAGGCGGTGACCTCGCAGACACGATCCAATCCTCGGCAGTGCAATTGATCATTTGACAAGGGCCCAAGACATCGCGAGCCACTGGCGGTACTCCACTAAGTGCGAGCAGATCCGTCAAGCTGGTATTAGTTGCGAGCGCTATACTTTCGAGCAGTGGTAAGGTGTCACTGATGGTTCCGATGGCTTGTAAACCGCTCATCTGTCGGGCCAACAGCCAAGGCGTGATCTGGTCCCAACGGGGTGCGTGGGGTCCGCCTATGCCGTCCGCGAACTCGGGGATGATGTCGGCAATGCTGCGGTGCCAGTCGGTCTCGGTGAGGGTGAGGAGGCCTGTCAGTACGGTAATGAGTTTGGTAACGCTGGCGGAGCGATAGATCTACATTTATCCTGGTCAACGACGGAAAATTGTGTGTCATGTCCTCTCAAGGACTCACGCTATCCCCATCAACCTCCCTCGTCCCCAAATCGGAGTTCGCGATCTGTGGAGCGACATAATGATACTGCAATTGTGTCGCAGCCAGATCATGTAGCGAGAACAGTCCTGCCGACCAGGTCACGTTTTCGGAACCGACCAGGCCTTTGATAGCAGATATATTCAGATTATGGTGATAATATGCATCGAAGATGGCCGAGATATTGGACCAAGCAGCTCGTACGTGGCTTTGCGCACTGCTGAGATCAACCGGGGCCGGATTATTGAGACCGAGGAAGTCGGCATGTACAGATCGGAGTGCAATCGCTAGAGCAATGTTGGTGGGCGTTATGAAATGCATCACTAGTCGAAACGGAGATGCTCGCTTAGAGGTAGGCGTTTGAGTGAAGACACCGGGACGGCGTGCCTCCTACATATAGTCGTGCTGCTGCACATGTCTGTCATGTACCGCTCCACCCATAAACCACACGACGTCGCTCTCAGCCCTGTGACCATCAACTTTGCCAAGCACCAAGACACAGCTGAGGTCGATCTCGTCCCGATCAGGTCCGATGCGGCGCTGAAGGATTCAGATGTACATCTTGAGCCATGCTGAGGCACATGATGTGCAACAACATATTCGGGCCTTGTATTCGCATGTGGCGGAGTACCATGAACCAACTCTTGTTTCTGCGATATCGCGCCTTTCTGCCAAGCATACCGAAGCAGTCTTATGCGGCGCCGACGGCAACCAATAGCGGTTCCCAAACGTGATAACAGTGTTGTCTGCGCGTGAAGGTAGATGAGTTCCACGCAGCCATATAGCTAGAGGCTACCTTGACGGTCATGTCGTTTGAGTGCTGTGGGCGCACCGTTGATCATTGTTCGGACCAGTAGATGTGGCATTCTTGATGTGTTACTGGTGCACGGGAAGGGCACGCTGCGCATATCCTGCACCGGCCTAATTGGTATTGTGGGTCACGCCAATAAGTCACTTCAGCATGGTCGATCTCGTGTGTTCGTCTGCACCATACACGGGATGTAGCCCCAAGTGGACAACACCTCGGCCGGCTTTAGAGTGGCTGACTGATGGCCTCTCCGCGCAAGGAGCGTGGCCAGCGCGAATGGACATTCGAAAATACTGGCATCCTCAGAGACGAGTGACTCTTCACACCCTGAATTTGCGGATTTTTGGAACGCTGGGCATGTTTAAGCCACCAGGAGCTGCCCGTTCCTTCTCCTCACGCCTGTGCTGCCATGTTCCCTCCGGACTCGTCTCGTGAAATTGGTAAAGTTTCCGTGTCCCCTCATCAGCGCCTGCCAGGAGCTCACTCTGCGTTTCCAAGACCCAGTGTGCGTCTGATGTTCGCCCCTGCATCCGCAGCAAACGGGCTGCTCTTTTCATCGCGAACAGCAGGTTCACCCTCGCTCGAGGACCAGATGCCATGAACTGCTCGAGCGCTTCTACTTGTGTCTTGTCACCAAGATACCGTTGGAGTAAAGATCACATCGGACCAGCATCTGGGGCCGCCGGGTGCTCGATATAGAGCTGTGCTACACTGAGAGCAGTATCGCCCTTCTTCTTTTCTGTTTCCATTTGGCGTAATAGGCGCTGGTAGGACTCAGCATTGGTTTCAGGGTATCGACCTGTAGCTAGCGCGTTTGCAAGCAACACTTTTGCAGGCCAGAGTGACGTCCTTGCGAATCCCTTGTCTTTCCGTCCAGCCCGTCTGTTAGCATCACGAAGTAACGTCAATTCCCTTTCGAAGTCGAGGTACAGATTCAGTGCTGTGTCCGCCCGAGGACGATACTCGAGCATTAGACGAGCATTGACAATCCTACGCAGTAGCCCCCCTCTCCACCAATCCTGATTCTTCATCTGTCCTTGCGAATCTATCACGACGCCGGAAGGTAGATCAGACCTAATCCAACCCAGCACGAACTTATCTAGATCCTCTGCGCATAAGAAGTAAACAAGGCTCTCAAAGAGGACCATGTCTTCCTGCATCATGGTCGACCACCGTAGGTTGTTCTCCCAAAGCCACTGTAAAGTGAGGCCGCCTATCTTGCCTTTCTGCATCATCTCGAGGCGTATCTTTCGAGGATACTTCGCAATTCTGGAATATTGTTCCTCTAGACACAAGCGTATGCTCTCTGTACTGGCATTGTCGTTTTCAATGTACTCCTTGAGTATAGCCGATGGATCTCCTGTGGACAGCCTAATCAGCAACTGTCGTCCTTCCGGCGTGAGGAATTTCACGTGAGGGGTTTCTTCCGTATACTGCCTCGCCCGTGTTATCCTTGGGGCCTCTCCAAGTGCGTTGTGGGCCTGTTCGCCAGTCATGGCCAGTTTGGCCCGCCGATGGAACGTGGTGTTTGCCCATGACGACGGGAACTGGTCGAGTTCGTGCTTACGCCGGGTCGTCGAGGAAGAGCGGCATACTTGGCGCCCAACTGCTTGCAGACCTAAAAGTGTGCGAAACGGAAGCATCTCTGCACAATATTGGGTGAAGACTGCTCGCTACAGCCGGCAAGCATGTTTGGTCTTCATACAATCTCGTTGTCCAGCTCCGTCCTGCCAAAGGGTAAGAATCCGTGTCATTTGCGTACTAACGCGCGTGGCAGTACGCACTCCGACTCTGTATTTACATGGGTGTGCAGTTTCAAGAAGATGCAGTCACGGAAGTGAAGTCAGTATTTATGCCAAGCCCGCTAGCCGCCACATATCAAACTCTAAATATAAACATTAGCATCCTCCGATCAACAGCCTTTACAGCATCTTTTCACACTACTGACTACGTCTCTTGTCTAGTCTCATACTTAAGAACAGTCGCGCCAAGCGCTAGCCGCTATAACCAGAAGCATGTAAGTCGCCTTACCCGACCTTCCTAATCAAGCTCTCCCGAACTCCGCCTATCGGTACCGTCCTGCTTCGCCCTTCCTGCCACCCGTCCGTCTTCATCATTATATCGTTCAAACGATAGATCGACAAGTCACAATGTCTCCGCAACTCCAAGACCGCACCCCCAAATGGACCCCCAACCCCAACCACGACATGCCCCGAAATCTCATCGGCCATGGCCCCTCCCCACCAAACCCGAATTGGCCCAACAACGCCAAGATCGCAGTCTCCTTCGTAATAAACTATGAAGAAGGCGGCGAGTACTCCGTCCTGAAGGGTGACTCAAAATCTGAATCTTACCTCACGGAAGCCGTCGGCGCAACACCTCGACTCGAAGCCCGAAACACGAACATAGAATCTGAATACGACTACGGAGCTCGAGCCGGGATCTGGCGTCTCCTCCGCGTGTTCGAGAAAGCTGGACTCAAAGGAACGATTTACGGTGTTGGACTCGCCTTAGAAGGTAACCCAGCGGTGGCGAAGGGGTGTTTGAAGCTGGGTTGGGAAGTGGGGAGTCATGGGTGGCGCTGGATTGACTACCACGACATGCCTGAAGACCAGGAGCGGGTGGAAATTAACAAGTGCATTGACTTGATTATTGCTCAAACCGGAGAGCCTCCTAGGGGTTGGTATATCGGGCGGTTGTCTCCGAGATCGTACAGTCTGCTCTATCAGATCTACAAAGAGAGAGGACTAGAGTTGCTGTGGTTGAGTGATTCCTATGCGGATGATTTGCCTTACTACCAAGCTATTCCATCAGCACTGGACAACGGCAATGCGGATCCGTTTCTGATCTTACCGTATAGTCTGGATACCAACGACTTCAAGTACCTGATGCCAAACAACTGGTCTTCACCGGACGATCTGTTGAAATACCTAATCGGCGCTTTCGACGAGCTGTACGCTGAGGGTGAAGAGGGGAGTCCAAAGATGATGTCCATAGGACTCCACGCTCGCATCAGTGGCCGTCCAGGCCGGATCGGAGCAATCAGGAAGTTTGTGGAGTACGTCAACAGCAAATCTGATGTCTGGGTGGCGACCAGAGAGGAGATTGCGCGGCATTGGAAAGCCACGCATCCCCACCAGTAGTATGGTTCACCGAGCTTGTGCCATACATTGACAGGTCCGATTTCGAGATTACCAAGCGCTAGCGCACGGCATGAAAGAAACTTGGGCTCTGCTCTTGGTCTTCGTGACCATGGAATACTCTTTCACAGACAGGCACAGCGATCAGTGCTGTTCCGCTGGCAGCAATACAATTTGCAAGGTGGCATTGAGCGGATGGAAACGATTATGCGACACGAAAAGCATACCTAGTTCTCCGGATTCTGTGTTCGCAGCAAGAGGTGCGGCCATCGGCTCAGCCAACTTCTCATCTGCTTCCACGAGTAATTGGTCAGCAACAAGATGAGCTCGCAAGCATCAGAAGTCTACCTTACGCATCCCTACCAGCCCACGAATCGTCTGTGGAGGCTACCGACCGTCAATTCCGGCATAAGCAGCAAAGCATTCCTCAAAATTGAAAAATACTGCACCAGCACGACACAAACCAAAGCAAAAAGATACGAAAGCAAAAAGATCTACATTTGGACGCGACTGGAATCGAACCAATATCTCTGTGCGAAGCGATAGATGGATCACAAGCGAATGAATCCATCGCACAGTATCATACCATTAGACCACGCTTCCTGATATCATATTTTGGCTACGCCCACCAGCTGTTATATAGCGCAAGAATTGCTGGCCGTGGTTACGCCGACTTCTTGCTGGGGTGGTAAGCACGACGTGGTTGGAGTAGGGAGAGGGAAGCAAATGGTGGATCATCTGGGCAGTCACATGCTTCTCAGGTCTCTTTGGGCTTGGCTGAATGGATGATGGGTATAGCATAACCATTTCCAGGTTATCCAGCCTTCGTGGCTTCGAAAGGTAGCGATGCTGCCGGAACGTTATCATAAAAGGTCAGACGTCAAATGTATACTTCAAATCGTGTCAATGCGCTACCCCGGCAAGCACAATATCAGGAGGCATCGATTCGACTAATCGCCCAATCGACGAACAACATCACCTACTAAAGCCTGATTCTCCAGGCAGTCACAAGATGCTACTAGCAATGCAACAACAGACCGCTTGTCCACTGGAAGTACTTACAACGACGAAGTGGCATCCTGGCTAAACCAACATCAACACCGCGCAGAATCTCCTCCAGTCCGGTACAAGGGTCTCCCATTCCTCCTCAAACGTCCGATATCCCTTGCCCAACAGCCTTCCCAGCAAAATCGCAAATTGCTGCATCAAACCCATTAGACAAAACGTTGAAACAAGAGGACAAACGAGGAAATGGAAGAGAATGAACCGAAAACGGACCTCCAACGACCCCAACAACAGCGAAGCTCTTCTTTCCCACCAAAAACCAGATCCATAGTCCCTTCCCAACCAGACAACTCATGGCCAATTTGATGAGCCCCCAATAAATATAAAATGTAAGCACACTTCACAATTCGTACCACCCAGGTCCTGCGGTCCCATCAACCTCAATACAATCATCTCACTCGGAACCCAAGCCGAAGCCAAAGATCGAAGTTAGAACCACAGAACAGAACAAGTCAAATGAGTTGAAAATCACACAATGTCCAAAGCCAAGAGTCTCGAGAGAACAACGCTGGACACATAGCATAGTTAAGAAGCATGATCATTTCCACATCATACCATGCAAACATAACATAACCCAAGTTAAATGCAGGAACAACCGCAGAACCGCAGAACCGCTAAGATGCATCAAACCACTTCCCACTCACGCCCGCCGACGCCGCCACGACAACCCCCTCCAAACTCCAATGCCGATCCTCTACCCCCATCAAACCATCCCACCCCATCAAGCCTTCCCCCCTCGTCTCGTCCACCGCACAACCGCGGGCCGCAGCGGCTGCGAGAAAAGACTACTATAATCCGTCCCAACAATATCTTTACTCCCATCCACCGGCTCAAACCGAAAATCCCTGATAACCGTCGCGAGAACCGTCTGAAGCTGCACGTACGCAAACTGTTCGCCTATGCATCTGTGCCTCCCAGCACCGAAAGGAAGGTAAGGTGATGCGGCACCTTTGCTGATTTCGCCGTAGCCGTAATCTTCTTTCTCCTCCTCTACCCCCTCCTTGAGATAACTTGGCACCAAATGCGAGATCTTCTCTGGGGGGGAGGCATCCCAACGATGAGGTTCCCATAACATTGGTTCGGGGAAATGGGCCGAGGTTCTGGCTGTGACGCCGGGGGTTGCGAGCAGGATGTGGGAGGTGGGGATTGTGTAGATTTTCTCCTTTTCTTGTTCTCCGGGTACGGTGGAGGGGACACTGATGGTCATTGGACTTTTCACTGCCCTCAGGATACTGTGGATGGGGGTATGCAATCGCAGCGTTTCTTTGACGACCTGGTTGTGGAGTGGGAGGCGGTTTAGGTCGTCGTAGGTGAGGTCCTTGATACTCCCGTCCTCGTTGGTTCCAATGACTTCGCGTTGTTCGGCGAGTAATTCGTCCTGGATCTCCGGCCTCGTAGCCAGTCGTAACAATATCCACGAAGATGTGGAAGACGACGAGTGTTGACCAGCCATAAGGAGCGCAATCATCATATGCGCAATCTCGTGATCCGGCACCACCACCCCATCCTTATACACACAATCCATGAGATTCCAAATCATATCCTCCTCCCTGCTTTCATCTACCGCCGCCCTCCCCTTCGCCTTAATCTCCTCCCGTCGCGCTGAGATGATGGAGAGGTACGTATCCGTCATCTTCTTCTGCGCGATATCCCTCTTCCTATTATGCGGCAACGGAGCCCACGGGAGCTGGAAGTTGATAGGTGAGAAACCTTTATCTAAATCGTGCACCGCGTCTGCGAAAGAGGAGTCGAATTTCGCTCGGACTTCTTTGCCTTGTAAACTTCGAGAGGCGGTGTAAGTTGTTAGTTCCCCCATCGCGGGAGGGATATCGAGGGTTCCCGTCTCCGCGGCGAAACGCTTGCTGGTGCCGTCTTGGGAGAAGAATTGTCGGACTTCTTCGCCGATCAATTGGACGTAGGATTTTAGGGCGGAGGAGGTGAGGCCGAATTTGACGAATTTCTTCTGCTCCATTAATTTCGCGTTGGGGCAATCATACACAACATCCTTCCCGAACACCGGCGTAGTCAACGGAGAATAAATCTCCTCGGCATTGACATCCTTCAATTTCCCGTTTAAGATGAAATCGTTGCCTTTTGTGCCGAGGCAGACGGTGGTTTTTTTGCCCAGCAGGATGAAGGTGAAGACGTCGCCGTGGAGGGCGCGTTGGGTGAAGAAGAAGGTGTAGGGGTCCATGCCGTACGTTATTGTGCTGCCGATGAAGGGCAGCCAGTGGAAGACCATCGGTGGTTCATTGGGGTTGCGGAGGAGAAGTTGTTTGGCGACATTTAGGGCGATGGTGAGGGTTAGGGCGGCGAGGAGGGAGAGGAGGGTGTTGGTCCAGGTTAGGGCGACGGTGGGGAGGAGGGTGAGGAGGCCCATGGTTGTGGTTGTGCTTTTTGGTTGCTGCAGGCGAGAGCAGGACTTTTGTGTCGTTTGGTTCGATCGAACGTACGATTGCGGTTCCTGAGGTCTTGGAGTGGCGCCATTTATTTTTTGAGCCTCATGCAGGCACGAAAGCTTGTTTCTGGCCGTGTAGGGGCGGGTGTGGGGGCGGGGCAAGGCTCTCCTCAATGTTCCAAAAACAATACAATGCAGTCCGGATAGATATTTCAAGTCGCTTATAAGATGCGGACAGTCTACGAGACTCCTATACGAGAAGTACACGCCTATCCGACATATAAAACTGATACCCGAGCTAGATACTTCGCCTTCGTAATTTAATAAGAGAGTAAAAAGATCTAAGCTCGTATAGGATACTCGTAGCCTATAAGTACTCTATAAGCGATCTTATAGATCTATCCGGTATATATTCGCTATACGCGGTATCCTTAAAGAACTACTTTACTTATCCGCGTAGGGGTATCTCTCTACTATTTCCTCTAATCTACTCGGATAGAGCTCGTATAGCCTAAGTAGACTCTATAAGCCCTTATAACTCCCTACGCGGTTAATAGTCGTCGAATACGAGAGCCTAGCGTTAACCTATATAGACTACTCGCGTAGGACTATACTTCTGTTATATCGTTTACAACTCTCGGTTAGACCTCGCATAGCCTATCCGAGTCCTATAAACCCGGAAGTGTTCGTAGGTGGGGTACATGTAAGTTGAGCCAGCATTCCAATGCCTTAGACAACAACGACACAGTAACCCCTCTATCAAATCCCGACCTACCTTATCTGAACCTACTCTCCACATCACCACCAACAACTTACCGCCGCAATGCGTATCCCATACGCCCCTAAAGAGCCCCAAAAAGAGGCAGACGCACCTATCTACGACCGCATCCTAGCCCGCCGCTCCCCCCGCCCCCTCATCCCCCTCGATCTAGCACTCTTACACAACCCCGCCATCGCAGACGGGTATAGTAGTTTAATGGGAGCCATACGCACGCAATCCTCGTTCCCCCTCGAATTAGCAGAACTAGCGATCTGTTACGTAGCGGTGCTGAATGGAGCGGTGTATGAATGGACCGCGCACGCACCTATAGCTCTCAAAGCTGGGGCGAGGAGGGAGGTTTTGGGGAGTGTGTTGGAGGGGAGTTGGCGGTGGAAGCAGGGTAGTGACGGGGGTGAGAAGTTGGTGAGTGATGACGAAGAGATGGTCCTAGAATTCACCGAGCAGTCGACGGAGAATGTTAAGGTGGAGGAGGGGTTGATGGAGAGGTTGAAGGGCCGGTGGACGGACCAACAGGTCATGGAGTTGGTGATTACGGTTGGGGGGTATAATATGGTGAGTAGGTTTTTGGTGGCGTTGGATGTTACGGAGAGTAATGGGAAGGAGATGAAGATGCCGGCGGTGGAGGCGTGATGTGACGATGGACGGGTTGTGGGTTTTGGATGGGGACGGTGAGGGGGATGTGTGAGGTGTGGCGAGAGGTTTGGAGGGAAGGGAGTAAGAGGGGGGCAAGAGAGGTTTTAGGCTCACCGCACCCTACGTCTACGCTGGGCTGAGCAAAGCGTTCTCGGAATTGATTATTGCTCTCTGTCTCTCTACGCGACGGGGGTATTGGCTTTTCCGCGATGCACGCTTCCGGAGATGGAGGTTTCGGAGCTTATCTCCATGCCAAGGCATAAAGGGCCAAAAGGCCAAGGCACTCTACTCACTTTCCAAAGGCTACGTGCTATCCCTCCCGCTCGCGGATTTGCTTTGGTCTCTCCAGCACTACTCGAACGGTGCTCTCTGGCTTGCTTGCAAGAGCTATGATAGGAACTCAGATTCGCCACTCGAGCTTGGAGGATGAAGAAAATCGCAGACCGTGGCGTTGAGCTCCGGCGCTTTTTCGTCATGAGGATGCAGTAGACCATCGATGATGGGCGTTGGAACGTAAAAGAAAGAGGATATGGCGTTCTGGTAGCTCGGCACAACGATGGCAGTCGGGCGTTGGGGTTGATGAGATTTCGTGGCTATGCCCTCGTCGTCATCGAGAACAGTGAGGGACTTGGGCGTGAGCGTTTCTGTGAGGTGTAGGCAATACATACTTGGAGGCTTGGACAGCTAGAGAGCTGCTGGCAGGGAACTTGAGAGCGTGGTGAGGTTGGAATCCTCCTGGCGCTCCCGATCAACCGTTAGGCAGGTGAGAGGCTGCGCTGTGTGCTGCTTTTGCTTTAGAAGATGCAGAAACGAGCACCACGTAAGCTGTTCAAAACTGCACCGCAAACGAACAACCTCTTTGTCCAGGATGATGCGGTTCGAATTTGAAGTGCACGCCGCTAGGCTGGGCTGTCAACGAATTAGGAGGTGGAGAAGCACCGTAGAACAGCTTGAGATGCTCGTCGATATGGCTTCAGGTGTACGCAGTGCCAAATCACTTCAGATGGGCGGTGGAAGAGGATATTGTTTGGACAGGTTGTTCCAAGCACATGAAGGTACGAGCGGAGCCGCGTTACATCACCATTTTATGTGCAAGACGTGCAGTATGCTTTCTTCCGTGGACCTCATAGCCGAGGAAGAAAAGCCAGCGACTCGCGCGGAGACGAGAGCAAGACAACGAGGGAGACGGTCTATCATACACTGTCAAGACCACCCTTGCGCAAGTGAGCGAGACCGACAGACCTACTCGTTCAAAGGTGAAGTTTTGTCTTGGTGCTTCTTGTCCTTGGTTGAGCTGCAAATCGCTCGCAGTGTCGGCAGGAAACGAGGAGGCGGATGTGGCTGAAGCTGCGAATCGCTTCAAGGTGTTGGCAATACATGTTCTGCCTAAAATACTATGGAGACAGGCGAGCGTTAGGGGAGCTTGAGGGAGAAGGTCGAGTGGAATCAGTTAGATGCTCGCTGGTTGGATGATAGGTCGTGGGTCGTGTTGAGATCCCTTCGGTGTTGTTCTCGACGCCTGTATGACACACTCATGCCTTGCGAAGTCTCCAGACGTGTATGAGGCGAGTCCTTCGGCGGTAGGGAGAAGGATTTCATGGCGCTCTAGCTGTTCTGCGAAAGATGCTATCTTAATGGTGCAATTGCGTGGTCCATGTCTTGCATTTAGAGTTTGATATGTGGCTGCTAGTGGCCTTGGCGCCAACTGCACCTTTCTTTCGTGGCTCTCCTTTTCGAATACACACTTGACGCGTCTGCCTTGAGATCTCTGGGACAAATATGAGGTGAAGGATCGATATGACACGCGTAACTTTGACCATTGATGCTCTTCGCCTGTATCACGCCGCTTCGACTTGGCCTCGCCAAAGGTTACATTCAGGAACTCACGGACAGTCATGGTGGTAGCGACATTTCCAGCGATTCGCGCAATGCTGCTTTCCGGCAGGGTGTGTTACTCGCGAAGATTCGCTATCGTCTCTGTCCCTGGCACTCGCCGATGATTCTCGAAATGCATGATCCAGCTAAAAGCCGGGATGCCCTCGGATACGTGGTACGAACAAGGGATCCATCCCCGAGCAAAACTGGTCCTCAGCACTACGCAAAGCGGTGAAGCGCCTATAGAGCTCTCCGAAGAGCTAGATTCTAGGAGACCGCCTCAGTCCGTCCCTCAGATTAAGTCACTCTCGCCAGAAGGTCACCTTCTACGCGCAAGGCTTTCCGAGAAAGAACAGAGCCCCGTGGCCATCCTCAAGGAGCGCATCGATAGCAAGACTGCCGACACAGAGAGCATACGCCTTTGTCTCGAAGACTACTATGCGAGAGTCTCAAGGCTACCAAGGAAAGGCCGCCGAAAGGTAATCCGTAGTGATGCGATAGGTGGTCTTACTCTGCAATGGCTTTGGCAAGAAGACTCGCGATGGGCTACAACGGTCCAACAAGACATGCTTTTGTTCAACCGACTCGTCCATTTCCTGGTCGCCGAGGAATGTGAGCATTTTGTTCTAGGGTGGATTAGGTCCGACCTGCCCCAGGACGCTCGTCCGCTGTTTACTAAAGATACACAGAACCGTTGGAGAGGTGCGCTACTGCGTGCCCTAGTTCTTGCCCACCTAGTGCTTGACGAGACTGCAACAGCGGATCCAGCTATCAGAGTGTTAAACAGTGTGGCGCAGGAAGTGCTTGCCTTGCGTACTGTGAAAAGAAAGGCCGGGAAGGAACTGGATGATGAGTTCGCAGCAACCTCACTATGGCCTGCGAAAGTCATGCTAGCAAAGTCCTTATACACCGGACGATTCTGGAACACGGACAGTCGTCTGTATGATCAGTTCACTGGCTTTGTGGCGGTAGAGAAGAAGAAAAAGGACATGAGTTTTACCGTTGCGAAACTCCGTCTTCACCACCCGACGACACCGGACCCGGAACCCATGTGGTCGTTACTGCAGAGAAACCTCCGGGATCCGACACAGCAGCGTATGCTAGAGCAAAGCGTTGGGTCTGGCACCGCAGCAAGGGTCCAGT
This sequence comes from Elasticomyces elasticus, assembly GCA_035926095.1. NCBI lineage: Eukaryota > Fungi > Ascomycota > Dothideomycetes > Mycosphaerellales > Teratosphaeriaceae > Elasticomyces > Elasticomyces elasticus. Next base: position 1,620,731 of record JAVRQT010000004.1, read on the forward strand.
TGCTGATGACACTAGACGATCTAGAGCGGGTTTTGCAATCGCAGGATCGTTTTTTGGACATTGATTGGGTTAAAGCTACGCACGCTCGGCTTCTAGCAGATTCCGATGCGACGTCGCAGAAGCTCTATGATTTCCACCTAACCAGCTCAGAAGCTCGTGCGAAACAGATGAAAGGTAAGCGCTCATCCGCAACGGGTGTTCGGACTTCCGATCGACCTTTGATTCGCACGTACAAGGTATGAATACGGTTTCTATCACAGGGAAAAAGGGGCAAGTCCCACGTCAGCGAGTGCTGGAGCGAGTCAGAGCTATGCTCTGCTCAAGTCTGATAGGTGGTGCCGTGGACGCCATGCACCGCACGCAATAGGCTGTGTGCGATGGAGGCATTGCCGCGAGCCAAAGATGTAGTCAGCTAGCACAGCGCTAGCGAGATGTTGCCCGCTGATAGAGGTCGATATCAACACGCAGCAGCGGGTGTCTCACCTGGTATACGATTCTCGTGGCGCAGCGCACAAGCATAATCTTAGTCGGCGCAAATGAGCGCAGGTTACTTACATCGAATTGTCAACGGACAGTGCGCTTATGTCCAGACGGAGTGGAGGTCAACACAGCCTCTATCTATACGGCCTCCAGAATCCCGTCTACGTTCGCGCGCAGACTTCACTATATCTCGCTCTAATCTGCTACTCCTTGCCTTCGGCGCCGCATAAGACTTGGTTGGTACACCTGGCAGAAAAGCTCGATGTTCCGATAGCAAGAATTGGTTCACAGTACTCCGCCACACGCGCGACTGCTAACAGATATGCCCTGAGCCTATGCCCTTTGGTTCAAAGTTATCACGCCCGCCTGGTTGTCTCGCATGTATGCCGATAACCGGCCAGTGGAGCTATATTGAAGTGCTGCCGATATCCCAGGATTGCCTGGATCTCTGCTTGGCCCGAAGATTCTTGATGTGCATGCAGCCTGGGGACCGAACAAAAACCGCTCTTGCTATAGCGACTTGATCAATGGCTGCATGAATGGCTGCTTTCCTGGGAGATGAGGTGTGAGGAGTCAGTACTTCGCCTGAACGGCGAGCTTTCATTTCGTGATATACTCGCTTCTGCTCTTCTTGTTACAAGCGCGCGCAAGGTTGCGGACTTGACTTTGAGGAGAGGCGCACGGCCATCTCGCCTTACATGCTCGGACAGGCATGCGAGTGAACAAGTACATGCTTTCTGGCGGGTCTTCCAAGATACCCCATTCTTACAGCCACGGCACAGTCACTCGCGAACGAGGGTGGAGGTTGTTAGGATTCGACGTAGTACCTTAGGCATTGCAGGCGGTGACTTGTAGAAAGTTAGTAAGACAAAAAACGTCTCAGCCATAGCTTAATGCACAATGCCTTGAATGCCTCCTAGCAAACTCCATGCTATGCACCCATGCCTTTGTATAACACAACAACCGCCCGCTATGCCACCGCGCCCGCTATGCCTTCCTCAAAGCACTTCCTCTTCTCATCAACACATAAACATTTTGCAAGTACTGACATTCACCCTGCTCCACTTCCGCTGAAACAGCAACGCCATCAAGAATTGCGTCGGCCAGTAAACATGATGCAGCCACCAGGCCGGCAGCGGATCCCAGACCTCGAACATTCCCTCATGGCGATTGAGCACATGATCCGCGAAAGTGGCGAAGCATTCCATCACTTTGCCCACATCAGTTCCTCCCTTCGATGATGAGTAGAGTGATGATATCAGCGAGAGCACAGGCCCGATAACGAACTCGCCGAGATCGTGCGCGATCCAGTAGTACTTCTGCGGTGTGCGAGGGAAGACGGGAGCTGCTGCCAGACCGTTTGGTGTGAGGCTGGTATTGCTTGGGGAGCTGGCGAGTGCTTGTTTGGGCTCGAGGATGGTGAGGTAGGCGTCTACCATTTCTAGGGTATTGCCGAAGAGGCACACGGCTGTGTGGGCGCGAGGGTTGCATTCGATGGGGTAGAGGTGCACGTTAGCGTTGGGGTCTCGGAGAGCTTTCTCGGCTTCGTGTGTCTCGACCAGGAAGTCGAAGGAGAGGTGGCCGGTGAAGGATGTGCCGCCGGCTGCTGCAAATTCTTGCGTGAAGCGTAGCATGCTCATGCTTAGCGCTGAGCTGGATGGGAGGGCCTCGTAGTGCATGAGCAGCTCAGCTGAAGGGCAGGCCACGAATGCTTTCACCTCCCCTCTGACGACGAGAGCGTGAGTGCAGTATTCTGGGCCGCGAATATACTGCTGCAGGATCCAGGGCCGCTCTTCCGAGATCTGGAAGCGGGAAATGTGTGCTTTGGTCTGCGCGGGCGTGCTTCGTGGGAGTAAAGTCATGTCTCCGCGTACCGAGTCGTCTGTGCCGATGTACTTCATGACATACTGAATCCCCTTTCCGGAAGCGTCGTCGAGGACTTGCAGAGCGGCAGCCTTCGAGGTCACGGTATGCGTCTCAGGAATTGGCAGCCCAAGGCTTTTTGTGTGATCCATGAACGAGTGCTTCTCGTGCAGCTTCTTCGTGGTTGAGACATCGTATTGTACGCACTTGCAGTTGGTGACCGTCTCGATCATCTCCTTCGCCATGCCATCCTCTACTGCTGATGCCACGCCAGAGCACGACACCCATATATCCACCTTCTCCTGCCGGATGAGGTTCAGAAGCTCATTCGTGTATCGTGCCGCTTTCTCTCTGCTGCCATCCGGTTTCGACAGCTTGTGGAAGCTCTTCAGCGCTCTCGAAACCCTGCCGCTTGATGTGGGCAACAGCATAGGCTCAAAATCTGCACCAATGACATTGTGTCCGGCTGCGTAGAAGAGTCGTGCGATCGCAAGACCTTTGGTCATGCCCACTCCCGTGATGAGGATCGTGCGGGCCTCAAAGTATGGCGTCGAGGTGGAGCGGACATGGCGGCGTTGCTGGATGGCCTGTAGTGGGTAGAAGTAGCTAAGTACGTAGCAGAAGCAAACAATGAAGGTGTCGAGTGGTAGGAATGCGAAGCTGAGGACGATGAGGGCCACGTCTTGTGCTGCATGAGCTAGGAAGGAAGAGTTGCCGTCGAGCATGTTGTTGACTTGTGCTAGCCCTGTGGGCTGTATGATTTGTTTGTCAGTGTGAGGATGTGAACGTGAGGTTCGAAACTTGGACTGCTGTCACATGCTAGACTGATGATCGACGCTTTGCATCACCGTGCTGGGAGAGGCGCATCTCGGCAAGCAAACGATCAGCCATTGTCTGCCGTACTGGCATGCAGGCAGGCAAATATGAAGTGGAGAGGCCTACGAAGCCATAGCAGAGGAAGTTGCTCGAATGACATGACGTGAAGCTCTTATAGCTGAAGTTTGGTAGAAGTACGAAACAAGGTGGCCCAAGCGCTGGCGACGGAGGCGGCCTTCTCGAGGGGTTTCTCAGCCACGCCTGTGACTCCCCTCTCCTCTCTTCACCGCCCTTGCTGGCACACGATACTTGAAGGCCGAGGAAGTGTTATAGTCCTCCATCTCAACTCATCAATGTCTCCCACTGTTTGCTTCTCCTTGCCTTGAATCTGGACGCTTTCGCCACTTAACCCGACTCCTCGCCTGTGCATCGAGTGATCTCGATCGCGTCCTGTCATTCCTGTCAGCACTCGAAACGCGCAGCAGAAATGCTTAAGAACTCACTGGATCTCCGGTCGGCTCGAAGCTGTGGTTCAGCTTGCTGTCGTACACCAGGTTCGGGTTACCGGGGCTTGCGTTCAGCGCCGTGGACTCTCCTCGCCTGGCATACTGGTTGATGTGCTTTTGGCCCACACGCTCGTCTGGGTTCGTCCCATCGCCGTTCGGTTGCTCTAGCCACTTGCGCTTCTGCTCCACGCTGGCCCGGACATACTCCAAGTACGGCGGGTTGCCAGGCTTGATCACGTTGTCCGCCGCTAGCACAGAGCCGGGTGTAACCAGCTTCAACTCCTCCGCGAGCTTGAGATCGGTCTTATACGCGGGCTTGTAGTGATCGAGGAACATCAGATCGATGTGCTTGAGTTGACCTGCGTCGTGCAGACGCTTGATCGAGGCATCGCTGGACCCGATCTCGACTTTCACCACATCGCCGAGACCCGCAAGATCGACCAGCGAAGAGATGACCGCGCCGAACTCTGGATTACGCTCGAGGCTGTAGTACCGCTTACCGCCTGCCTTGCGGACAGCGTCACCGAAGAGAATGCACGAGTAGCCGATATAACCACCGAGCTCGACCTACCTCACTATCAGCCATGCTGATGCGGATGCTGCGCTGGGCAGAACTACCATTGTCTGCGGCTTGACCTCTGAGATGAGGTTGCACACAATCTTGCCCTTGTCCTCGCCCACGTTCATGAGATACTTCTTGGTCCGGCCGAAGTCGTCAATGGCTTGCAGGACCTTGCTGGGATTGCCACGAATCTGGTCAATGTCGGCCTTGCCATACACGAAGTGCAGGAGCTCGACCTCGCGGCCATCGTCGAAGAAGACCTCTTCTTGCGGCACGTACGCTTTGCCTTGGTCGAAGTCCGGCATTTTGTGTGTTGTTTGAAGCAGAGTTTGGAGGAGAAGCAGGTTCGCCTACGTGGTACCCAAGTTCTGCGATGTCGCTGAGACTGTTGTTGATGCTAATGGCAGGACACATTGGCCGACGGAAAAATGTTGGAGCTCCCTCCGCAAGAGCTTCCCAATGCCACGCCCTCCTCGGCTGGAAGGACCACACATCGTCCTGCGACACACATGATGGAGACGTCGCCAATACATGTCATTAGCCGTCACCATGTGGCTCTACTGATGCATATTGCAGACGCTACACGTTTAGGTGCTTGTCCCAAGCTCGAAAGGGTCGAGTACCTTCCCCATAATATGCGGACACAGCCCCGCACTGCCCTAGCTTCCAGGTCCCTCGTGGAAGGAAACCAATACGTCACCATGGTAGCACGAAGCAGGCACGAAACGATGACCATTCGTCTCGGGCCGGACGCAGGTGTCGTAAGGAACCTGGAACGCTGGACCACACCCCAATGGTCTGGTAAAGCCATTCGGTCGCACAAGGACGTTTAGCGGGCGCCGATCCGATGCAAGATCTTAGCGTCGATCCGTTCTCACGCTACTGAGCAATGGAGTGGCCCTTGACGTGATGCCATCGGAAGCTTCCCTCTGCACTTCTGGCTACTGCCACCGCACGTTGTCGCCTAGCCTCCACAAGGTACGCAGCTGCTAGACTGGGCGAGCATCATCATGCACTCCCGGCGAATCAACATGTTCCATACCCCTGCCGTACCGCAGGAGAGCTGCCCCAGCAACTGTCATCTGAGCAAAAAGTTTGCGCGATGTACACAACGCGTTTGTCACATGCGGATGGTCCCCACGCTGGTGTCGTGATGTTTCGCGTTGGGTGAACGTAAGAACTCGGCAGGATGAACTCGGCAGAAGCCATCGGTCTTGTCGTAAGTGAAGGGCTGTTCTTTCCATATCCAGGAGGGCCCCGCCATATTAGTGCCGAGTCCTCAGTTCACCTTTCTTTCCTCCTCCCACCTCTTCCTCTTCACAAACATCAACCTCACTGAAAACTTCACCACCTCTCAACAGCCCCTTTACCACCGTGTTTCAACAGCACACACACACCCAAGATGTCTGACATGAAGGCCTCCGTCACGGAGACCAAAGCTGGCTTCCACGTCGAGGGCTACGAGAAGATCGAGTACGATTTCAGCTTCGTGGACGGCGTCTTTGACAAGAACCACCTCGAGCTCGCCCAGAAGTTCGAGCGCTGGCAGCGATGCCTGGCCATCATGGACCTTAACATCTTCAACCTGTACGGCAAGCAGATGCAGGAGTACTTCAGCCACCACAACATCGAGCTCAAGATTCACAAGACCATGATCGGCGAGAAGGCCAAGTCCATCGAGACCTACCTGAGCATTGTTGATTCCATGAACGAGTTCGGTGAGTGAGCTCACATATGTTTCGGATCTGCAGCTCACTGACTTCACCTCAAGGCATCATCAGGAAGGAGCCCGTTTTAGTTGTCGGAGGCGGATTGGTGACCGACGTTGCTGGGTAAAGACTCAATGCCACAAACCGCCGAAGATAACTTCAAGGCACTCTGGCTACTTATTCACTAAGCCCAGTCTTGGTGTGCGACTCGTGCTAACCTGCCTACAGATTCGCTTGTGCCTCGTACCGCCGCAACACCAACTACATCCGCATTCCCACGACCGTGATCGGGCTCATCGACGCATCGGTCTCAATCAAGGTCGCAGTCAATTACGGCAACTACAAGAACCGCCTGGGAGCCTATCACGCGCCTCAGCATACCTTCCTCGATTTCCGCTTCCTCCGCTCTCTGCCGCAGGCTCAGATCCGGAACGGCTTTGCTGAGCTGATCAAGATCTCGAGCTGCGCTCATCTGCCCACCTTCGACCTGCTCGACAAGCACTGCGAGGATCTGATCAAGACCGGTTTCGGCCGCACCGATGACGCGAAGCCGGAGACAAAGGAGGCCGCTGACAAGATCAACCGAGCCGGTATCTTCGAGATGCTGAAGCTGGAGACCCCGAACTTGCACGAGATCGGTCTGGACCGTGTCATCGCCTACGGGCACACGTGAGTCTCGAGCTCACTTTCACGATCAGGAGCGATACTGACAGCTCCCAGATGGTCGCCCCTCCACGAGCTGGTTCCTGAGGTGCCTCTCCGCCACGGCCACGCCATCTCGATCGACATGGCCTATTCCGCAACTCTCGCCAACATCCGCGGCTTGTTGAGCGATGAGGAGATGAAGCGTATGCACAACCTCTTTTCCCGCGCCGGTCTGTCCATGGACCACAAGGACTTCGACGAGGATGTGCTCGACAAGGCTACCCAGGCCATTCTCAAGACCCGCGATGGCAAGCTCAGGGCTGCCGTGCCGCACCCCATCGGATCCTGCGTCTTCCTCAACGACGTCAGCAAGGAGGAGCTGGCCGAGGCGCTTCGCAAGCATAAGGAGATCATGAAGGGATACCCGCGCAACGGTGAGGGTCTCGAGGCCTTCGTCGACGCTTCGGATACTGGCTACACTCTGAACGACAAGCCGGTGGAGAAGGAGACCAACGGTACCAGCGCCGGCCTCCAGAAGGCGGTCATTAACGATGATGCGTCGAACGGCCAATCTAACGGCGGTCTCGGGTCTACGAACGTGGACGGGAAGACTGGCGAGCCCAAGCACGCTACCAAGCACGCCGCTGGTGTGGACGCAGGTATGGCAGAGTGTTCGAGTTCTTTTGAGGGATCCATGGCTGACTGTCCTCTTCTCTAGACAGTGCGATCACGAACGGTAGCGTGAACGGCACCACGAACGGCACGAACGGTACCAACGGCACGAACGGCCACGGCCACTGAGTGTACATGGTGCATCATTGAGGGAGGGGATGCCAAGGCATCATTGCGTCAATGCGAATGGGAGGAGAAAAGTGTTTGCGTGCATCACCTTAGACGGTAGAACCCAACACGCTTAGACCTACACTTGCTGTACGTCTTTGCAAGAGATATCCTCAAAAGCAAGCTACCACAGCGTTCACAGCCATAAGTCCATGATCTGTTTCCTTTCCACACTGATGTGTCGTCAGCCTTCTCGAGCTTCCACGTTACAGATTCATGAGCCTGCACTGGAGCATGAGCCTGTTGTTGTGATCCGGGCGAGGATGAGTACCTTAGGCGAACGAACAGGTGATGTGGCATCTCTGGAGGGCCGAATCTGCTCAAGCTGGTGCCTCGAGCTCGGTGGGCTCTGAAGCTGCCATGAGAGCGCGAGATGGTGGCTTGTGGTTCGAGCCAATGGCTGCACGTTGGCTCGTAATTCATCTAATATCATGCACGGTGACCACCTATCACTTTAATTCATTGCTTCTACCGACCGTGATTGACCGAACCATCAAATCGACCATCTCTGTGGTCCATGTTGCGTGCCTTCCTGTTCGAGAACTTGAGATGGCTGCGGGGGAGGGCTGTGTGAGTGCCGTGAAACATGATTCGAACGGTCGTGGAAATTGCCGCTGATCCTTGTGCCGATCTATTGAGCAACTCCGCGCGAATCCTTCGTCTACTTTTGATTCTACAAGGAGCAATACTGCCGCTGTCGCTTGCGTCTGCAACTGCGCTACCACGACTTTAACTATTCATGAGCACCACATACCCACGTCGACATGTCACTCTCGGTCTACAGCTAGGATCACCCTCGAAGTAAGTGCCGACAGAAAGAGAACGCGGCCCGTAAACTAGACGGAAGAGCTCAACGTTCAATGATCCCTGGCCCAAAGAGGACAAGGCCAACTCGCACGGGCTCTCCTCAGCAGGGACTCGGGAGAGTTGACAGGCGCTCGAGCGCGCAGTTCGTGAGCGAGTCGTAAGAACCGCACCAATAATTCGACTGTACATCGCGAGGGGTTGGAGTTTGCTTCTTGTACATACATACTTACATTACATTCTTACGTTCTCAGCGCGTAAACAAGTTTCTTGGACCTGCAAACATCGTTCCGAGTCAAGGCTAGAGACACACGAGCTATACTGGGCTCGCACAGACTATCGCGGCTCCGGCAACCTGCACCGTACTGTATCTCACGCTGGTAGCGAGGTCCAGAAGACCACGATCGGGAGGAGAGGAGCAGGAGGAGGTTACAGCGGCAGGCTGCGATCGTCAATTTCGACTGCGTACACACATAGCCCAGACACGCAAGCGCAAGCCGTCCATGGAGTGTGCATGATATCGACAAACGAAGGGTCGCACGAGGGGCATATCACTGACCGGAGAAAACGGAATGCCGCAGTAAGGCATGTCAGTAACCGCGACTGCTACCATGACCCCGACTGGCATCCGGCGGCCATCCACATCACCACTTGCGCCGCCAGCTGGACCGCTGCCCGCGCTGCCTGTGTCAAAGACGAGAAAGGCTCTGCCGGACATACCAGACACGGGCGAGGACGGTTCAACTCTGCCAACGACTGCTATACCTGCGCGAAAGCCTCTCAATCGCTCTGTGACAGCGTCTGGTCTGCCGACACCGAGAGCGAGCCAGTCACGCTCATCGCCGGCAGTTCCCACGATCAACACAGTGATTGCTAGTTCAGCCGACTCACCACCGTCCGCGGCACCCTCCATTGGCCTACCTACACCCAGTAAGAGTGTGCGCAAAACCACCTCAATAGGCGGATTTCCGCTTCCACCCAAAGGCAACCCAAGGGTGTCGAGCCTGCCTCCCAGTCCGCTCTCTACTTCCACCTCTCTCTCGGACATCCATGGCACCCTTGTGCAAAGCAGCCGGCGCGACTCAGCGAAACATCGCAGTGCGGAGAGCTTGAGAAAGCCTAAGGCGCGAAGCTCAGGATATGGCGTGCGCACAAGACAGTCTGCTTCGGCAGCGTCTGGTGTTTCTGCGTCACCTAGTCTCTTGAATGGTACTGGCGACAGCAACCTTGTCTCGAGCTCGACTGGCTCCGATAGTCTACTCAATCTACCATCGCCGCCTCAAAGCCGGAGGTCATCTGCAGATGGTTCGTATATGACAGATGGAACAGCATTCGAAGACGTAGGAGAGGATGTACCTGACCGAGGCCGACCCAAAAGTGCAGATGCGATGACAGACAGTAGGAGAGGCTCAGGCATCACAAAGGACAACAAGGGCAACGTCATTGTCAGCGTGCGAGTGCGGCCTGACTCTGGTGGTGGTGGGGATAGCAAAAGTGCTGAGGGAGAGTGGATGGTAGATGGCAGGAGGTCGCTCATCTCATACAATGGCAAGGAAGGTGGTGACTACCGGTATGACAGCGTCTTCTCACCTCACGACAACAACTCACGAGTCTACGACAATGCTGCGAAACGACTTGTACGGCGAGTGATGGAAGGCTACCACGGTACTGTATTTGCGTACGGCATGACTGGCACAGGAAAGACGTTCTCGATGCAGGGCACGGCCAATTCACCAGGTGTCATACCGCTTGCGATCACTGATATCTTCTCATATATTCGCGAGAACCCTGCCAGAGAGTTCTTGCTGCGGGTCAGCTATCTGGAGATCTACAACGAGAAGATCTACGATCTACTCACGCAGAGCACGCCAGGCCAGCAGCAACAAGAGGAGATCAAGTTGCGAGAAGACGGGAAGCGTGGGGTCTATGCAACGCCGCTCAAGGAAGAGATCGTGCAATCGCCGAACCAGCTCTTGCGTGTCATTGCGCGGGGTGACATGGCTCGCCGGACGAGCAGCACCCAATTCAATGCTCGTTCGTCTCGATCGCATGCAGTCGTACAGATCGTGGTGGAGTCGCGCGAGCGCACAAGCAACCATGGCGCGTATTTTGAGAAGGAAGACCGAAGAGGCGATCGCATACTGCCTGGTGGCGTGCTAGTCTCGACTTTATCACTGATCGATCTGGCTGGGTCTGAAAGAGCTGCCGAAAACAAGGAGAGGCGAACGGAAGGTGCGCATATCAACAAATCGCTGCTCACACTTGGTACTGTCATTGGCAGACTTGCTGGTGACGACGAAAAGGACGGAGCAGAAGGCGTCAAAGGCGCTTCCGATAAAGAAAAGGCCGTCAAACATCTGCCGTATCGCGATAGTAAGCTTACCCGGCTGTTGCAACCCGCACTTTCTGGAGACTCGTTGGTATCTATCCTATGCACCATTCAGCTCTCTTCGGCCGGGACCGCTGCCGCGGCTGCGTCGTCGCACACAGGTGAGACACTCAACACGCTCAAATTCGCTAGCCGAGCAAAGAACAATATCGTCAGCCATGCGAAGCGGAACGAGTCGAACGCGCAAGGCGGCGATCCAGGGAGCCGAGCTCTTTTGGACCGGTATCGGATCGAGATCCAGGACTTACGCGCTCAACTAGAGCAGCAAAACAAAGCGAAAGAGGACGCTGAGCAGACAGAGGAGCTGGAAAAGGATCGAAAACTGGAAGAGAAGCTCGAGCGCGAGGAGCGGAACCGACATGAGGAGCAAATGCTTGAGATGCAGTTGGCAAGAACGGCGTTGAAAGAGCGCATCAGCCATTTGAATCGCTTGATCCTCTCGTCCAAGTCACTTGGAGTAAATTCTGGCCGTCTTTCGAGTGCGAGCATACCGCTTGGCCGATCTAGTGTGTATAGCAATGATGGCGGATATGGCCGTCCCGTAAGTGGCGCGAGTCGAGACAGTATGCACAGCAGCCACCGGGACAGTGCTGCTACACTGGAGGTACCATCACTCGGCCGAGCTTTATCAAGCGGGTCCATCACGATGGGTGTGCTCCCAGTGGCACAAGTATCGATCATATCAGAAGAGGATCCGCCGGCTGAGGACGAGGACGACAATGGTGATCTCGATGCCAACGGCGACGCGACCTTGGCTCAGCAGAATCGCATGCTGCAGGCCGATCTCGCAGACAAGAACAGATACATTGCGACTCTCGAGAAGCGATTACTGCAAGCTCGGCGGGCCAGCAGAAGCCGAGTCAGCATGCATCTCGGCTCAGGCATGGCGTCGCCAGATGAGAACGGGCTCGAAGCGAGCGTCATCGAAAAGGACCGAGAGATTGAGGAGCTTCGGGTCAAGCTTGACGATCAAATGAGGATGGTAACTGCACTCAGGAGCGCAGCTCGAAAACGGGACATGCTTGATAGCAGGAAGAGCCCAGTGGTCGAAGTTGTTCCCGAGCGACCTGCGACCGCGAACGCAGCGACCGAAAGACCAATGCACGCCCGAATCAGCTCGCGAGCATCGACACGCAGTGCCAGACCGTATTTGCCCAGCCACCAAAGCAACCCCTCGACCGCAAGTCGGTCCAGTCTCGGCGCCGTCAACTTCTCCAAGACGCCGCTGAGCCCTATGACCATTCTGAGCCCGTCGCGCTCCAGCTCCCAATCTTCAGAGTCGAAGGAGACCACTGCTAGTTTGAAACACAGCAAGGTGTCGAGGCGGAAGTCCGTTGATGAGATGACGATGCTACTCGACCAGATGATACAGGAAAAGGTCGAAAGCGGGAACATCGTTCATGGCGAACGTGGCAGTCTGCGCGTGAAACGGGACACTGTCATGGAGCGATCCACGCCCGACGTTTCGTCTGGAGCAGAGGAGGATATAATCCGATTTCAGGCCGATGAGCTGAAGCCTTGACAGGATGGCAATACAACCAGTTGCATGTGTTGCATAATCATGGCGTTTGTGTAGTGCATTTGGCGGTTTCGATACTATACCCTTTTGACACAGGTTCTTGTACTATACTCTCTCTACGAAGTACGACACTTCTCGAACTACTATGCAACCACAACGCCTCGCGGCGAAACACTCCCTTGTGCAGACTGCCGGACCATCGACACGTGAAACTATGTTTGCTCATCGTTCGAGGTCAGCCTTGCGAGATGCAGCTATCCAACAGCACCACCTTTATCGTGATGATGGCGGTCACACCCAGGACACTCATCCATAACGCAGAAGAGGTCGTTGTTGGTAGCACGGTGAAGAAGAGGAAGAGGGCGTTTGGTCGTTCGAGATCGACGGTCTCAAAGTCATGGCTCCGCATCGGCTGTTTCGGAAGCAGCCGGAAGTCGTGTTTCATGTCTGCCGAGCCAAACGGCTTCGGGACCTCACCTTTCCTCGACCCAAGACCACCGCACTGGTCCCACCAACCAGCTCCGCTCTCCACTCTGTGATCGTTTGACAAGCGTCACAGGCACCTGAGTGGACAGCGGTGCAGCGGGACCTTGTAAGATCTTGCGTCGTGACTGCGAACAGCCGACTCGGCATGCACAATGCCTGTAGGACGATAAGCTCTTCTAAGCAGGTTTACGCAGTGCTTCCATTTCTCTTCTTCTAATCTACATACTGATCTATCGACTCTTGCATACCCGGAGCTGGCCTCTTCTCTCGTTGCCTTGGACCACCAGCGCAAAGTTAGGAAGGAGCCATACGCTCCTACTTGAGAGCAGGATCACCGGCTGTTTCGAGGAACCTCACGCCACCACGTTTGTGTCAATCCCAATCTCAGCAGGCCGCTTGTCTGGCATCCTGATATGGCTCAAGCTTATAGGCGCGACTGACGGAGTTGACCTCGCATTTACTACAAGAAAATACTGCCTGGTGCGGTACTCCCACGGACGACCAGCATGCGTGATCGCCGGAACACTATCCTGTCGATATCGTCGTCTGGCACGACGCACTCTGCACGGTCAAGTCTGAGCGAGCAGCTCAGCTTCAGCTCACCACTTGCATCACCTACGCTGCCGCCGCCCGTGACGAAGGAGAATCGACGTAGGACTCACTTTGGGCGTACATCGTTTCTGAAGCTGCTGGCAGCCACTCTAGTAGTGCTACTGCTGTTTCGCGAACTGCTGTGCTGGACGTCGATCAATGTCGACTCGCCCAATGCAAGTCTCCCGTCACAGGCTGGCGTTGCACCAACAGCTGTGCTAGTCCCTGATGCTACTGGTCATACTAGATGGACTGTATCCATCCCGAGCAACTCAAGCTTTCCACTGAGCAACGAGCAGTACTCGAGCATCTGCCACGAAGGAGAAGTGCTGCGGGAGAAGCTTGCACGGAACTCGCGCATTGGCCGACTGAGGGACTTTCAGAGGCACAGAGGCTACTACGCCAAGGACTGGTCATACCTGGACGCTGCCGAGACCAGCTCCAGCATCCCGGCAGCCTCGAACCAGAGCAATACATGCAGCACCAGCCTCACAGTGGCTCTGGACTCGGACGCCAGCTTCGGCAAATCTCTTCTCCTGCTTTGGCTGAGCTATGGTCTCGCTAAGCACGAAGGCCGTGCCTTCTTCGTCGATGACACTCGGTGGGCTTATGGCGAATATCGTAAGTACTTCGTCCCGTCGCCGGATCAGGACTGCACGCCTCCGCCAATGCATCATATTGTGCCTTGTCCTCACCAGGCCAAACATCTCCTGATCTCGGCTGCCACTGCACAATGGACATTCGGTTCTCTGTTCGAGCAGGAGTTCGCTTCTGGGCACAGGGCCGGGCATAGCCGCCCCATCTTCGACATGCTGCGAACAGGATATCAAGATCTATTCAAGTTAGTTGGCGAAGATGCTGCGTACGCTCAGGCTCGGACAGCAGATCTACGCGCTGCGGCTTCGAGTCGAGGCGAGTCTGTTGTGGCTATGCATATTCGGCGCGGCGACCTACACCCCCACGAACACCAATATAGCGGAGACTACTTGCCTTTGGAGCGCTACGCCGCGCATGCTAAGACACTGTACCACTCATTGGCAGCTAACACAAGTGCCTCGGATGATGCTCAGGCTTCGGTACTCCTCGCCTCTGACGACCCGGACATCCTTCAGTCATCGTCACTGACACACACTGCCTCGCCGCTGATGATCCAGCGCGTGCAAGAACGCATTCAACTTGCCACCAAAGCCACGCTCGACCGCACATCACCCGTCGAGCCCTTTCGAGAGCCTGGTTCTGCATATGTGAAACATGTAGACGAAAACTCGGGCTGGGAAGGCGGATTCTTCAGCGCGCTGTTCTATTCACTCGGTAACGCTCAAAGCCGAACACTCGAGCGACTAAACCAATTGCCGACTTTGGCAGATGCAGTGCCTGCGGAAGCCATGCGTATGCGGGAGCTTGTTGGACGAGCATACTTGCTCGATCTGGCTGTGCTTGGTCAAAGTGATGGAGTCGTGTGTGCAGTGAGCAGTGCCGCGTGCCGCATTCTGGGTGTGATGGTGGGCTGGGACGCCGTGAAAGATGGGCGCTGGGTGAATGTGGATGATGGAAGGTCGTGGTCTTGGGATGGGCGAGGGAGAGGGTAGGCCAGCCCCTTTAGTCCGATGCTGGATGCCATACATATCTTTTGTGCATAGCGAGGAGCTTTATACCCATCTGTCCATACATCTACAGGATAATAGCTTTGTGCCAAGCTTTCTGTGCACCGCATCTGTATCGTTCGAGCCAAATCTTGGGTATCTCCCATTGATGCGTGCATCTCGAGACCGCGGAAGCATCACGAGCTGTGGCAGTCAGTCTCAGCTTGTTATCTCAGCGCATTCAATAGTGAGAGATGTCCCGCAGCCTGCGTACCATCTCGAGACCGCCGAGTGACTACAAGCTGCGGCAATCAGGCTCAGCTTGTTATCTCGACGAATCTTGACTGAGAGATGTCACCATTTCGAGGCCGCTGGGTAGACACAAGCTGCCGTCATCGAAGTTAGCTTGCTGTTTCGGTAGACTTAGGACAGAGAGGTCTTGCAGCAACAGTGGGTCTTCTTAGCCAAGGAGGCATTCGCTTCCCCTGCCAGCCATCGCTTCCCATCCTTAGATGTAGAGTCAAAGTTCGCTGCCATGGCCGTTGCAGACGAGGCCAGACAGACTCTCCAGCTTTGACGCTCTCCCATCTCAATCGCAGCAGGCAGCGTCGATGCTGGTTCGCCAAGCGTCCACTTTCCACACATCGACCTCCCCAAACTGTCTCCACTCTTCACCTCCCTCCCCCAAAATCAATCTTCCGCGCCACCTTGTCCCCTCGCCCTTCACCATCCGCAGCACCCGGCAACTCTCCACCCCTCTGCGTCAAGTCCTGTCCCATGACCGTCTCCCCGCCACCCTTCCGCGGTAAGTCCTCCAGCTTACTAGGCCTAGGATCAGTAGTCCAATACTCATGCCTCAACACCCCATCCGCCGTCAATCTCTCCCTTGGATCCAGCGTCAACATCCTCTCCAGCAGATCAACCCCTACCTCACCAACTGATCGGAAATTGGTGTACCACTGATCCCTAGGCTTCAGCGGGACGATGGGATCCGGGACAACATAGCCTTTTAGTTGGCTAACGCCAGGCCAGTTGTCTTCCGTAGGCGTCCCGACTTTCTCGCAAATAAGTTTAACCATATTAATATCTGACTCCGGAATAGCTCGAAACAGTACTTCCCGACTTATCAATTCCGCATACACGCAACCACAACTCCAGACATCCACCTGCCCGCCGTAATGTTGAGCCTGGAAGAAAAGCTCCGGTGGTCGATACCACGTCGTCACAGTCTGGAAAGTCATGGGTTGAAATGGATCAGCCATAGCACGCGCGAGACCGAAATCAGCAAGTTTGACGTTGCCGTCGGCTGCGATGAGTAAGTTGTTGGGTTTGATGTCGCGGTGCAGGATGCCGTTTACGTGGCAGAAATGCGTGGCGCGCATGAGCATTAGGAGCCAGGACTTGATGTCTGCGGCTGTGTAGGTTATGGACATGTCTTGGATTAGTTTTAGGAGATCTCCTTGCGGGAGGTGTTCGAGGACGAGGTTGAGGTTCTGGCTTTTCGTGCTGAAGACGGCGTGGAGTTTGATGATGTTTGGGTGATCGAGTTCTTGGAGGAAGCGGATCTCGCGGAGGGAGTCGTAGGAGATGCCGAATTCTTTGGCGTCTGGGCCTACTTTGATCTTCTTGATGGCGACGAGTTTGCTGGGGTCCGAGACGAGGTGGGCTTGGAAGACGTCCGCATATTGGCCTGCGCCGAGTTTCTTGCCTTTGACGTACTTTTTTCGTTCTTGGTTGTCGAGTTGTTCGGCTAGATCTGCTACGATGGGGAGGGATGATGAGATGGTTCCTATGTCGGGAGTGTCATTTCGCGAAGGCGGTTCCACTGAGGTCTTTCTACGTTTGCTCGGTGGTTCCGGTGGGACGTCTAGAGCTGGTGAGGTGGCCATGCCGAGATGTCTCCTCACTTGATTCTGCTTTGTGTTGTTGTTCGAGCAATAATTGCTCTAGCAAGGTGCACTCATATATAGAAGTCCTGACCAATGAGCGTCCTTTGCGGCATTGCTTGGCGGCTTCACTTCTCGATCTGTCTTTCTCAATGCCATCCATCTTCTAGCAGCACCGCCCACGTAATGATGGCACTCAAACGCCCAGCGACACTCCTGAACCTCCCCTCGCCAACCCGCTGTCTCTTCGCCCAAACCCGCACACTCCACCGCCTGCACGCGCCTCACCTTCGCATCCCTCGACCTACGCCTTTCGTCCCCGATGTCCCGACTTTCCTGACCCTCATCGGCCGGAATCTAGCGCAACATGCCACCAAAATACCCTCTTGGGATGCGCTATTCGCCCTCTCCGGCTCCCAACTCCGCGAAGCTGGGATCGAGCCCGCACGCGCTCGAAGATATCTACTATGGTGGCGCGAACGCTTCAGGAATGGCATTATGGGTATTGGAGGGGACCTGAAGGAGGTCAAGGATGGAGTGGCAGAGCTGAGGATAGTGGAAGTGCCAAGTGAGCGGAAAGCGGATCAACAGGCTACGTTGACGAAAGGGGCGGGCATGAGGAAGGTGGTGGTTAATGTTACGCCTACGGTTGCGTTGCCCGTGGATCCTACGAAGCCTGTTGGGGAAGAGGTTAAGGTGGAACAGGCACCACGGATAGATGTGCAGAGTGCTCAGGCTGTGACTGGTGTGAAGATTGTGGCAGCGAATACGATCGGTGGTACTGGCGTGGAAGCGGTAAAGGGGCACCAAGGTGTGGCGAGGTTACGGGTGCAGGATGGGCTGTGGGAGGAGAGGCGAGGTCACAAGGTAGATGGTGGTGAACGGCGGAAAGCGGAGGTCAGGTATAAGAGACGGGCGCAGGAGCGGAAGAATGCACGATAGTCCTGTTGGAAGCTTGTTGTACAATACTATCAGAGCGATGAAACCGGTTATATGTATAAAACCGAAGCATTGCTGCGCCGCTGAGGAGGCAGTCTTCTCCCCTGCAAGCATCTCTATAACATGCGAGATACGGGGTGATGTGCTATGTGCCACGTGCAGCAAGTGAGTCAATTTGGCAACTGAAGTAAGCTTCAGGCTGTGATATTCAAGTCGGTCAGTGTTCATATGTGAACAGAGTAGGCAGGAAAAGTGCAGCATCATTCTCGACCGCGACATACTCACAACCAACAGCCACACGCTTCACCACTGACGCCGCACAACCACCATCCACCAAGAAGAATCGACAAGCATTCGGATGTT
Source organism: Elasticomyces elasticus (assembly GCA_035926095.1). NCBI lineage: Eukaryota > Fungi > Ascomycota > Dothideomycetes > Mycosphaerellales > Teratosphaeriaceae > Elasticomyces > Elasticomyces elasticus. The sequence continues at coordinate 1,638,712 of JAVRQT010000004.1, forward strand.
GTCCATACCCCGACATGCCCGTGAAGGATGCAAAACTCAGGGAGATCTGCGAAGAAATGCGCGCTTTGACGGCAAGGATCAGAGCTGAACCAGTGACTTTCAACGACTCAGCCGCGCGCCACATAATCAGTCTGTTACGACCGGGTCCAGGACTCCTGGCTGAGCTGCGACCACCACCTCCTCCTGGTTCAGAACGTAAGCGCAAAGCCTTGACAGACGATCTGGGCTCTGGCGAGCACGATCCCGACGTTCGTGACGAGGACAGCAGTGCAGGTGAACCTGCTCAGATGAGTGCAGAGGAGATTAGGTTCCTTCATGACCTTCAGCCGGAAATCGTGAGTCGCCGTATTTTAGAGGCCGTCTATTATCAACGCTAACTACCGACCTAGGAAGCGAGGAACGAAGTCGTTCCGGTGACGACCTCTATAAATCTTGAAGCTCAGGTTGTGCCGCTCCCGCATCAGCGTCGAAGCGCGGCGATGTGCCTCCACGCTGCAGGCACACGTCTCAAGGGAGGAATACTGGCCCAAAAGTCTGGACAGACCCAGGACCTGACGTTGTTGTTGCTGGTAGCCCTCGGGAGTAAGCCGCGTGACGGGCCATCTGTGGTAGTCATGCCACGATCGCGCTGCCGTCGATTCATGGAGGAGATCACGGAGAGCTTCACCACAGTAAGGCGGGCTTGATCCATTTTTAGACCGCTGCTGATGGTATTATTACAGGGAACCATGCCTGCGCTCTGGCTCAAAGACAACAGTGTTGGACCACTACAGCTGGGCGGCTACAAGCTGGTCGTCGTCTCCTACGAATACGTTGAGTGGGAGCACAGATCAATGACTAAATTTCCCAAGACATGGAGGACTATAGAACAGGCAAGACCGAGGTCATTCCGAAGCGACCGAAGGTAACGCTGCTCTCTGGTATATGGGATTTGGACGGCGCCAAGAAAATCGGCAGATACCTTTGCCTGCACAACGCCGATGCGATGAAGAAGCACAACGGTCAAGCATTCGCCGCGATCAAGAAGTTGCGCTCGAGGTTCGAGGGTTGTTTTGTGACCACTGGCACGCCTCTGAATAACTCTTGGGCCGACCTGTTCATGCCGGCAAACCTCATAACTGGCGGCGAATCCACGACTAGGTCTCGTCCGAGCGAAGCCTTCGCGAACGGCATCATGGAAGCGGTCACAATTGACGATGGCGGAGAGTCGTCAACTTTAGAGGCACGGTAACAAGTTCAGGGAAAGATCTTTCAACGACCTCGAATTTCAGGAAAGTAGCAGGCCCGAAAACCACACAGAAGATTGAACGCTATGTACGGCAGGGACATTAGAGTCTTTGCGGCGTTATGGAGAGCAAGCGCGACAAGAGAAACAGCAGTCGAACCAGCTTCACACAGATAGGTCAGCACAACCCACAGAGCGAATCTCCACGATTTGACCTCCCTCCATTACTCTCTAGGCAGCGACATTATATAACTAATCTGCAGCCCTTCCTAAGTCCTAGCTATTTTGTTTCACGTCGCTCATCGTCCACTCATAAGACCTGCTGGAATACCAATTTTTCCCTAACTCCACGAAACGCCAGACTCGCTTCGTCAATACACCAGGAATCGCTCAGCGGATTCGAAGAGCAGTATCGTTTGCGCTCATGGCGCTATCAAGGAGACGTCGTGCTCTTAAGAAGCTCAAGAACCTCCGAAACAAGCTCAAGAAGCGCCGTGAGACCAGCGATCCTAGCCGGATAAAGACCACGTTTTTCACCATGCCCCTAGAACTCCGAGAGATGGTGTACGAGTTCTCAATTTACCCTCATGGGCATGATCCGGACGTTACCATCGTCGATGGCTTAAACTTCCTCAACCTTTTGATCGCGCTGCCCAGAGCGCGCAGGGATGAGCTTGACAGGATCCGCTTCAAGGACGATATGCTTATGTTGCACACCGTCGCTGAGCTGAAGGGAATCATCGTTCATGGCGGCCCGGAGACCGTGGCCTCAATAGCGCGCATGGCCTTCGACCTGGACAGCACCTCGAGACCGTACGACGTGGCATCTTCCCTGCCTATTGCGCAGCTGCCCGGCTTTGTGCGCGTTGTAATTGCTAGCCAGTACCGATCATGCTTGCGAAGTCGATGCAAGTATGGGGATGTTGTCGTCAACAATATGACGACCAAGGAACTGTACGGGGTCATTGAGGAGGCTACAGGGAGACCTGTACCAACTCATTCGAAGGCTACGGGGAGTGTTGAACCTTCTCCATCGAAGGTACGTAGCACTGGATATTATGCAGCCAGTGGAACCGGATATAACAATGGGATGGAGAAGACACTCATGGGGAGTCTAATGTGGAAGACGACGCCTAGCAACGACTGGATTACATGGTGTGCTGCCGAACTAGGCCCTTGGTCAAGACCTTGACTTGGCAGAGGCTGGAGTATGGTAGATCGAAATCTGTGTGTTCGTTGGTTCTCCTCATCTGCTACGGGAGCTAACCTTCGCGCCATACATTTCTCACCCCGGAAGCGATGCCGTCTCGAGGCACATGGGCTGCTGTTTCTTGGCCGCCCGGCGAGACGTACGCATACCACATATCGGAAGTGGTTGCTAGAGTCAGGGGCCAATGCCATGCGAGACACGCGGTGCGATCGACCTTGCGTGATCTGAAGATTGTGGGAGTTCGCAAGGAAGTTCGGAGTCTTACAAGTCAGCGACCACATTATCTGGAAAGAGTATACGCATCAAGCAGAGATGGGAGTCGCGGCCTTTGTACAATAGGCTCTCGAGCTGTGTACGAGTGTATGTAGACCGTGAGACATCGCGCCTCCACTGACGCAAGGGCGTGCGACCCACCACCACATGCCTCCCTCACACAAGCACGTGCGTCCCGTAGTACACCCCTCCTTCCTTGGAATCATGTTGTTTATAAGTACAAGCATCCCAACGTATGCTGTTGAAGTTTGACAGTTGCCATGAGCCCTCACTGACCACCTAAATGTTCCTTGGCGTGCATATTCGCAGCCTCCCTTCGCGTCTGGGTTGGCGCTTACTTCATGGCTGCAAACGCCGAACATGGCTTAACCCCTCTGGTCTGAAGGACGACTTATCCAGGCAGCACCGACTTCTCATGGAGTTCGCTGGATCTACTGCCGGAGACCGGAGGAGCATCACTTCAGACGCGAAGCTTGCCGCAATGCCTTTGATCGCCTTCCTCCGAATGTGCGAGGACCTGCACGACGAGATTATAGTGCGACGTTTGCGGCGATGTCAGGAAGAGAGCTTGAGCCGGCATTACGAGCAACTCGGATCCCATGGTGTCGATACAGTCTCGTTCGGCCGCGCGCCAGAAAGAAGCAAATCAGCGGTCTCGAGACCGCGGCAATGGTGGAGCAAGAATAAAAAAGATCAGGACCGACGGAATGAGCTGCGAGCAGCGTTGGTGTCGCTCAGTGAGGGACAGCTGAAGAACCTGGTGGTTGGTGTGGTTGTGGAAATGGAGCGTCGCATACCAAGGCTAGCATGCCTAGCCGAAGCCGCTCGATTGGTGGAGAGAGCGCGGAGTGATAGCACGGATGAGCTTTTGCGGCACAAGGATCTCGAGAAATGGGTCGGTGCAGGTTTGTGAGCCAGGCTTGGCATGTATGAGCAAGCCTGCAGGGCGCCCCGAACTATCCTCACAACCCGACTGCAACATAAGCGCGGCCTGGGCTCGACCAGAAGCCGATCCACAGTGAGATCCTCGATCCGACTGTGCATGGCAAAGGTAGCAGCAGCACGAGCAACCTCTGCAGCTGAGGGCCTACCCCCGCAGAGGTAGCACATGCTGTACCAGTGCACTCTGTCTGCATAGCGGACACATCGGCTGCTCCCTCAGCCAGTCTGTCACACACTGCCAGCAGAAGACGTGCCCGCAAGTGGTCACAGATGGATCTTTCATCGCATCCAAGCACAGCGTGCACTTCCGTTGCTGCTTGCCATCAATCCATTGCATCACCTCCTCGTCCTCGAGATGATATCGATAGGTCTTCGGCAACGGAGTGTGGGTGATCTTGGAGACGCGCTCCTTCTGGGCCGCGGGATCTGCGCCTTGAGGCGGTTCGAACAGCAACGGTGCCGCAGCCATAGTGCTGTCAGTGGCGATCTCGACACCACCATCTATGACGGCGCTACCGCCTGCAAGAGCAGCGGTATTGGAGGGCACATTGAAGGTCTGCGCGTGAGAGTACGTATCTTGCATGTGCAGATAGCCTTGAACAACCATCTGCAAGACCAAGAGTACGCCGAGAACTTCATACCCAACTCGCTGCTCGCTCTCTTCCAGCTTCCGGGTGAAAATGTAGCGCAAGCCAAAGACACGTTTGCTCAGCTGGTAGTAGGCACCGCTGAAGTAGAAGACCGCAAGACTGACTGCATACACGGGCGCTGGGGACGTTATACTGTCCAGGTGCGTCAAGATGTATTCCTGAAGTTGAAAGCCTCGAGTCGGAGGTCGCTTCATACGAGTTGGCGAAGAAGCTCGTCGTCGGTGGGACTTCCGCATTGAGCCCTCCAGCTTCGCCCTTAGACGTCTGCGGAAGGCAGGCAGAAAGCGGGTCAGGATGTAAGGCAGTAGTATGCTCGAGACTATGTAGCCTGAGCGTCTCGTGATGGAAGGCAGGCGGCTAGTATCATCCTCGACTTGGACAATATCGCAGTACTCTTCGCCTAAAGTTCTGTTTCCCACGAACGTCGTCAAGCCCAGGTACAGCAACTCGGTGAATGTGCGGGCTTCGCTGGCCCAGTTGTGCGCCGTTCTAGCTCCGTATAGGGACCTGATGACACCTGATAAGTGCGTGAGTAGCATGGACTGGAAGTACGCGTCCTTCTGGTTGGAGCGGATGATGTCCGGAGCGGCGGCCCATGGGTAGCTGAAGCTGGCATCGTGTGCGCCAGGCTTCGCGCTGTCGCGGACGTGATCCGACATGGTGGTGTTATCTTCACGTGTTAATGTTCACATGCATGTTGGAAGATTGATGTCGCGTGAGATATGCCTCGGCAGTCGGAAGAAACTAGCGCGGCTGCATTTCAACTTCGTCTCATGACCATCTCACCACCACTTCGTCGTACAATGCTATGGATATGCAAGGCGGTGTCCTCGACCAACCATCTTCTCTCAGAGCACGACGGAAGGTCGGAACAAAAAATAGATTTGCGAAGGAATACGACCACCGCCAAGAGCACCAGCCTCGATTCATTCGCTGCGACGTTTCATGGCGTCTGCTGGATTCTGGCCCCGACCATAGCCCTGCTATTGCTGCGCAAAAGAGCATGCGAAAGAAGCGAACCCGCCAACAATAATGATGGATCTTGGAGACGCGACACAATCCGCATCAGGCTGTGCCTGCCGTGTCGCGTCGTCGTCGCCCGTCGCCCCTTGGATGACGCAACTCAGCCTCGATGTTTGGAGCTAAGTAAACTCAATGCTGCCCTTTTAATTAACAACACAACTCTCTCAGCTTTCTTTTCTTTCGACATCTCACTCACCAGATACCCTCTTTACGAACAAAAAACCAAAACAAACCAAACAACCACCCACCATGCAGCTTACACAGTTTATTCTCCTGGCGCCAGTCATCCTTGGCTCTGCCCAATCCGATATTATCGCTGGCTTGACTTCCGTCGTGGGCGACGTTACTAGCGTTGCAGGCGCGGGCACAAGCGCAATCGTTGGAGCATTCAGCACAGTCACAGACGCGGCCGGCAATGTGGTCGGAACCGTAACTAGTGGTGTGGCCGGAGCAGCAAGCACAGCGATCAGTGGAGCAGAGTCTGTGGGCAGCGATATTACCTCAGGAGCCGCTGGGGCATTCAGCACCGTAACTGATGGGGCTGGGAATGTCATCAGCACCATCACATCTGGAGCGGCGGGAGCAGCAAGCACAGCGATCAGTGGAGCGGAGTCTGTGGGCAGCGACATTACATCAGGAGCCGCAGGAGCATTCAGCACGGTGACAGATGCTGCCGGTAACGTCGTCTCCACGATCACATCAGGTGCGGCTGGGGCTTTTAGTACCGTAACGGACGCTGCTGGCAACGTCGTCTCAACCATAACTTCGGGCGCGGCGGGAGCAGCGAGCACTGCAGTCAGCGGAGCGGAGTCAGTCGGCGGAGTGGTCACGTCAGGCGCGGCTGGGGCTTTCAGCACGGTAACAGATGCTGCCGGCAACGTTGTTTCTACCATCACATCAGGTGCGGCCGGAGCAGCAGGTACCGTAACATCGGCTGTAGGATCCGCTGGCACTGCTGCGACTGGCGGCGCTGGATCTGTCGCTTCTGGAGCAGCCTCGGGTTTCTCGTCAGTCACCAACGGCGCAGGCTCTGGTGCTGCATCTGCTACCTCAGCGGTTGGAGGTGCTGTAAGCTCAGCTACGTCTGCGGCCGGAGCTGCTCAGACTGGAGCCCCGATCATTGCTGGTGGCCTTCTAGGTGCCGGCATGGCGCTGATTGCGATGCTTTAAGCAACGATTGTTTTCTACGATGGTTTAATAAGAAAAGAAAGGCGCAGACTCTGGTAGCCCACCGTGGCTAGAAGGCATGGCAATGTATACATATCGGCTGCCTTCTATGTATGATAAAAAGCATTAAGAGCGAGAGCACGATCAATCAGCCTTTTCGAAGCAATACTTACCTGTAGGCCATCGTGGCGAGGTCGTTGACACTGCAGTGATCTGAGCACATTGGCTATATGTAGGAGGTCCGTCTCCGTGACACCGATCATGGCTCGTGCTGCTGCACTGAGCTCGGTCGGCCTGTAACAATCGTTGAGAACTGAAACGCTGCTGACATCCCCAATCTATAGGGCTTCCAGCAATCGAGACGACAAGCTAAGCACACGAAAGACCTCGCAGGAGGGCGCATGCCAGTTCACCTCTCTTACCAACATCTCTCCCCTCGCAGCGACACTTTGTTTTCAGTAGCCTCTCTTTGCAGCAACATCGACTACAACATCATCACACACAGAGCGCGCAATGGCGGCGCCTCTCAACCCACCCAAAGACCTACGGCCACGCATTGCCGTGAGCCCTGCGCTCCTCGGCGTGGACATCACAACACCATCGTTCCCAGCAGCAGTCGACGCCCTCGATCCGACAAGCGGAAAGTACGTCGCAGGAGGCCATATGCCCGATCTCCCCGTCTACCCACAAACCGCCAAGAACCACATCCAGCTCGGCACGATCACGTTCGGCAAAGCACCAAAATGGCTCATCCAGTCCGCCAGTGGCATCCCCATCGAAGGCCAAAACAGGTTCACCACATACGCTACTACAGCGTTCAACCAGATGTACAGCATGACGGAGATGGGGTCGGTTATGCGGATGTGGCTTGAGCAAGAGGTGGGGATTTTCGATCTGGAGGTATATCTTTGGCGCTACGGAATTGAAGTGACACGTCTCAGTAAGTGGCTTGAGTGTGGATTGTTGGGCGTATGCTGACAATTTCGTCTCTTAGGGTTTGAGTGCAACGAGGCCGAAGCAGACGAGCTGCTGGAGCATATCCGCACTGTCACTCGCGATTGGAACGATTACTGTGACGAAGAGGCCGGACTGGTCGACCGCGGCGAGCGTTCGCCTAACTTCCAGGACAACCGTGGTCTCGCTGCCCCTAAAGACGTCGAAGGTGCTCTAAGACTTGGTGAGGTGGCTCGTATTCGCGGTCTCAAGATCATTGGGGACCCGGTGACTGTCAAGCGGGTTAAACACCCTCCAGGATCTCGACATGCCGAAAAAGCAATATGACCTGTTGCCATATGCAGCACAGCAGGCTTTCTGGGCGCCGCGATTCAAGCCGGGTGGCTGCGCAGTGGTTCCGCAACGCACTTCAGACTCTAGACCTCCAAGCAGTGCTCAGTCCCGGTCCAAAGTACGAGACACTGAAGTGGTGCTTCATCACCATTGTCATCGTCGCATGGCAACAGATCATCGGACCGGAGCGCGATTTGAAATATATTCGCATGCAGACCGCCAACGTCTACATCAGCGGGCTGAATTACGGAAAGGTGGACGTGAGTAGTAAGCCCCAATGGTCTGGTGAGAGCTGCTAACAATCTCCAGTACAAGCCGTATCACGATACGGTTCAGAACCGCTCGGTCCTCCCATGGCGCGGCAATTGACCATCAGCTGACCTACCGACCTCATCAAGTGTCTGTAGGAAGAGGTTGCGTGATTTGGCGACGAATGCCACTGTGAACATGTCGACCTTGCTGATATCCAGTCCAATCGCTGTGGCAAGCAACACACCATGCTGCTAGTCCCGGCGGTCGAAATGCCCTCCGATCTTGGCTTTCTCCTCGAATTCGATTAGAGTCTGGCTCGAGCGGTTCAAGAACACGATGTTGGTGCTGAGAGTGGCGTCGAAACGAGAGACCATGGTGAAGTCGGCATTCACGCCTGCACATGCCACCACATGAGCGGGCAGGTCGTCGGCCTCGCCAGGCGGACTCCCGCAACCACACATGGTGTCTAGGAAATTGTTGTAGTCGATGTCGTGGCAGAAGACATGAAGGCTCTCGGGATCAAACTCGGTTTGCACAGCATTGCGCCTCTCTGCTCTGAGGTCGCGGTGTTGCACAAGAATATCATAATTCGGTAACTCGCAGTCCTGCTTTTTGTCAGCGATAACTGCACTTTGGACGGCGTCCAATCCTGTAATTGCGACTCCGCTGGCGGACTGCGAAAAAAGCAGGAAAGCTGTCTGCTTTCCAGGCAAGGAGGCGCTAAGTTTGGGAGCAGATTCCTTCAATCATGAAAAGGAAAACAGAGTAAGTCATGAAGCATACATACTATGTACAACGCCCTCCTCACTTCCCTCTCCAAGCAGTTCGTAATATCACTCGCTTAATGCAATACCATCGACTATCCTCGCTCATGAGAAAGCCAAACTCTTCTTAATCTCCGCAATCGCCAACGCCGGGTTCAAACCCTTCGGGCACGTCCGACTGCAGTTCAAGATCGTGTGACACCTGTACAGCGTCATGCTGTTGTTCAAAGCATCCTTCCTCTGCTCCGTCCTCTCATCACGCGAATCCGCAATCCACCTGTAACTCTGCAGCAAGACAGCCGGGCCAAGGTACTCCTCCTGAT